>JAMPIV010016194.1:0-341937 GCA_024509875.1 Oreohelix idahoensis | reverse complement strand
TGTGTGCCCAATTTCTCTCTTCAGGTATATATTAAATACAAACACAGGCAGTAGATACACAATATTAATTAACTAGGGTGTTTTTATGTTTTACATTTAAATGTGTTGAAATTGACTGGAGATCTTATGAATTGATTCGTATAATTAATTGATATGAATAGGTGTGTTATGTCCCTTGTGAAGTGTAGACTTGATTTTAAAAATGTTTTAAAAAATTAAAATAAAATTGCATACTTAAACTTAAATATTTCAGCTCCCAATTAATGTATGGCAATAAAATGTTCAGAATGTCAGTGCACATTTAGTTTGAAACATATCTAGAAACTTTTATCACTATCACTTCATAGATGTAATTGTTATGATTTTGTTTCTCAAAGCCACATATGTTTGTAAAAACAACCGCTCAAAATGTGTGCAATTTTTCTCTTCAGGTTATATTTTAAAAGCAGGCAGTAGATACACATGTTATTTAACTAGGTGTTGATGTTATACATCAACATGTGGGAAATTGACTGAAGAATCTTGTGAAATGCTGTAGATAATTATTTGATGTAGGGAAAGAGTCTGTCATGTTATGTGAAGTGTAGGCCTAATCAAAAATAACTGGAAAAAAGATAAATAAACTGTACTCACATATGTCAGCTCCAGTTTAATCCATAGCAGAAAAATCTCAGAATATCAGTGCACATCCATTTTGAAACACAACACATTTTACCACAATCACTTATCAAATATTATAATTTATATGATTTTTTTACTACACCACAAATCTCTGTAAATACAAAACAACTATGACTAATATTATTTACACCAACTATATTCTATCATTTTTGGTTTGACAATGTGCTTCCACTTTGGCCTGAGAAGATACAAGGAAAACCTTGGATTATACTGCTTATATTGCCATCTGCCTTTATACCCTATTACCACTTCATTCAAACTGAGATTTTGGAATGGGTAAAAGGCACTTTGAAATTTTTGCAACAACATGTTCATAAATATATTTTCTTTTCCTGTGAATTTTTCATCAGAGGCATGAAGCATTGTATGATATAATGCTTCAAAAATCTACTTCTTGAAAACATTTGAAGAAACCAAGGAGTATAAAATTCTGCAGATGTAGACCAGTAGTTGCGAATGCATGGTCTTTTCTGAATCCCAATATTTATTAGGACAGCAATAAACTTATCAAGTTCATGGCGTGTGACTTTGGTTCAGCGAGAATACAAGGAGTATTGTTTCGCAGGTTTATTTTGAATAGATTTGAGTCAGAAATTATCATTGATGCACGGGAACATGAAAGCGTGAACCTCATCGGTAAACGAAACACGGAAATATTTGAATGGGGTTGAAAGGGCAAACCCCTCAGTCACACCTGGTGTTCTCTTTGTCAAACATCGAAATGCATTTTGTGTCATTCCCTCAGCAATTTTCTAACCACTCTGGGACATCTTGTGAGTGGATGCACCTGCCTCTAGACTTGTGGCAGTTCTCATAGCTTTACTTTTGGTCACAATGGTGTTTTTGCCTCTTTATCCTTCTCCTTTAGTGACTGAAAGTTTTGCTCTTTTTATACCAGCCCTACCTGATGCATGTTCAATCAGCTGATCGACATCGCCCTCAGAATGATCACTTTCATGAATATTCTGACACAAAAGTCTTTACAATGTCTTCATTGGAATTTACTAAACCTAACTTCTAAAAATCCGTGTCGCTCGAGTTATCTTCTGTCCACTGAGAAATTAGCGTCGTGCTTGCTCAGCCGAAAGCAGGTGTTTAGAAGAAGATTCTCGATCCATTTTGTATGTAAACAAAGAAATAGAAATGGATATAAAAACACACAATTTTAGCTTCACAAATTTGTTTTTTTTCGCTCACAAAAACGTCCATAAAAACATGTCCTAGGATGTAATGAAAACGATGATTTAAAAACCAGCTAGTTGCTAGGTATTTATAACTTTTCGTTCAAACTCGACATATAACGTATCTGGCGTGCCACGCGTCATTGGTCCAAAACGGAAGTCCTATCTGGCGCGTGGTGCGCCACTGTGGACGGAAAGAGTTAAAACTAAAAACTGATTTATGCTACCATTATGAGCAGGAAACTATTTTACCTCGATTTGAAATCTTTTGAGCCCTAATATGAGGTGAATGAGGCAGGCAACCTCATGATATAAAATAAATTGCTGCAGGAGCATATAAAGGCTTTGATGCAGGCTTCCTGGATGCCAGCTACATTAGTGGCTTCATGCTCCATAGGGAGTGAACAGGGAAATTATGGAATGAATGAAGTCTTTGGGGGAGCTAAAATGTTGGTATTTGCTATCTTTGAATTTCACAGATTTGTGAAAGTAGTAACAAACAAAAATATTCTATTTTGATAATAAACCAGACAGAAAACATGGCTTATATAAGCAACTTAGAAAGGAGCCATTAAAAAAAAAGAAAACTGTAGCCCCTAAGGATTGTCAGACTTAACTCTTTGACTCCGCAATTATTTTCCACCCTGTGCTGTAATTTGAATTCGTGATAGACTAAAAACAATGCTCAGAGAGTTGTTTTGGCACGGGTGTCAGATCTGACCAACGCTCTGAGCGTTGTTCTGGAGTCAAAAAACTGATGCCATAGGACAGCAGGACTTGGTTTGAGCTTGTTGAAGTCCTATGCTCCTTGAGGAGCTGAGAGTAATGAAGGAACGAAGATGTATCCACTGCTGAAGACTGCCAGTTTGACAGGGCACTGAATTTCTTAGAAGACTTCTGAAAGGTTCCTATGTGCTCAATAGAAATAAGGACTTCACTTTTAAATTACTGCAAAGGCACATCCACAGACCTTAGTTCCCATGATAATTTACTTGAAGCATAGAATTTGAGTGTACAGTTTTTTTAGGGGATAGAGGAGGAAAAAAGTTCATAGATGAAGATATATGAGAACAGTGGTAGTGAAGTCAATTAATGATACTTAACTGGAAATAAAATATGTTCTGTATGTGACAAAATACTTTCTTTCTGATACATGTGATACAGGTCTGAACTTTGGAATGTATGACTTTTAATTCTTGTTTTTTTCTTGTTGTCTTTATGTTTTTTTTTTTTGTTGCTTTGATGTATTTTATCAGTGAATTTTGCTGTTGTAAATTTATCACATAAACTCATCAATTTGTGTGTGCTTCAAAGGTGCTAATAATATGTAAAGTCTGATTTAAATATGAAAGTAAAGATGTGATCTAACATTAACATGTTTGCTGCCTTTATGAAGGAAGACACATAAGTTAGTTGATACTGAAGCGGATTTTAACTGTAACTTTTGATTCCCTTGTTTTTCATGAAAATATATATACTCATAACATTAATGCATGATTATGCTCATTGCGCCAAGCTTCAAAGCCATGTGCATCTGGGGAGTTCCGCTGTGAGTATGGGCAATGCATCCCTTTGGTCCAGCGTTGTGACCAAGTTGACAATTGTCCTGACAGGTCTGATGAATTAGATTGTCGTAAGTTCAAAACTAGTCATAAGTTTCTATTTTCTCTGGCATGGGCTTAAGTCAGTTTGCATCAATACATCTAATGTTTAAACATCTTTAGTGCTAACTAATTATTAGAGCTTCATAACTAGGTTGTAGAGCTTCATAATTAGCATCTAGTATGTTCAATCAGAAATTGAAGGCTTTGAATTTTGAAAAAAAACGATAGTGTAAATAGCAATGAACTGAACTGAAATATAAGATTGTATGGGAAACTGTGGCACTCAGTACTTACTGTAATGTAGTTACTGTGTAATGAAAACTTTGCTGCTGCTCACTGAAGATTAATTTTTCTTTCAGTTTGAATAAATCAAATGAGCATTAACAGAGGTTAATTAAGTGCACTCTTGACAATTTATTACACGCTGTATTGGGTATGTACCGCTGAGTTTGTAATCTGCAGTACCTACTCATATATTCTTGTAGGATAAAATTACAAGACCCAGCATTTATATCACGAGAGGTGGAAATAAAGAGAACAATGAATGTGAGAACAAGGGGCACTTATTTTCAGATTCCAAATACTCTGAAAACAAGGTAGATCTTGCGTG
Organism: Oreohelix idahoensis; assembly: GCA_024509875.1. Lineage (NCBI taxonomy): Eukaryota > Metazoa > Mollusca > Gastropoda > Stylommatophora > Oreohelicidae > Oreohelix > Oreohelix idahoensis. The sequence goes on along the minus strand of JAMPIV010016194.1, from coordinate 337,861 downwards.
AGCTCACATGTTTCTAGAGTAGAATCCCACAGCTCCTGGGTTAACTGTCACTGCTCTATATCTTATTTTACTTAAAGAAGTTTGGAGAAAATGGGAAAATAAATGACATAATAATTTTTTTTTCGTTTGAATAAGGAAAAAGGAATTTTAAAAAAATGAATTGTTTTTCATATGAATTTATATATCTGAGCTTGAATATCTGAGCTCAGGAGTACCTAAACTGCATTATTCAATCATATAGAAAGATAATCATCCATACTTGCATTTGTCTAACATCAGAACACTTTAAGGACATTGCGTAGAGATATAACCTTTGCAACACAGATGGAAAAAAAAAATACTCTGGTGTCATGAGTGTCAAAGAGGGCTGAAATATTTGTCTGAAGAGAGAACCCTTCAGGTGATCGGATTACCTACTGTTTTAATACACCATATAGGGTTTCCTTTCGGCACTAATATGAAAGTAGCAACTACCAGTTTCAAATTACTAGCATTGTAAGGTATGCCAGCTTAACGTTCGCTTATCACTTAGATGTAGAAAAATTTTCACTTTTTGATGTTTCCTTTCTTGCCTGTGTTAACCATACAAGACATTTCTGCTTCTGGATTTCATTGTCTTATCCATTTGCATTGTTTTTGAGACACATAAAAGCATTTAGGAAGACAAGTACACACAATGGAAATGTACAGTAACATTCAGGCTGGTTGTTATTCTGTGGGAAAAAAGACCACAGATGGAGCAACAGTAACATATGTGAATTAGTGATTTTAGTGTGCTAGTGTGAATTGTATGTGAATTATTACGTATTGCAGATTGTTAACCTGTATAGAGAAAAAAAGACATCCAAAACATTTGTACAAACACATTCTGCATATGTATAAAAAACCTTACATTTTGCATCAGTGTAGAAAATGTTCTAAACAGGTGTGGAAAAACGTGGTGTGGAAAAACTGAGTTTAGGAGCAAATGTAAAATTAATTAACATTCTGGCACGTTTAGAAAAGTCACATTCTGAGCAAATATGCAAGTCACATTCTGAACTGTTTGTAGAACTTACAATATGAACTTGTTTTTAAAAATTTCAAAAATAATAGAACATTCTGAATTTGGGTTAAAAAAAACACACACTCATTGTGAACATTGGTAGAAATTTTCTGAAAACCCACATCATTTAGCAAAACAGCATACTTTTTCTACTAATTAAGAACAGTATTTACCTCTCATAAATACAAACAAACATGTAAGGACTCATGATGAAAGTTCATTTATTTATTTTATGTAGTCTTTTTAATAACTGTTATATTAAATCAATATTTGTGTTCACATTAAATTTTCACGAATTTGAATCAATATTTTCAGCAAAACTCTTTACATGGACACATAATTCATTTTCTAACTTTGTCACAGACTAAGGCTTAGCCAGTTAACAAATACATAGATGCAGATAAGGTAAAGTAAATATTAAAGACAGTTATACTACACATCTTGGTAATGATTCTCTTTCTTGTTTGTGTTGTAGTTAGATACTTGAAATGTGTGAATGCCAGATAGATTTTATTTTACTTGCTTCTACAGTGCTCAGAATCTGCTTCAGAAAAACTATGTAGACTAAATTCATTTGTTCATTGTAGTTAGAAGTGATATGACCGCTTATTCTTAGCTGCCTGTGTCAGTTGAGAAAGTCTTGTCTCTTGTTCTTCATGGAAAGTTAATCGCTGTATATGTTTATTCTGCATTTTCATTGACTGTAAGTATGCATTCTTTATAACCCCAGTCCTTTTTATAATTTCCTTACCAGAAAAACAAGGTGCTTCAGATTAGTTTGTGTTTGAAATATTCATTGTCATCAGCCAATATCATGACATTAATTAGGAGATCCAAGACAAAAACAAACTCCACCCAGTTCACTACAGGTTCGTTCCTTTTTCCACAATGTCTTCCTTTAATTTTCCCTTGATAGTTCATCTCAAGTCTGCCACTGTGCTTCTTTTCCCTAATTGTCCCAGTAGAATCATTTCTATTACTTGGCTTCTCTTTTTATGGAAAGCTCATAAATGATTTGTCTCCTTGTGTTTCTGTATAGTTCTGTTATTTTTACCATCTGGGAAACACTAAACACTCTTTGTGGATTATATTTCAGCTACCTGTATTTCTGTTCTTTAGTTCTTTTAAGCCATTTAATAAAGTCACAGCTCCAGTTTAAAACCCTTTCTGACTTTTCATGTATATTTTATTTTTTTCAGAATTGACAGCTTTTTTCAAACTATCTCTTATTAATTAGTATACAAGTCAACAGAAATGTCAAAAAATGCATAGTGTTTTTTGTTTGTTTCTGTTGTTTGAGATTAGATACTCTCACATGAATTTCTGCCTTAGAATTCTTGTTTCTCTATTGTTAAAGCATATTAATCAATATGTAAGTAGAAGATGCTTTATGGAAATGGAAAATTGTTCAAGCAGTTTATTTTTAGCCCAGATAGTAGTTTCCATGATTATCTAAGCACCTGCATTAGTCAGGTTTGAAAATGAAATATAAATGACTTGGAGAAGGATTTATACCCAGCATTTAATTAATAAAAAGGCAAAAATAATCCCACAGCAGATACAACCATAGGTGAACAAAGTGTTAGTGACTTCACCGTACTAGGTCCGGCCTGTTTTATTAAGTGGGATAATCAGGTCCCTTCCTTCCTGCCTTGCTTTCTATAAATCAAGAGCAGAGTCAGGCACAGGTACCCATTTACAGCTGGGTGGACTGGGTATAACGCCTCAATCCCCAAACGGGGAAGCTGCAGCAAGAAGCAAGCATGCCCAGCATTAGCAGTGATAATTGGGAGATACAGAAACTAAAACTGTCTGTACCACAAGTACTCACTCTGTGTTGGTTGAATACATGCTATGGATATTGTATTAAAAATTATTACTTTATCTTTCTGGAGGATGACTGCCACAATCTTACAGGCTTTTCTTGTCCACTGCTCAAATTTAGTTCCATTCTCCTTTTTTCATATTTCCAATCTCTTTAGGTTTTTTTTGTTGTTTTTATTCCTCACTGTCCTTGGTTGTATCTCTGCAGTTTACAGTTCCACATTTCTATTTGTGCACAGTGCAATGTCTGTGCAAATTACAGTCATATCAGTCAATCAATCAATACCCTTTAGCTCCCCAAGGAGCATAGGCCTTCAACAAACACATGCCTACTGTCCCGTGCCACCTGCTCAAGTTCTTTCCATGTTTTCCTCATCATTTTCACCTCTGTTTCCAGTTCTCTTCTCCATGTGTTTTTTGGTCTACCTCTGCCTCTCTTTCCCTGTGGATTCCAGAACAAGGACTGCCTTGTATTGCTATCAACAGGTTTCCTCAATGTATGTCCTATCCATCGCCAGCATCTTCTTCTCAACTCTTGTTCCACTGGCACTTGTCTGGTTCTTGTCATCAGTTCCACATTTGTGACCTTGTCATACCATTTCAGTCCTTCTATTTTACGCAAGCACCCGTTTATAAAAGTCTGTAGCTTTTTGGTTGTTGTTTTTGTTGCACAGTCATATCTGTTTTCTTTATTTCTTTACTCCTGTAGCATTTAAACTTTGCATTATATCAATTCTGTTATCTTCTTTTTATCTGTTCAAAGATGTATGCAGTTATTTGTTCTATACCTTCTTTGATAGATTTCTTAATAATTTATAACTTATCAAGATTTCCCTATTGCTTATCCATATTGTCCATGAGTTCAGTATTTTTCTTAAATCCACATCTGTTCTGTTTTGTTTCTTCTGCCCTCATGAAATCGAACTGGACCAATATTTGATGTCTGTTTTTTTTTTTGTTTAAAAGGTTTAGTCTTCAGGTAATGAAATAGTATACACCTAGTTTTCACAATGCTATACTAAGATTTACATTCCCTAACAGATACACTCACGTATAGAAAATATAATATTGCACACTCATATGCCACATTTTGTAGCTCCGAAAATTACAAGGAAAAACAATACTGAGCCAGATTAGGCATAAACTGTAGAAGTTATATAGTAAACTTGGTGGTGTTCTTGTTGTCTCATTTGTTGATGGGGTTGTTGCAGTTCAATGTTAAATTTTGTGAAGTCACTTTTTTGTCTCCAAGGAAATTCAAGCACTATAAGCTGTAGCTTAAAAAGTGACGTACATTATGCATTACATATTAAGTACTGGAAGTATTTAATGTGAAGGTAACTTGCTTTTGGGTTGCCTTTTTTTTTTTTTAATTGAAGAAAGGTTGAGATGAAATTTTGGAAAAAAATAAATAAATATATTCATTATAAATGTGAAAGAAAAAGGATGTTTTCTGAATGCAGAATAAACTCACTTTGAATGCATTTTTATTTTCTTCTTTCCTTCCCTTTTTCATTTCTAATGGAGCCACCAAAGCAGTAACCTCTGCGTCGAAAGGTGGCATGAAAGCACTTTAAAATGTGCTCTTGCAGTGACAGTTTCTGTATCAGCTTGTTTTATTTGGTATGGTTACCAGCTCCATGCATTTTCTTTTAGTTTCCAGATCTCTTTGATTTAAACTGAACTTCAACCTTGCTTATTAGAATAGTTTTCTACAACAGAATATCAGCATTTTAAATCTGTTTCAGTTTACTAACTTTATAGTTTTTGTGGTTTTCTTCTTCAAGCGACTCAGTTTCTCAATATGTTTTATCCCTTGATTTGTTAGAAATATACAGATATTCAGCAGGTGCATATTAATTCATATTGAAAAGTCATAATCAACTAATATGAGATTGTGCCTGGGGCTGGCAACCTCATAATATAAAACAAGTTGTTATAGAAATCACCACTGTAGAAGCACATGAATGCTTTGATGTAGGCTGTCCTACACAGGGACCAGCTGCAATGGTGGCTCTAAGCTCCATAAGGAGCAAAAAAAGGATGATGATGATGTTGATAATCATATACAGCATTGTGTTGAAGCTTCATAAATGCAAGCATTCAGTATGTTGTTTAGCGGTATTTATATACTTATCTCAATTGCTGTTGCTGAGATAATTGAAAAGTTTTTCATGTGATATCTTTATCTCCTTACCTCACCTGACCATCAGATGATGTTGTGTCACTTCAGATTTAAAGTTATGGTATTAAAATCAGTTGAGTTATTTAAATTCTGTTTTATTTCTTTGTGCACTGATTCTCAGCTTAAAGCAGAAGAAGAAAAATCAGAATAAAAGTTAGAGGAAAAGGAAAAGAGAGGATTGGATAGGCTGATGGAAAAGAAAGAACATAGAAATAAAAGTTACAGTCTGGAAAAGCATTAGAAAAAGGTTTTGCATTTGCATAAACCCTTTTTATTACTTTCTGTTGTAGTGTTATTTTATGTTGCTCTTAATCGATGCTTTGCATTTTGCTATGCTTTGCTGATTAGCAGTTCCTGTTCAGTTTAACAAGTGATTATTTAACAAAACTGGATCTGTCGTATTTTGTTACATCATATACTGTGGCAAGAAAATGTTAAGACACTGCCTTAAAAAATTTTGAGTAAACATTAATTAAAATTACTATCATTAATAAGATAACTTTATGTTAGAATAACAGCATTGTTTCTGTTATTAATAAGATAACTTTACATTAGAATAACGGCATTGTTTTATTTAGGATTAAGTTGTGAAAATAAAACTTGTGCCACTGTTTAACAATACTCATTTATGCTGGTAACAATTCTACTAACTGCAGTGATTTAGTTTTAACTGGTTAACCCTACCATGTCAGCAGAGTGGATGATGTCACAGATGCAGTGTTGAACAAATATCTTAAATTACTACGGGCCTTTTGTTTTTATTATTTTTAAACATTAGCTGATAAAATATTATTATAATAAGATACTAGTATTATCCTCTTATACAATAGTAATATTGTGCTGCTGATGATCTCCTCATAGACCAAAAAAACACATAGAGAAGAGAGCTGGAGACAGAAGTGAAAATGATAAGGAAGATGTTGAAAAAACTTGAGTTGATGGCACATGACAGGAGGACTTGGTATATGTTTTTTTTGAGGGCCTGTGCTCCTTAGGGAGCTGAAAGGTAATGATGGATTGATGATCTCCTGCCGTAAGGGTCTTGGCTAGTAATTTACATCTCTGCCGTTGATGTATTCCTGTTAGCAGGCACTGCAGGTAAGAATGATATTGAATGATAAAAAGCTGGATAATGAACTCTTACCATGTCAGATTCCACTGTTTTTTTGTTTTTCTCTTCTCCACCCAGCTTGTAGCGAAGGTGAATATACCTGCCAAAATGGTGAGTGCATCCCAGCAAGCAGACTTTGTGATGCCCAGCCTGACTGCAGTGACAACTCTGATGAAGATCGAGACCTTTGCTGTAAATCATTCTTTTCTTCTAGCTTATAAAATCATAACTAGAAGTCAGTCAAGTCAGGCTATTGTTACATCATTTACAAAGTAGTGTCAAGTATTATTTCATTTAGTACCCTTCAGCTCCCCTGGGATTGTAGGCCTTCAGCTAGCTCATGTCAAGTTTTCCTGTCATGTGCCATCCACTGAAGATCTTTTCATATATTTCTCATCGCTTTCATTTCTGTCTCCAGTTCTCTTCTTCGTGTGTTTTAGGTTTCCCACTACCTGTTTTACCATTGAAATTCCAGAACAAGGACTTCATTCTAATACTATTATCAGGTTTCTTCATTGTGTGCCCTCTCCGTCACCGTCTAATACTATTATCAGGTTTCCTCATTGTGTGCCCTCTCCGTCACCATCTAATACTATTATCAGGTTTCCTCATTGTGTGCCCTCTCCGTCACCGTCTAATACTATTATCAGGTTTCCTCATTGTGTGCCCTCTCCGTCACCGTCTAATACTATTATCAGGTTTCCTCATAGTGTGCCCTCTCCGTCACCGTCTAATACTATTATCAGGTTTCCTCATTGTGTGCCCTCTCCGTCACCGTCTAATACTATTATCAGGTTTCCTCATTGTGTGCCCTCTCCATCACCGTCTAATACTATTATCAGGTTTCCTCATTGTGTGCCCTCTCCATCACCTTCTAATACTATTATCAGGTTTCCTCATTGTGTGCCCTCTCCGTCACCGTCTAATACTATTATCAGGTTTCCTCATTGTGTGCCCTCTCCATCATGGATGTCATCTTGTTATCTCGTATTACACTGGCTCTTATCTGGTTCTTGTCAGTCATCAGTTCCACACTGGTGATCTTGTCTTGCCATTTTAATCCTTCTGTTCTACGTAAGCACACATTAAGAAATGTCTGTAACTTTAAAATATTGTCAAGTGTCAAATTTGCTGACTAATATTTCACATGTTTGACTTCGAAATTCAGTGACAAATTGTGGTATTGACTAGAAATTATAAAGTTCTTCTTAATGTTTTTTGAAGCAGCTGTCATTTTTGTAAAATGAAATGAAATAAAGCCATTAGTTTCACATACAGTGTTTATTTAACCAGTTTATTTAGCGAGCTAAACTTCACTGATCAAAGGTGAACAAAATAAACTCATTTTATATGTCTGCAAAGTTTTGAATTCTAGCAGTTCAATTCCAAGTTGTGTAAAAGGGCCATTGATCTTTACATAAAATGTTAGGAAATCTGAAACATTATCTGAAAACACAGATTAGTATAGTTTAATTTTTTAAAATTAAGAAAGAAAGCAAAGGGAAAAAAGCCACAGTAAATAATGAAGCAATTCGAAAACATGTAGGTGCATAACTTGCTGAACGTGTTTGTAACAAGCACTTAAATATCTAAGATTTCTGTGAACCTAAACCATATTTATGAACACTAATGTATCTAAGTAAAGTTGTATTTCACTCACTTTAAATTCTAAGTTATTTTGAAAAAAGAGTACATCTTTCTGTTCTATATGAACATAATAGTATCTAGTAATGAACTTTGACCCCATGTAGTTCCCAGGGGTCTCTGAAGAGACAAAGGACTTGTGCACCCTCAGACATGTCATAAAGGCAGTCGTACATGGGGCTGGCAACATCATCATTTAAAAGAAATTTGCTGCAGAAACCATCACTACAAAAAAATGTGACTGCTTGGTGCAGACTTCTGCTGGACCAGCAGCCATGTTTGTTTTTAAGAAGATTGGATAAGTGGCAATGGAAATTTTATTTTAATGGTAATTTAGTGCATTATATCATTGCAGGTTAAAATGATAGCAGCACAGAACAGTGTTAAGCATTTTTTAAAATATATAACTTCACTAGATTGTTTAACAATCACAGTATTCAGTAATCAAGTCCATTTAACTGTGATTTTATTTTCTTTCCAGTGCCAACAATTCCCACATTTCCTCCAGCTTGTCTTGAAGGATTTTTCAGATGTACATTGGGGATCTGTGTAGAGACCTACAAGCGATGTGATGGTGTGAGTGACTGTCCTGATGGCAGTGATGAACTGGAATGTGGTAGGCATGGTGCTATTGCCACTGTTATTACTACTTTTGATAATGCTCATGTATGTGATAAAACTCAGTGGATGTTTTTATAGTGAAGAAGGTGAGTGTGTTTTGGGACAGTCACTCACATTAGATACACACAATAGAAGCATGGAAGGGTGTAACGGCTGGTGATAGTTAACGAACGTTTATTACACCACAACACGTTACGTTAACATCGAATACACAGTTATAGTCAAACTACAAGTTATAGCAATACAATAATAAAGTACTTCTCACATCTCAGAATCATGCAGATACTACAATATCCATGGCATCCTGAAAGATACTCCTCAACTCAGCGCTATCCACCTGTCCTCACATTAGCGCTATAATATTCTAATCATATCCACCTGTCCTCACATTAGCGCTATAATATTCTAATCATGGATCCTCTAGCCAACGGGCATCATCGCCGTGCTAGCATAAATATGGCCTCCTCACAGATAGCAAACGGCTCACATCATCGCCGTGCTACTGCATACATATGGTATCCTCCAGATACTCCTCCTGCGCTATAAGATATAATAATGGATCCGTAAATATGGCCTCCTCACAGATAGCAAACGGCTCACATCATCGCCGTGCTACTGCATAAATATGGTATCCTCCAGATACTCTTCACATAAGCGCTATCCTAATAATGATGGATCCTTCTCACAGATAGCAAACGGCTCACATCATCGCCGTGCTACTGCATAAATATGGTACCCTCCAGATACTCCTCACATCATAATAATGGATCCGTTAGCAACCGGACATCCCGCCGTGCTAACATAAATATGCACAATACTGCTCACCCAGCAGTCTGCACTAATCTCACCTATCAACATGTCTTCACATAACACAATTATCCTCTCTCAGGAAATAATGGCCTTACACAAATCATGGCCTCTTATATTCAGCACTGTACAGGCTTACTATCGAAAACACACACTATGGGGCGACCTCTCCAGATCGATGCCCAAAACTCACTGCCCACGGGAATACACATCTTCCGCCTAAAACAGCTACGAGACCCGGCTGTTCAAAAACACCGTTCAGTCTCACTACTTGCACGGGCTAGCCACAAATAGCTAAACACCCGTAGCTCAAAACAGTTCGGAGTGAACAAATCTCCACAATTGAAATGACTAGCGTTCACACGCTTTCTAACCTTACTTCCACTATTACAATTTAACCTAACATTAAAGACAATCACGTCTTCAAGCAACGACAACCCATAATCTAATCTGCTCACCTAATATTTTCCAGATCACGTCCCCTTCCATTAAAATTACTGGTAACAGTTTGCCACACCGTCCGGGAAAAAATGATTTATCATTTTTTTGAAAATTTAAGATCCAAAAATTTAAAGGTTAATGAAATTATATGAAATACGTACAAAAATAAACTCCCCAAAAATTTAACTGTCAATGAAGTTATGTCAAATATCTCTTTAATTAATTCCCAAAAATTAAAAAAAAATTAATGAAGTTCTATCAATTACCTACAAAAATATACCTATGACAAGAGAACATAGCACATCTACAAAAATATCATCAATAAATGTAAGATAACGACTAAATCATCCAACATACTCATTCAAGCATACCAAAAAATTAATCTAATACAAAACCAAACTAAGTATACATAGTACAAACTAAACAGAAAATAACCTATCGTAAGAGAAAAGACAAAATATGAAATGGGAATATGATAAGCATCAAATAGAATCATAATTACACAATGACGACACCAATTCCATACATGTAAAACAAATAGAACTATAAGAACCAATTACATTATCTAAAGTCATATAATTAACGTAACAATACAAAGAATGAAAGTATAAATAGCGTAACACGAAAAAAAAAAAAAAAGTATACAAGAAGTATGAATTACATCAAAGATGAAACACGGAAGCATAAACAAAATATCAGACAATATTGAAAAGACAACAGCAAAGATGTAAAGAAATGACGAATAGTCAACAAAGAGAGATGACAATAAAGATGCAAATGTAAAGAAAGTTGGTAACAACACCTAACAATAACTATCTAAATGTAACAACGTATTGTAAAATACAAAAATGCTAAAGTATATTTATATACTAACACAAAAAAGAAAGCTTATGACAAGCACAGCATAATAAGTAATTTAACTAAATTATAAACTTATACATAACTAAAAATAAATTACATCAAATATCACTCAAACAAAAAATTATTAACGATAACACAAGTTTCGCATTGACGCATAGTCAAGCGCTAAATACCAAAAAATACATCCAAGCATCACAACATTTTCAAAGAATTAATGTCACTACATAATAGTAACCCTAACATACAATCTAGCGCTGGCGCAGAAAAAAAAATATCACAATGTCCAAAACACATTTTTTCAAAAAAAATTACAATACAAAAAATGTTTCTTAACGCTAGGTTAAATAAAAATAGTATTTTTATTTCTAAGTAATATGTAGCTATAATTAACGACTAACAATTAAATTAGCTGAGTAACATAAAAATAATCTTATCTTTAAACAGACATACATGAAAAACGTGTAAGTTTTTTTTTCTCTTCTTTTTTTAAAAAAAAAATACATCACAGAAACATTACATGGGCTAACACACTGTTGAACTGCTTACGAAGTTATAAATATATAAGTGTAATATTATTTATCTTAACTATGTATTATAATCAGATATCTAAATTCTTTAAATGGACAAGAGTATCAGCCGTCGCTGTTAATTCTACCCACTTAATTTAATAGGAAATTTAAGTTAATTCTAGCTGACAAAAAAAAAAAAAAAATCGAATTGTTTAAATTATCAAATGTCATAATTTAGAAAAAATGGAAACCAAGTTTCAGAATACGTCCTTAACTTCAACGCAAAATCATTAATAATACATACAAGTTATGTTTAAAATTAACTTTCACTAAACAATTAATTCAAATAATCTGTATATAAATATGTTAACTAAACATGGTATGAAACCCATGATGAAAAACAAAACCAAAATTTTAAGTAGTGAATAAAACACTCAGGACTATCTATGAAAATGACTATTACATTGTCTCAGTAAATAAGTTTGTGCATAAAAATCAACTTAATGCATAATTAAAATACAGTCATATAAGTAACAACCAAAACATTATGGCAATCAAATGTTACAAAGAGATTACAAAATATTTCATTAACAACATATAAAGTTCTATACTAAGGAATAAAATAACATTCAGTGTTTGTAAACAGAACAAAAAATAAACAGGACCTTTAAAAAAAAAAAAAAAAAAAAAAAAATTCCTTCGAGGTCTTGCGAACATCTCATCAACACGCAAGGTGACATCATGACACGGTGGGTTAATGTACTGTCTAGGCTCGCTTGAATGGATAAATGGTACATAGTGATCTATATCTCTCGCAGGTAATGTCAAATTAGAATGGTGATTCCCCTCGCACAGTCGCTCGCTGTGAGACAATACAAATGAAAATATCTATTTTAATCCATGGTAAGATTATGAGTGAACACGGAAAATTCACTTTACAATTACCCAAACTCCGTGGTGTAAGGTTGTGGCCCTCCTGCGATGTCAACAACTCTCGTCACATAGCAGACAACATAGACGTCCCAGGGACAACCTGACCTATAATTCACAGCTGTCAGTGCGGTAGGCTGATAAAAATTTACTACCTTCACAAGACCGAGATGATCTCTCAAATCTATCAGCATGACAAGCAAAAGCATTTAAGAACCTATTACCGTTCCTATTACTCTGATTGCTAATAATCTTGCTCTTATGTGGAGCACAGTTAACCTGGTTGCGATCTGTATAATTTCTTTTGAGAGCATCGTTATTTGCTCTATTAACACCGTTGTACTGATTTAAATCCCAGTTACAATAGTTATGCTTAATACTTCTTCCTAGATAACAATGTCCATCAGATAGAACTGGCTTTTTAGCAGGAAAATTATTACTAGACTGATGAACTTTCATATAATTACTTCTGCTATAGTTTTCAAAACTCTTATCACAATGTTGAGATCTGTCACATTTTTTCTTGTTTTTAGGAGAAGAAACGTTACCGTAGGATGAACTCCCTTGGTACTTTATAACCTTAGGGTTATGTCTCCTATCAAAATTATTTTTTTTCTTTGCTTGTGGCAATGTGTTTAAAAAATGAGTCACACTGCCTTGACTGGGTATGACTAGAAGGTTTGACAATCTCTTTATTTTTTTGCACAACATTTGTTTCCTTCATGGAACAAGCAGTAGTATGTTTGTTACTTGTAACCAATTTATCAGATCTGTCAATAAATACGCTGTTGGTTTTTAACACACTGACTTGAGATTTAGCACTGTTTCTTTCCTTATCTACAGGACTGGATATTACTGTAGAATTCTCTTTGTTGGACTGTCGCCAAGAAACAATATTATTGGAAATAGCATTGGTATTGCGTTGGAAGTTATATTTCCCACGAAACGACCTATGTCCATCATTCTTGACCGTAGAATCCGCAAAAAGTGTATAAGGCTGGCTTTTTGCTTTAGTGTTCTGATGATAAGCAACTTTCTGTCTATCACTGTCACCATTGACAGAAGACCACATATTGCTATTCAAGACTACGTCAAGCAGACCATATATTCTTCTTCTTGCTTCTGCAATCTCAATGTCTCTAAGTGCAATCTGTTCACTTAATCTCTTGTTTAAACTATCAGCTTTTAAGACCTTGCAGCTTTCCTCTGCTAGCAAATTTTCAATCTTAATCAATTTGTCTTTCTCCATCATTAATTTTTTCACTCTCTCTTTATCAACCCTCTCAATCTCAATATCATGACTATTCGTAAGCCTATCAACCTTCTCTAGGGATATAGTATCCTTTTCTTTAATTTGGCGACCACAAATCTCATCGTCACTTAATAGATCAATAAGTGTTTCATTACACAACTTCTCATATTTCTTAATCTGAACTTCTAATTTCCCAGAAATCTCCGTCTTCTCTTGAACTTTTTGAGTCAGATTTCTAACTTCGCCATTTTTTTTCCCAATCTGAGCTTCCATCTCTTTAATTTTGCCTAATGCCGAGTCTAATTTTGCTCGAACACAAGCAAGCTCAGAATTAGATTTACATAAATCACCTGTAAGTTTAGTCACTTTTTTATGTAGCTTATTCACTTCAGTAGTACTTTTTAAGCAACTTTCCCTTTTCTCCTGTGTACTCTGTTTTATATCTCCTATTTGCTTCTTCTCTTTTAACTCTTCTTCCTGGTCACTATATATGCCGTCGAGCAATAACGTACGCATACTCTTCAATATGCTATCACGTTTAATACTAATATAATTGTCCAAGAACAGATGAAGGTCCAAAACCAATAACCTTGCCAGATCCTCAGCCATACTCACATGAGGAATTGACTGAAATCTCTCATCAGCAAAATCTCTTAGAGCTCTCGATGCACAGACCAAAAACCTGTCCATAACATGTGACTCAAGCTCTGGGCCTTTTAATCCCTGATAATCTGTCCCCTGTTGAAACAGATACTCTAATACAGGTCTCATATCCTCTTGATCTGTATCACAATCCATTGTGACTTGTTTACTTAGTCAACCATATATGTCTTAATTAAACTTTCATTATACCAAATCAAGTTTAGATCTCAAATATTGTATCATCAATCCCTGTACATCATCACATTCCATAATTAATCGATATAATTATCGACAACAACAACAATAGTTATCAATAGAATAGGATAGTGCAGATTGAGGCTTGTTGACATGGACAGAAGTGGCAACATCTACACACAACAAAACCACTTAACTGAAGGTCATCCCGTCCCTTTCGCTAACACACTGGATATCACAAAGTTATGGCGATAAAACACTCCACTGCAGAAAGGTACAAGGACTAAGCTCTCTTGTCTTCAGATCTCTGCCAATGTACAGTATGTCCTCAACAATGCATCAGACGACAGGAACCGATCACAGCAACTTCGCAAGTTGTCATTTGAGGTATAAGTGCAGACGAACTCTCCAAAATACTGCACCTATAGTTGAATCTGCATATGGAAAGACTGGAACAAGCACTGTAACAATTATGGCATCAATGTCGCTATCAGATAACAGCTATTTGATATCGAAACCAACTGATAAAGTTAGTTTAGTTGCTACACACGCCAAGATATGAGGATGGATATGCGCAGTCAGCTGATACCTGTGTACAGTTGAATTAAGCCACGCCCACACAGAGCAAAACATACAAACTTTCAGTGTTCCCACTTGTAATGACTGGTCCAGAATCTGACCTAATTTACCCTCTTGTCACGCGAATGTAATGTGGGTGTTACGACCCGTTGGTTTGGTCCACCACTGATAAAAGTTATCAGTATAATTATGGTGGATGTCTTTATGGTGAAGAAGGTGAGTGTGTTTTGGGACAGTCACTCACATTAGATACACACAATAGAAGCATGGAAGGGTGTAATGGCTGGTGATAGTTAACGAACGTTTATTACACCACAACACGTTACGTTAACATCGAATACACAGTTATAGTCAAACTACAAGTTATAGCAATACAATAATAAAGTACTTCTCACATCTCAGAATCATGCAGATACTACAATATCCATGGCATCCTGAAAGATACTCCTCAACTCAGCGCTATCCACCTGTCCTCACATTAGCGCTATAATATTCTAATCATATCCACCTGTCCTCACATTAGCGCTATAATATTCTAATCATGGATCCTCTAGCCAACGGGCATCATCGCCGTGCTAGCATAAATATGGCCTCCTCACAGATAGCAAACGGCTCACATCATCGCCGTGCTACTGCATACATATGGTATCCTCCAGATACTCCTCCTGCGCTATAAGATATAATAATGGATCCGTAAATATGGCCTCCTCACAGATAGCAAACGGCTCACATCATCGCCGTGCTACTGCATAAATATGGTATCCTCCAGATACTCTTCACATAAGCGCTATCCTAATAATGATGGATCCTTCTCACAGATAGCAAACGGCTCACATCATCGCCGTGCTACTGCATAAATATGGTACCCTCCAGATACTCCTCACATCATAATAATGGATCCGTTAGCAACCGGACATCCCGCCATGCTAACATAAATATGCACAATACTGCTCACCCAGCAGTCTGCACTAATCTCACCTATCAACATGTCTTCACATAACACAATTATCCTCTCTCAGGAAATAATGGCCTTACACAAATCATGGCCTCTTATATTCAGCACTGTACAGGCTTACCATCAAGAACACACACTATGGGGCGACCTCTCCAGATCGATGCCCAAAACTCACTGCCCACGGGAATACACATCTTCCGCCTAAAACAGCTACGAGACCCGGCTGTTCAAAAACACCGTTCAGTCTCACTACTTGCACGGGCTAGCCACAAATAGCTAAACACCCGTAGCTCAAAAACAGTTCGGAGTGAACAAATCTCCACAATTGAAATGACTAGCGTTCACACGCTTTCTAACCTTACTTCCACTATTACAATTTAACCTAACATTAAAGACAATCACGTCTTCAAGCAACAACAACCCATAATCTAATCTGCTCACCTAATATTTTCCAGATCACGTCCCCTTCCATTAAAATTACTGGTAACAGTATGTTAGGTGGTGTTATGTTATTGGGTGTTTATTGGATATTGATGTATCTGGTGTTGTTTTATTTTATGTTAAATATGGTGTTTTGTGTCTGTTGTTGTTTAGATGGTGTAGTTGAATTCTCATGGGATTCTTCTTCTTCTTCCGTCCTTAGCCACCGACCGTCAAAGCAGTCAGTGGCCATTACGCCTAGTGGCGTCTTAGGGCAACAGCAGATAGGTTTTCTTTGCCATTGTTTCCCATCACGCCTAGTGGCGTCTTTAGGGCAACGGCAAATCAACCCATTTGCTGTTGTTTCCGTAATCGAAGTGACTGGCAAACGGGTGATCAGCCCGTTGTGTCTCATGGGATTAAGTGTGTGTTATTTTCCGTGATGCTGTTTTTGTTGTTGTATCTGGTGTTATATGTGATGTTGTGTATAAATTTGTTTTAAATGGTGCTGTTTTTTCCCCACTGTTGTGTTATTGCATATTTTTAGTATGTAATGCAGTATGTTGGTGTACATAATATATGTTTTTGTATGTGCTGTTGTAAATGTTAGTGTTGCTCATAACATATTTTATTTACATGTGATGTTACTTATGAGAATAAATACATCAGATGATAGATAGGTTGCACTTGGAGAAATAAACCTACAAGATGTGGATTCACACATGCATCTTGGCAGCAATATAGACCTAGTTGGTGGAACAGTGATATGTAATAAAAACACACAAATGCAATATTTTGTTACATTGGGAAATAACATGGAAATCACAAGTAATCCAGTCCCAACATAAACAATCACAATCCTCAACTCAAATGTCAAGACAATCTATTGTAATGGCTCTCTGAAGCACAGAACAACAACAAAATGACACCATAAGTGTACACACTTTCATAAATGGTTGCTTGTGTAGAAAAAGAGGATTGAAATGGTATGACAAGATTTCCAGCATGGAACTGGTGGCAAGAACAAGATCAGTGCTAGTAGAACAGAAGGTGATAAGAGGTTGCTGTCTTTGGGTAGGACGGACATTGAGGAAACCTGTTGGTAGCATTACAATGAAGTCCTTGTTCTGGAATCCCCAGGATAAGAAAGGAGCCACATTTGGAATAAAATTGCCAGTCTGATAAAATCAAACAGGTCTTTACTGCATGCTGTGTGGATAACTAGGTCACTCATCACGGTCAGTGAGATTTGCGTTGTTTAAAAAATTGCACTAAGAAAAACTGCGAATAACTATAACATGCATGTTTATACCGATTTACTGAGATGTTTTCTTAAGTGGTTTAAAAGTTGTCACCATCATCACCCTTCAACTCCCCAATGAGCATAGGCCTTGAACAAATATACCAAGCATTTCCTGTCCCGTACCATGGGCTCCAGGTCTTTCTATGCCTTCCTCATCATTTTCGTATTTGTCTCCAGTTCTTTTATGCATGTGTTTTTCTATCGACCTCTGCTTCTTTTACCCTGTGGATACCAGAACAAGGACTGCCTTTTATAGCTATCAACATGTGGGAACAGTGTAGTAAGCTTAAAGAAATGAATAAGATGTCTCTGTAGAAATAACTCTCAGAAACTTTCTTGGTGCAATGAAAATTAAGGACATCACAGTGTAAACTTACTGTAAAATTGTTCAGTGCCATGTGACTGAATTACCGTATATACTCAAGTGTAAGTCAAGATATTTTTCCCCTTTTAGGACCTTAACACATTAACTACCGCAAGCCGCTGCCAGCGGCTCACAAAATAATCCCATTTGGACCGCAAGCCGCTCACAGCGCCAATCTAATTTTAGTAATAAAACGAATGAAAAATGTACTGAAACACTCTCTGATCTGGTTCAAGATTTTAAGTTGCCATCGGAAAACAAATTCCCAAAGCATGGTTGTTGTAGAACACTGAAAAATTGATATTATGTTCATATTTTTGAGCGTTTTGGGTTAGTTACCAAATTGTGTAAAACTGTTTACCGTGGCAACTAGTGATAGGACTACAAAAAATGCGTGTACATCTCGTCTAACGGCTGAATAGGATAGAAACGTGTTTCAACAATTGACTGATAGATCTAGCGACGAGGACAAGAGTGAAAACGGTGTGCACATTGATTGAAATAGTGATTTTGATAGAGATGGGGCGCAAGCAGTTAAAATTGTGAAAATATTGCAAGTCCTCGGCCATCGAATGCCCGTTAAATAGCAACAACCTCTATTAGAGTTACAACCGGTGTTTATTGTAATAGTACATTCATTTATCTTTAAAATGACGTGTAATTCATAAAAATCTGTAAGCAATTACGAAAACTACAGCTTACTTTGTGCAAACACCTACACGATGAAAATGGGAACAAAATTTAATTCGGCCATATTGTGTTTTTCAATTCGGTAGTTAATGTGTTAAAGAACAGCCGCGACTTATTTTTTAATAAAAAAAAAAGATTTATAAAACCGGTCAATCTTGCTCCCAGCCCTTACCGCCTCACACTGGTATCCTTCAGATATAAACTTCATCATCATAACCCTCCACTCCCAAAGGAGCATAGGCCTTCAACAAACACATGCCAAGTCCTCCTGTCACGTGCCATCATCTCAAGTTCTTTCCATGTTCTCCTCATCATTTTCACCTCTGTTTCCAGCTCTCTTCTCCATGTGCTTCTTGGTCTACCTCTGCCTCTCTTGCCCTGGGGGTTCCAGAACAAGGACTGCCTTTTAATGCTATCACCAGGTTTCCTCAGTGTGTGTCCTATCCATCGCCATCGTCTTCTTCTCATTTCTTGTTCCACTGGCACTTGTCTAGTTCTTGCATCAGTTCCACGTTGGTAACCTTGTCATACCATTTTAATCCCTCTATTCTACGCAAGCACCCATTTATGAAAGTCTGTAGCTTTTTGGTTGTTGTCTTTGTTGTTCTCCATATCTCAGAGCCATACAATAGGACTGACTTCACATTTGAGTTGAAGATTCTTATTTTCGTGCTGGATCCAATTTCTCTTGATCTCCATATATTTCCCAAAGCAATGAAAGCTCCTCTTGCCTTTTGTATTCTTATTTTGAAATCGCTCTCTGTCCCTCCAACTTTGTCTATATTACTGCCAAGATATGTGTACGATTCTACATCTTGTATTGGTGTTTCTTCAAGTTCAACCCTGTTATCATTACCTGCATTTATTCTCATTATTTTTGTCTTTTCATTGTGTATTTTCAGACCCAATTGCTATGACCTCTCATCGAGTGTTTTCAATTTGTCCTGCATCTGATTACAGTTATGGGACAGAAGAGCCAAGTCATCAGCAAAATCCAGATCATCCAACTGCTTAGTCAGAGTCCACTTGATTCCATTTCTGTTGTGTGTTGTCGATGATCTCATAACCCAGTCTATTGCTAGTAAGAAAAGAAATGAAGACAAGAGGCATCCCTGTCGCACTCCTGTTCTTATCCCAAACGGTTCTGTAAGCTGTCCTTCATGAAGAACTCTGCATGTCATGTCTTCATATGTTTTCTTTATTTAATTAATGATCTTCAGGGGAACTCCATAATGCCTCATCAATTTCCAAAGTGATTCTCTGTCTACACTGTCAAATGCCTTTTCATAGTCCACAAATCCGATGTATAGTGGTGAATTCCATTCCAGACTTTGTTCAACTATTATTCTCAAAGTGGCTATCTGGTCTGTACATGATCTGTTTTGTCGAAAACCTGCTTGTTCATCTCTCAATTTCTTGTCTATGGACTCTTTTAATCTCTCAAGGATAATCCTGTTTAATACTTTTCCTGGCACTGATAGTAACATTATTCCTCTATAATTTGTGCACTCTTGTAAATTTCCCTTCTTAGGCAACTTAACCAGATATCCTTCCTTCCATTCTGCTGGTATCTCTTCCTTTTCCCAGACTTTACCAAGTAATTTATATACCATATCTGTAGCCGTGTCGATATCTGCTTTTATGGCCTCTGCTGGAATGCCATCAGGTCCAGCCGCTTTTCCATCTCTTAGAAGCTTTATGGCTTTCTTTATTTCTTTCTTCGTTGGTCTTTCACCGTTAATTTGTAGCTCTTCTTCTGCTGGCTGGATGTCAGGGGGGTTTTGTGGAGCTGGTCTATTGAGAAGGTCACCAAAATATTCTGTCCACCTCTTCATTTGCTCCTGTATATTGCTGAGCAGTTTCCCATTCTTGTCTTTTATGAGGCAACTTGTTTGCTTGTATTTCCCTGTTAGCTTCTTTGTGCTGCTATACAGTTCTCTCATATTTCCTTTGGCTGCAGCATCTTCTGCCTCTCTTGCCAACTCCTCAATATACTTCCTCTTGTCTCTTTTGATACTTCTTTTTACTTCCTTGTTTGCTTCTGTATACACTTCTTGAACCTTGGCTTTGAAACTTCTGGTTTTGCTTGTGTTTAAATCTGCTTTCTTGTTTTTTCTGTCTTTTATCTTATTGATGGTTTCTGTTGTTATCCATGCTTTTTGTTGTCTTTCCCTTTTCCCCAGTATTTCTTCACATGTCTCATTCCATACCGTTTTGATTTGCTGCCAATAGTCTTCTGTATTCTCTACATCTTCCAGCTGTTGGAGCACTTGGAATTTGTTGGATACTGTGACCGCAAATTTGTCTTTTGTTTCTTGATTTCTTAGATGTCCTACATTAAATTGTTGTCTATAATTTTGCATTGTTGCATATCTCTTGAGTTTCATTTTTACTTTCGCTATCAGAAGGTGGTGATCTGATGCCACATCTGCTCCTCTATATACCTTTACATCCTGCAATGATGATCTAAACTTCTTGTTTTTGCATATATGATCAATTTGATTTTCTGTTCTATGGTCTGGTGATATCCATGTTGCCTTGTGTATTCTCTTATTTGGAAACATGCTTCCTCCTATAGCCAGTTGATTTGAAGCACAGAAGTTTGAGAATAGTTCCCCATTTTCATTCATTATTCCTAGCCCATGTTTTCCCATGACTTCTTCAAATCCTGTATTGACTGTACCTGTCGCAAAATTGGTTTCAAGTCATTGCAAATGGGTTCAGTTAGATTTATAAACCCATCTACGATCGAACGACCGCTTTCAAAATGGCGGCGTATCAGCGAAATGTGTATCGGACAGAGGAAATCGCCAACGATAAATAAAAACAGAAGGGAATCCGTATGAAAAGGATTTTACATTTCAGTACAGGGAAGGATGGTGTATGACTGCATATAAGATGGAACGGTAGGAAGTTCTCATTTACGGAGATATATGCGTATTTCGGCTGCCCACAGTTACGCTAAAAGCATGTAAACCCACTTCTGTTCTAAATATTAAAATCAACAAATAACAGTTTGGGAAATTACATGGATAGGAAGATAGAGTTTTATCAGCTGTATAAAACTAGATAAGATGGAACTATATGGATATTATATATGCCGAAAATGATAAAGGCAAAATTTCAGTCGACGCATTATGATAACTACCGTGTATAATATTTGTTATTTCATGGTTCATACAGGAATTCACAAATTGCCTGTCTAATATTCATTGATAGAAACGTATTATTTATTTTAATATGATTTATTCAGGTGCATTATGGATGAGTGTTGCTTGTACAAAAAGTAATCACACAAATAGCCCCACGGCCTAATGAAGTTTTATTTATCTATTGCTTTATCGCTTTACGAAGATAAAGAGCAGTCCCATGGCGAGAGATTGTCATAGGGAAAATGAAGTGTTAGAAACATTCATCATCGGAAGATCCCAGTGTACGAGGTTTGGTTAAGGTGACTAGTCCCATTCCTCGCTGCTCTTTGCCTTCCCTAGTTCGAGCGCACAACTTCGTACCCCCATTTACAGCTAGTAAAAAAATGGAGTGTTTCCACAGCCAGGTTTTCAATTCCATAAACTATGTAATTGTACTACCGAAGGAAAGCAACTTGATCACGTGGTCACTCACTTTATTGAATTTTATGTATTTAATTTTGGGTAGTTGCTATAAATAGATCAGTATTTGGAATTTGTATTTGATATGATTGGAAGGATCAAGTTATAGAAAGGGATGTATAGGAGCGGAATATAAACCAGATGATGTTTATTACTGATATGTTAATATTAATTCTATATCATTGAATGTGATTGTTACTTGCTATGACTGTATAACTTTGACAACCTGATGACTGACTTGTTCTGACGTTATGTTGCTAGTCAGTTACACTTAATTTGAAATGTTAATATTAATGCTATATCACTGAAAATGAGTGTCCTTACTCCTTACTTATGATTGTTTAACGGTGACATCTGATGACACTGATGGTCTGACATTGTGCTAGTCAGCTACAAGTCTAGCCAGATACTACGCCAAGGCCTGGATATGTTGCGGTTCCATGAATATAACTCAAACCAGACTGTCCCAGTATCAGAAGAGCGGTTTGGTGTAGTTCATCCGAGGCAATCCCACCCCAAGTGAGGAACCCAAAGAGTGAATCTTCAACTGGTCATTGGCATCCCTACTGTTGGGCCTACCAAGTTGATATCAGCAAAAGGACAGTTTTCAGCAGTATCAAGTTGGAAAGATAAGTGTCCTGTTTGACACTGACCACCTATACATGTGAAACAGCCAATAGTTGAAAACACATATAAGTTAACCATTACAGAAAACTTCAGTCAACTGATGACAGTTCAGTTATCCTTAATTTCATAGGACTAATAAAACAGTGATTTCAGTAAACCTTTATTATGATTATGGAATCTTGAAGTATAAACAGGTCCATAATAGTAACATTGTGTGAATACTTTTATATATATGTATCAAGCTCTTTTCCAAACTTAGTTAAAAAATAGAATATTAGTGTAATTATTAAACCTATCTTTAAAAAACTGTACCTGGAGGATTTATTTTCACTTCTTTCAATTTGTGTGGTTTCTCAGTGAATGTTCATTTTACTTAGCCCCTAGAAGATAAGGAGTAATATTAGATAGTCATCAGGGAGGAGGACTCCTTAATTCCTGGGTACTACTTCTTACCATACTGGGGCCAGGGTTTTGGCTTTTACAGTCTGGACTACTTTTTATGATAACATTACAGCAGTGCTTATTTCTATGGGACTGGGGTATTTAATTGTAAGGTACATGAAAACTCTTTACTGGGCATACTCTCTACATATAAGATAATTTTAAGAATAACCATCCCGCTACAGTGGGGGGCTCGTCCTGCGGGATAGATTATTTGATGTATTCTGAGCCAACTTTCTCATTTTGGCTGTGTAGAAATTTTTTTTTTCTTTTTTGAAAATTTTTGGAAAAGAGGTTAACAATTAGTAGGAAATATATAATTTTTTTAGGAGTACCATTGAGTATCAGATAAAGAAAAGCCTGTTTAGTTCATATATGGTGAAGTCAGTTTAATTAACTTTAATTTTAATTATAGTTAATTATAGTTTTGTAGTAAATTAGTTTGAGTAAGATCACCCATTGCCCTACTAGACACTACCAGAATACACATCATGGCCTTTGACTTGGTCCATCAAGTTAGGTCTTGCTATCTCTGCAGTGTGGGATATAAAGTAGATTGGCTCTGGATAGGTGAGCGCTCTGTGTCGGTCATATTGTCACGACGGAGGAATGTCTGAAAAAGTACACCCTGAGAAAATGAGAGACGCAAAGCAATTAGAAGCAGAGAGAGAAGCAAGAAATTAGTATGCAGGAGAGAGAAGCAAGAAATTAGAATTAGCTAAGCAGACGAGAGAAGCAAAGAAATTAGTAATTAGAAAGCAGATGAGAGAAGCCAAGAACTAAGAAATTAGAAGCGGAGGAGAATGCCAGTAATTTAGAAGCTGCGTACCGGAGGGAAGAGGAATGGAGGTTATCAAGCATAGTCGAGACCAATGAGCTACGAATAATGAGTACAAGCTCTTGATCTTGAACTTTCAGGGATGGGGACTAGGCACCCATGGTAACTAGCTACCTCATTATTGATGAATAGCTCTTTTACAGAAACACAGGCAAAAGGAGCCATGAACTTCCTCCTAGATCCATTTGTTGAAAAGGGGACGCAATTGGGAGTCATACCATGGATAGGTATGGAAAGGATACCTATACAATATGGACTGGAGAAAAGGGAAATAAAATGGAGTTTCTTAAGTTATCAGGATTGAGAGGATTGCATTGGATGTGTTTTCTGAAACTCCCCAATGAAGATTCAGGAAATTATGAATATCTAAAGCAAGCATTACACGATCCGGTATGAAAAGAAAAATCTGAAGGCATATATATAGGAAGAAATTTAGAACTTCTAAAATTCCACCGGAGGAAACATATAAACCCGTTCTCAGATAGGCTAGTAATCGTATTTGTTGGAAATGGAGTATTAGTTTAGTTAGGTAAGTTATAGAAAAACATACGAGGATCTGAAAGAATGGTTATGTTTGAGCAAAGTGAATAGATGCAATGTCTCAAGGAAATGGAGGAAATTATTACCTTAGGATCAAGGAGAGCATAGCAGAAGAGGCTGATAGGTCATATTTGATAATGCGCAGAAGAGTACCAAGCGTCAAGTGAATTGGTAGGAACTAAAAAGGAAGCATGGTAGAAGGATATAAAGCCACCAACGCCAGAATACCCCAGTTCTTGACCAGAAGCGATCATCCATACAGAAATAAGCCAAAGATTTGATAATTATGGTCATGAAGAAACCCTCAGACTCAGGAAAAGAAAACCCTACAAAACAGGCCAGAGATAAGTGCGTCCCTGACAAAATTTTTGTAAGGAATGGCAAATCCACATTCACTGAGGAATGTGGGACGGAAATAAAAAAAAAATAAATACACTCATCATGCTGCCATGTCCTACCAGATCGTAGTGGGTACTATTCTGTTTGGACTCAGGAACCCATGATACATAGTGAGTCAGAATAGCTCCTCCATCACACTACCTTACAATGGGAGAAGTGAATGTGTAATGGCTAAACATGTCACGCGAAATTGTCGCATTGTACTCTGGAGTTTGTCCTTCCTGAACGCACAGTCGCGCATCGTGATGCATCTATGGTGCTTGACCCACCTGAACAAATTCTCATACAGCATCTACAGTAGAGGAGTCCAAGGGCACCCCTAAAAAGGTATTTATACCCTTAAACATACACATAGCATATGATTCATGTCAGTTAACCCTGTCGGCTATGTGGACGTTATAACACAGGGGACGAAGATATATGCAGGCAGCTAACCAAGCGTGTGATTGTGGTTCCATGTTACCCCCCTTATGTTGGGCAAGTTAATATGTTTTATAGGAGGAACCTGTTAAAACCTATGGGTTTATGGCAGGAATCCAGACCAATGGATGACTCCACGGAACATAGTGAGGGAGACACCAACGTAAAATTTCATTCAACTGATAAAATAAAAAATATGAAACGGGCTCAAAGAAGAAGACAGAACGTTGAAAAGCACTTGTTTTGGCAAAATTATCAAAAACCTCTTATAATGCTCCAAGGACATAAGGGACATTCTATCATGGAACATGGACCTCTTGTACAGGATGGAAAAGCTGGAAAAAGTGGGACGAAAAGTCCCATGGTCAAATATCGTTGTCCATCCATACCTATAGGCAATAAACGGTTTTTAGGCTCCGGGGGTACACAATTTCATCTTTGAGTGTAACCAACCTCGGGTATTGGTGCAAAAACAAAGTATTGAAACACCAAGTTCTTCATGGGCCAAAGGATCATTACGGCCCATGATCATAATTCCAGTATGTTCAATTCCTGTCATCGGAGCAGTGCAACCTATGGTTGATTCAGAAAGTCGACGGACAGGAGTCTTCATCAAAAATCTACAAGCTAACCAGCCAATCAGGCGGTTACTCCCTGAGATTTGCTCGGGAGGGGAAAGGTAACATCCCCATACCAGGTTCAAAATTGCAGTTGAACCCAATATGCGCTGGGATAATTAAAGAACAAATCCTGTTGCGAAAATCACTATATTTACCTAGGATTTGCAAGAGGGAAACCACCATCACTAACTATTTCATACGGAAATAGAACGCAGGCCGGTAAACTTCATGGCGAAAACATACCGACCACCGCTTTCACCTGTGCCGCTCTAGAAGCAAATGGATCTGTATTATGAAGCGTACGGGTTGCACACGACGAGGAATTGGAGTAGTGATTAGACCGAGTGTTAGTAAAAGGTACAATGATATTTTTTTTGCGTATAATTCAGTAGGTAGGTGGCGACTGATTTTTCTTAGTCGCCACCATACCTTAAGAAGCTTGAGGAGGTTTTAAGATTATGAATGGTAAAATAACCTAGGAATTGGTCGCATTTGCATTTGTCTTCTTTACCCCCCAATAGGTAAGCCTAGTATATCATCCAGCTTTATATATCTATGGGGGGAGAAGGATTGGATTTGATCGCGTTAATTGGTTTCTAGTCATTGCCACAATGGGTTCAGTCAGTTAGATTTATAATCCCATTCTACGGTACTCCGAACAAAAACAATCGACCAGCTTTCAATTGGAAGGCACGTTATCAGCGAAATGTGTATCGGACAGAGGACTAATCGCCAAGTTAAAATATAAAAACAGTAGGGAACCGTCTATGAAAACGGATTTTACATTTCTCAGTACAGGGGAAGGTTGGGTGTATGATGCATATAAGATGAGAACGGTAGGTAGTTTCTCATTTACGGTGATTTATGCGTATCTTCGGCTGACCCAACCAGTTAAGACTTAAAAAGCATGTAAACCCACTTCTGTTACTATATAATTTAATAATCTAACAATTATACGTTCTGGGAAATACGTGGATAGGAAGATAGAGTTTTATCAGACTGTATAAAACTAGATAAATGATGGATCACATATGGATATTTATATATGCCGGAATATTTTTAAAAGGACCAAAATTTCAGATCGACGGGACACAGGTTACGGCCGAAATCTACGTCTCGGGGGACAGGATTTTTTCAGGCCTTTGGTTTAAGCTGTGGACGTCGGTATACTCTCCTAGATACCGTCACGCGCATTTACGTATTTAAATCGTATCGCCGGTAAAACTGAGGCTACAGACAACGATCCAAGAGGGGTTCAGACAGACTCTGAGAGCGCCGAGTTTTCGCCACACCAACGACCCATGAAATTCGTGAAGGGATGCCAGAAAACATTTTTAAGTCCTGTATCTGAAGTCCGGTGGCAGTTATCGTAAGTTGAGTGTGTAACTATTACGTGTTGTATTTTTTGTTAACTTTTATTACTTTTTCAGGTTCCTTAATGTTATTCTCCAAAAAATTATGACCGGTATAATCTATTACATTGATAAATATACGTTTTAATTTTTTTTAAGTGGTTTCTGTTTCATTGATGCTGGCATGGTAGGTGTGAGGGGATTCGTGGCGAACTTTTTTGGTTTACACAATTGCCCCTCAGGCCCTATCGAAGTTATTTATTATTTATCTTATTGCTTTTATCGCATTCGTAGATAAAGGCCAATACGCTATCAAACCCACCATCCCTAAGTTCCCATCGGCAGAGTTTACTGACAAAAAACCCCCCACATCATTGGGGAATGGTTGTGTTGTGATGTTTCTTAATCAGGGTTATGTTCAATGGTTAACGAGAGGCTTTGGGGTAGCCGTGGCAACCTTCAAGCGAAGTGCCGGGGCACACAGGCCAGTGGAGAGTGCGGTCATCTTTCGGGCGAGTCCTGGGTCTGCGATGATTTAATGGTTGATCACAGTGTTCACTACAGCCCAGGTTTAATTCCAAAACTATGTAATTGTTTACCTAACGAAGGCAGGGGAAAAAGGCATAAACTTGATCACATCGTAGGTCTCACTGCACCTTTATTATTTTTTTTGTATTTTTATTTTTAGGCATTGGCTAGTTGCTTTAATAATAATAAAAATAGCCATAAGTTTTTGGAATTTGTATTTGATTTGATTTGTGAAATGGATCATTAGTACATATTTAACAGATATGGAAGTGTTTTGCACAAGTCGCAGGTATAGTATTATCCTGTTGTGAGGTGTGGTCTGTGTTGGCGGTTTCTTGGTTGGCGAGCTGCTATGGTAGGAGAATGAGGGTTGGGGGCGGTTTAGGGCGCTGGTCTGTATTACTTTGATATCCTGTGTCTGGGTAGGGTCTGAGTCTAGTGAAGTTCAATAGTGTACCCATAGGTGTTGGTATTGGTGTCGAGTATGTTGTTTGGCAGTTGTGCTCGGAAAGGTTGTCACGTTCATTTCTTAGGATTGTTCTTATTATCGGTGGTACATCTGTATGAACGGTCTGAGTACTGTAATGAGGTCGATCAGTTGATGGCGTCTTGAGCAGTGCTCATAACGTGTTCACGTTTGACTAGGATGTTATGTTGAAGGTAGCCATTGATCTAGTACCTCATTACTGATCTGTGCAGCTATCAGAAGACGCGTCTGCCTTAGTTCATCCGAGGCAAATCACACCAAAGTTGCACGGGACCCCCTAAAAAGGAGTGAAACTTCAACATGTGTCCATTGGCAATCACCCTACTTGTTAAGGCGCCCTAACAATAATTGATTCTCGCAATTTGGACAGTTTTCAAGTGCTAGTTCATGGTGGAAATGACTATTAGTGTCCTCGGCTGGTCATCTGACAACACTTTTCAATGCTGTTTCTGCCAAAGTCGGGGTTTTCATCTGTTGGTTACCTGTCTGTTTCGCATGGATTCCTAAGTTGGTATGCAGGTGACCGGTTTTTGGATTATAGGTACATCTCAGTTCATGTAGGATGATGGCGCTCTTGGTTTACGGGATTGGTGGGTTGTGACGTGTTATTGAGCAGTTTCTCTGCACTCTAAAATGTTGTGAGTTTGTGGCAGTGATTTTAGTGGTTTAGTTTTTGGTATTCGGCCAGTGCCTTTGTCATTACCTTGTTGATTTTAGATTTGTTTGTTTGTTGTTGTATGGTTTTTTTTTTTTTTTTTCGGGGAAATCGTGGTGGGAGTCTCGTGCGTACACTGTGTGGGGTCTGGAATTCGGGGGGATGAGGGTAGGTGGACCAGTTCGTTGTGGGTTTGTTTGATGTTTTGTGGCTGTCGGTGGGTAGTTACACTCTTTGTTATATGCCTAAAACAAACCGGGTCATTCTGGCATTTACCATATGGGCAACGGGGGGGGTACTGGCTACATGTTTTGGGGAGAACTGTTCTTAAACTTGTACTAACAGTGGGCTCAGTAGGGATTTGATAAGGGGGTCTGTGGTAGGGGACATTGGGTGAGGCTACGTTATGTTAGATGGTAGGGATGTTAGAAGGTTGTGTTTGTTGGGGGTTTGACTTTAAGACTAAGAGTATAAAATTAATGTTAAGTGAAAAAGGGATGGATGGGGATGATTTATTTTGGCGGGTGGGGAGAGGAGGGGGTAGGGTGATAATGGTTTGGAAGGAGTTGGCGAGGTAGTGTTTTGGCCGAAGGGGGTCACACGGTCCGCCAGGAGTTGTACACTTTTGCTTGCGTGCATTTTCTTCTGCCGAGGTACAATTTACTTGTTTATATTTTCTTTTTTGCCTGTGTTGCTTAAGTGGAGGTATTTATTCTGGGACCTTCATAGTCCAACTGCCATTACACATTTCTATGGGTGTGATTTACGGTCTTGACGGGTGATTTTTCTTATTGGCTGATTTAACAGGACCTCAGGGGGTCCACAAGGGCCTTTAGGGACGGATTCTGGGACCCCCCACACCGCAAACAATACACCGTGGTCTGCACTCCCTTTTCTCATGTGTGCGAAGGTTGTCTTCAACGGTCTTCACCCTTCCTCTTTGGTCGTACAACACACTTGTCCCACCTAGAATTCAAACGCCATTTTTTTTTCCCTCCTTTTCTCGGCTACTTGCGCCACTTTCAAATGGGTCGTTTTTTGGTGCAACTTTCCTATGCCAAGTTTTTTATGTTGTTGGCAGAACAATTGAAGGAATTAAGCATGTTGTTAGGTTTTTGAGAACCATTCAAGGTTTAGCGTATTTTATTTCGGAGGGAGCGCGAGTGTCGGGTTTGCGATTTGCGTCGGAGCTTTCCGGAATGCTTTGTTCATTCGGATCTGCATCTGTTCCCCATTGCACTAATTCTGTGTATGGATAAAGATTTGAACGCGGGCGGGCAAATGGTAATAGCATGTTTGTGACTTGGACGAGTCCTTTTTTTTTAGTTTGTATGTAGCATGGACGTGTGGGCATCGTTTGAGTGGGGTTTTAGATGGGCGGATCAGGTTGTGAGTGGTTCGCGTGGGCAGTCAGGAGCAATATCATCTGTCAAACAGTATAATTTTAATTTTACGGCACGCGAAACACACAAACGTTCTTTATTTCAAAGGGTTGAGTATTGAGCTCGCAGGCCCCTTCTTGTCATCTGTACTCTTCCATTCTCTCATCTTTTATACTTGAATTCATTTATTCTACTTGCACTATTATATATATTTATGTGGCGATTTTAAGAAATTTAATAAATGGAACACATTAAGCTAAAGTGAAACAATTTTGTTGATAATATAAGATTTTGGATTATTCCAATGCCTATGCGGGGGGGGAATTACAGAATCGAGGTATTATCTCATCTTCAGTCTACTGTATGAGGATAAACGTCTCTCATTTGGGTCGCGTAGCCTGTTTGACTTTTGTAGTAGGGGTCTATATACTACAAAGTATATTTCGGCGTTCTATTGTAACTGTCAGGGAACGGTAAACATTATTCATAGTGGGTTTTGCGCCACAGAAGGAGCATTTTTCTTGCTACACATTTGCGGTATATGCTCACATAACTTGCTACACTAAGCTGCTTTTCTGGGATATATTGTTGTGTAATGGGTCCTAGAAGTCCTTTAGTACTAAAACTAATGAATCATTAACACACAATGTTGTCACTAAACGCCTCTGGTTTAACAGTAGTTTTTTTTGAAATTATTCTTTAAATATTTAGAGCTCCCGACGCTGACCCCCGTGGCCGGGCAGTGAGTTCCGCTGATATAAGTCTGGCTTTTGCATTGATGCTCGTTTACAGTGGTGATGGGCATACTGACCTGTCGAGGATCGTTCTGATGAAGATCGATGTCGGTATATGTTGCTAACTTCTTTTGTGTGTTCATTTATTTTGATACCATTGCTAGTAGTTGAAACATATTTTGTTTTACTACTAATATCAAAGGGGTGGAGTGACCATGATCACATTACGCCACTAGGAATGGTACTTGAAGAAGAAGCAATACTATCAAAATTTGCCTCAGGTTGTTCTGGGGAGTTTCTCTCCGTTGAGGACAATGGAAGCGATTGGTCCCTGCTGTATTCGTACCATCTGACATGTGGGTACTTCATACTGAGTATTAGGGCGAAGGGGAAGAGCAACCTCATCATTTAAAACTATTGCCATAAAAATAACCAACCCACTACTCTTATAAGCATCAGTGGAATGCTTGCGTTGAAGGCTTCCTGCACAAAGGGAATAAGCTGACTGTGGTTGCTTCCATTGCTTTGTAAAAGGAGGGCAAGGGATTCTTTTAGGTTGTGGTTGGTTCATTATTGTCGCATGGCCTGTACCACGGTGGGGTTGAGGACTCAGATATCGGCCCCACCATGATCGCATAAAGGATAATTGTATTTGCCTTTAATTGGGACTTGCGTAAGACTTGAAATCAAATTGAACTCCTGCGTTTGTTTGTTTTTAGTTAACAATCTTGTGGACCAGCTGAGTTCACTTGCTAACTGTGACGCCGCAGTATGTAGAAGACAGTAAGGTGTAGTACGAAAAAAGGAAACAAGGCGGCTATACGGTCACGGTGGGCCAGGGTAATCGAGATGGGTAGGCATGACGTGCGGAGGTTGGAGTAGGTATTCTAAGGGAGCTGGTAGGGTGGAGGCATGGTTGGTGAGTAGATAGTAGACGAGATGGCTGGTCCTTTGCACGGTTGGCGCATGGGGACGGATTTTTGTTCCGGGAGTGGGGGGCAGCATATACCACGGTCTGTGCTGGGGGAACGGTCTTGGGAGGGAGAGCGACAGGGCATGTGCAGGTTCTGTCTCTTGCTGGCCGCTTGTCCTGCTGGGGGGCTGCCTTTTGGTAAAGTCTGACCACCGGTGAACTGCATTAGCTCTGGTTTTGAAATTAACGCTTACATTTGCATGGCTGCTTCTGGGTCTGGTTTGGGTGTTGGGGTATTTGTCGTGATTGGTTAGTTTTGGTGCGGCACCACCGGTGAATGTTAGATAAATATATTTACCTTAAATGAAGCATAAGTATCCTTTTAATAATGTTAACAGTTGTCTTGCAAAATTTGTGTAATTTAATTATAATAACGATCTTGTTATTTATTTAGATGTTTTGTCAATTAAACTATAAGAAAAATCAATGTGTGTTTTGTTAGTGGACAGCAACTATTTTGATGGAACTTTCTCCAATAGACCAGGCTTCCACAAAACCCTCCAGACATCCAGTCCAGCAGGAAGAAGAAGCTACTTATTAACCGGTGAAAGACCAACGACGGAAGAAAGTAAAGGAAATAATAAGAAAGCCATAAAGCTTCTATCTAATAGTGGGAAAAAGCGTCCTGGACCTGATGGCATCATGTCAGCACGAGGGCCAACAAAGCAGATATCGACACGGGCTAAAGAGATGTTATATATAACATTACTTGAGGGAAGTGGAGGGGAAACTGCCTGGTTTTTTAAGAACGTGGTATGACGACTGGATGGGTTTGAAACAATAATATCGAAAAAAATAAGGTGATCTCAGTCTTATAAAGAGGACAAAAGACAAAAGAAAATATAGTCTACGTTACGGCCATCAAGGGCCTTCTGTCCAAGAATGGAAAGTAAGTGAAGGCTTGATAGGACACATAAAAACTAAATAAAATAAAAAACTGGGTACTTCCTGAAAGGCAAGAACCGAAATTCTATCAAAATCGCTGTCTGTTTGTAAGCGCGTGGCTTGAACAGAAAAAATGACTACCGCCGCCGGGATGTACACAAGATGCATACATAAGAAACTAAAAAACGAAACCGGAAAATAAACTACACAAACGTGATAAAAGTGGGGGACTGGAAATATAAGGGGTACAGATGAGTGGGAGATAAACTAAATATGAATAAAAAAAATGTGGCATTATAGAACGATTTGGAAAGAGTGGAAAGAGTAACAGCCAAAGAGAGGAGAGGGTGACCTCAGACAAATTCAGGTGTGAAAAGTAGTTGAGAGACGGGCTGGTTTAGACCACCCCATTTGCGGTGGATTATGACGGTTCTCAAGCTGTTCTCTAGCTGGCAGTGTCATAGTAGGTATTCTGGAATCGGATCGCTGTGACCCTGGTTTGTCGATGGGACCTATGGTGGTCAGGACCAATGTAGTGTATGGCGACTTGTGTGGACTTTTGCTATGTGTTGTCATTTATGTGCTGGCTGAATCTGTCCCCTAGTTGTTTGCCTGTTTGGCCAATTTTGGTCTTGCAGCAACGTTCACATATAATCGTATAAATTACATTACGCGATTCACACGTGAAGCTACTAGTGATGGTGTACGTAGCCCTTAGGAAAGGTACACCTTCTGGGTTTGATTATGACTTACTTGCAAGTGTTGCATCGTATCCGACCACAGGGGTAGTGTGCCATATGAGGTTGTGGCAATTCCTCCTTTGGGAACGGCTGTGAACAAAAGATCCTCAGCACACGACCTTCTTGTCATTTGTCTATATGCCACCAAAGATGGCGTCACAGAATACTTTTGGGTCAGAGGCTCAGCATCGTAGGGATAGGGAGGTGGCGGATAAAAGGATCTGTTTGACAGTAGTAACAAGTGATGGGTGATGGGGTCAATGATTAATTTTGACTCTGAGATATCTCTAAGTGGATTTATGGTGGACTTTGAGGGCCTCCTGACGAGAGATGGGAGCACACGTTGGAGATAGCAGAGGTGACAGAACACTGTTCTGGATAAAGTCTGTTACGGAAGAAATTACAACATCATCATTTGCTCGTATCTTGGAAGTCAGATAATCGTCGTTCTCGGCATAAAAGGCGGAGAGCGGAAGATATATTGTTATTGTTGATAAAAGGAAGGGAGTTTCAACGACAGGCCCCGAGCGGATTGAGAATAGTTCAGGTATCGCATGGAGGTAGAATGAATGGGCATTTGTCAGGCTTTGTAGTTGTTCACTGAGGCTATTAAGGTCCGCTTCAGTGGCGTCGATAGATTTGAACTAAGTAATTGTCAAGGAAGTTTGACATGAGATTATGTGGGAGACAGGAGAGGTGAAACACTTGATGGGTGGGGTTGATACGGTGGGTTCACAAAGTCGATGAACACGGGTTCTTGTAAAAATGCAGTCATACTGACTCATTTCTGGTGAGACCTATGCTTCATCGATATGATAGGCGGTAAAACCACAGGAAAGGACCAACCCGGTGTTAGATAGAGTATTTGTTGCCATATCTGATGGGAAGTCACAAGTGGCCCTTGAAATAGACAGGACATATAGTGCTTAGGGATCCCATTCTTCGTTATGACCATGGGCGTACACGTAGACTAATTTGGGTGTCAAAAAAAAACTGTCCCAATTGGGAAATTACTAAGGAATTCAGTTGAAACCACCCAGATAGGTCAGCAATATCTACACCAGTTACTGATAGAGATAATAGGATGTTTTCGACCAGTGGATAGTAGAAAGGGTCCACCCCATAAGTGCGTTGGTAGCCCAGGATAAGTAAAAAAATATGAAGAGATCAGCCTGAGACCATCTGATGGGGTTACATAGAGGGTAATCTAGAGCAGCACAAGAATCACGTTTCAGTGCAAGTAGAAAAACTCTACACAGGTCACGTAGCGTAGGGTCCTTATGGTGACAATCCCCTTATTTCGAGCGATAAGGTTCCGTGCGTTTCACGTAGCTTGCTAATCGCAGGGTCCGCCTCCACTTAAATTCCTCGATCTGATATACATGTTTTTGACTGCACGTATGACAAAGGATCATTAGATCGCACCAACATCCGCTTAATATCTCCTGAACCTATCACTTATCGCTAAAAATGTCTCCAGTTACTTGTACTATCCCGTAATCAGACTCTATTAATTAATTTCGTATATACCTCCTTCTCCATTCAACCAGGGGTTGTAGCGGGGTGCCGATCTACCCTGTGCGGTAGTTACTGTTTCAAGCGTTTTATAGGTGACAGAATTTCCACATTTTAGAAGGTTGTTATAGTTTCAGTACGTGTTACTTTTCTAGGAGCAGGGTGGGATGGAGGGGTGTAAGTGGATAAGTTGCGGTTGTTAGTGCGTTTTCCCTATTCTTCCTTCATACCTTATATTAGCCATACTGGGGCAATCTTTCCTATTTTATTTACTGGGGGGTCAGCGGGGGGGTATTTTATGTATTTTTCACATTTTACGGGGGGGGGGGGGGCGCGGACGTTTTACTTTTTCCCACTATGCCCTCTCTGAAATATTTTATATCAACTCGCTCTGTGTGTCGGTTACCAACAGCTTTAGCCCACCCTACCGTCCTGATCATAATCCCGTGTCGCTGTCGTACTTTGGGTCTTTGCCGTTCGTTACTTTCACAAGAAAACTAGATTCACTACCTATTCATCTCCACATTTATTCAACCTCACCTGCCTCCACAACAACCCCCTTCTTCACTAATGGGGGATTTTCTTTTTTTCCAATTTCATTCCATACATCTGCTGGTTTTCAAAACTCAATCCTAGGGAACAACGTCTCCCTACAAACGGAATTGAGGACCCAGATGTGGCTCTTTCAATAATGTACTTGCGCGTAGTGGCCGACAGCCAGTCCAAACCTTCCACGCCTTTTATTAAGACCTCAGTGCCCTACTGGCCCCAGCTTCTGCTTCCTTACGCTGTTCGCTTTACGTTGTCTCAACCTTCCAACAACTTTCTTCCCTTTTTTCTATTCTATGGTTGCATCACTCACCTATCCCCACACACACACTGAACCGGCCCCAGCGCAATGAGTTTCCTTTTTTCCACGTCTAAACACCATAAACTATTCCGTCTCATCCCTTACCCAGCCCGGGGGTGGGGACCCACTCCCATAGCTACCCCTCCATCCTCCACTCCATCATGAATCTCAGGTAGTCGGCATCCCCCCAGAGCTACACACTCATCTGAGAGGGAGACGCGCTCGGTTCTTAGTAAGGGCCTAAAATTTTGTTCCTCTTCGTCCCGACCCTAGAACCTATAAAAATTACCTCCAGGGCATGTTTCCTTACCCGTTTCCACACGTCAGCATGAGCGGCTGAAGATCCCATTTTATGAGAGATACGAACAGCACATCTCCGCAGTCTCAGGCTGTAATATCCGACATCTTCCGCACGCTTTTCTGACTACCTACTTAAACCTCCCTTCTACACCATAAAAATCGGAGCCTCCTCATGCCATGGTCCTGTATAATCATGAACAACCATCCATGACATTCAGCAGCTCCCGCCCTCTGTACGATTGCAATTATCCAATCTCACTTCGGCGGTGTTCTGGTGCTCTCTCCCTTCTTCGCCGTAGAGAAGACGACATTGTCATCAAAATACGGCTGACAAGGGAGGAAGCCATTGTGTACGTCTGGCAGAAAGGACTTGTACCTAAGTGAAGTGTGATGGTAAAAACCAAAGTTGACCAATGGCACTTTTTTTACAGGTCCATGACCAGCGATGCAGACTCTGTCTCTTACAAATCGCATTGTACACAACACGATTAAACAAGGCTTTTCACTAGATATGATCTTCCCTTCCCGAATCGCTTCTCATTTAGGATTCATGCAGCATCTTTGGGCATAGCCTGTATTCTACATGGCCCCCCAAATATTCACAAGATCAGAATAAACCATGGAAGGACACTATTGTCTCAGCCTGTTCTTGTCCTACTGGAAAACAACACATTTCTGACTTCCTCGATAGCATTTTCCAGCCTATCGTTGAGATTCTTCACCTCCTTCATCAAAGACACCAAATCACGCTCTTACACAACTTTCTCCTCTATCCGACTCCAGCAGACCGCTCCTACCGTCTTTTCTTGCTGGGACGTCTGCTCTCTGTATACCTCTATTCACCCACTCTGATGGTCTCCGAGCTCTTCAGTTTTTTCTGGACCATTACGCCACTTGCCCTTCTAATATTCACTGTCACTCTTCTCCGTCTTGCTGGAACTGGTCCTTCAACTGAATTCCTTTGAATTCAATGGTCAGTTTTTTTTACCAAATTTAGTGGTGTTGCCAAAATGGGAAACGATTGATGGGTCCCAGCTATGCCTGTCTATTCATGGGCCACTTGGAGCATCAGATTATGGCACAACAATTTACTCCGGTCCTTTCCATGGGTTTTACCGCACGACTACGATACTATCGATGATGGCATAGGTCTCACAGATATTGTCTGAGGACTGATTTACACCGCTTCATCGACTTTGTGAACCACTTTCACCCCACCATCAAGTTCACCTCCCTCGTCTCCACAGTATCTGTCAACTTCCTTGACATTACTATATCTATCACGCCCTCCGGCCTTAATACCTCAGTATAC
The DNA here is from genome assembly GCA_024509875.1 of Oreohelix idahoensis. Classification (NCBI taxonomy): domain Eukaryota; kingdom Metazoa; phylum Mollusca; class Gastropoda; order Stylommatophora; family Oreohelicidae; genus Oreohelix; species Oreohelix idahoensis. The sequence continues at coordinate 300,274 of JAMPIV010016194.1, read as the reverse complement.
TACAAGCCGTCAGATGCCCACAGCTACCTCCTGTATACCTCTTCTCATCCTCGGGCCTGTCGTGACTCCCTTCCTTTTTCACAACTTCTCCGCCTCCGCCGTTTATGCCAAGACGACGATGACTTCCACTTACGAGAGCAAATGAGATGTTGGATTTCTTCCGTAACAGACTTTATCCAGAACATGTTCTCACCTCTGCTCTCCAACGTGTGCTCCCCATCTCTCGTCTGGAGGCCCTCAAACCTCACCATAAATCCACTTGGGATAGAGTCAAATTAATCTTGACCCATCACCCTCACAGTACTACTGTCAAACAGATCCTTTTCCGCCACCTCCCTATCCTCCAAGCAGAGCCTCTGACCCAAAAAGTATTCAGTGAAGCACCTTTGGTGGCATATAGACGTGACAAGAACTTGAGGATCTTCTTGTTCACAGCCGTCTCCCAAAGGAGAATGCCACTCACTTTGGCACACTACCCTGTGGTCGGACACGATGCAACACGTGCAAGTATGTCATATCAACCACAGAAGGTGTCCTTTCCTAAGGCTACGTACACCATCACTAGTAGCTTCACGTGTGAATCGCGCAATGTCATTTATACGATCATATGTAAACGTTGCTGCAAAACTTATATTGGCCAAACAGGCAAACGACTTGGGGACAGATTCAGCCAGCACTTAAATGTAACATTCGCTCAGCAAAAAGGGTCCATCACCAGTGCTATTCACACTTCAATGTCCTGAACCACCATGGTAGCCCTTCGACATCCAGGTCACAAGCGATCCGATCATGTCCTATGGACTCTGCCGACTAAACTGCTGCCGAGAACAGCTTGGTGTATTAATCCGTCTTTTTAACTCCGAAGGGGGTGTACTTTATCACAGCTAAGGTGTCTCAACTCTTTCTCACACCTTTCGTCTGAGGTTCTCGCCTTCTCCTCCTATTGCATCTATTTTTCACTTTCCACTATTTTCAAATTTTTTTTTATTTCATAGTTATTTTTATTCTACCATACTCTTTCTGTACCCCTTCTATTTTCCTGGCCCCATTTTTTTTCTATCGGTTGGGTATGTTTATTTTCGCGGTTTCGTGTTTTTTAGTTTCTTAGTATGCCAGTGTGTTCATTACTCGGTGGCGGCCGAGAGGTCAGGTAATTTTTCTGTTCAGCCACGACGCCGCATTACAAATCAGACAGCGATTTGATAGAATATTACGGTTCTGTGCCTTCTGGGAAATCAGTAACCCAGTTTTTATTTTATTTTGGTTTTTTATGTGTCCTAAAAAGATTTTCTAGCCTTCACTTTCTTTCCTTTTCTCTGACGAAGGCCTTGGTGGCCTGTAACGCCTAAGACTATTTTCTTTGTCTTTTGTCCTTCGTAAGTCGAATCACCCTTTTTTTTGATGTTTTTTTCTAAACCCATCCATTCTTAAATATACTTTGGTAAAGTCTGGCGAAAAAGGATGTGATCACCAGCAGAATGGAAGGCTAAGGATATATGGTTAAGGTGCATTAAGAAGAGAATTTTACATTGACGTGCAACAAATGTTTTAAGAGGGAATAATGTTACTTTCAGTGCCAAAGAATAGTATTTTAAACAAGGATTTATCCTTGAAAGATTAAAAAGTCCATAGACAAGAAAACTGAGAGATGATACAAGCTAGGTTTTCGACCAAAAACAGATCCTGTACAGACCAGATCAGCCACTTTGAGAATTAATTGATTGAACAAAGTCTGGAACTTGAATTCATACAATATACATCGGATTGGTGGACTTCAAAAAGGCATTTGACAGTGGTAGACATGAGAAGACACTTAAGGAATTTGATGACGGGCTTTATGGGAGTTCCCATGAAGATCATTAATTTAAACTCGTTTAAGTACCAATATCGGTACTTTTATAATGCTCAGGGCTGTATTAGATCCGCGCGGTGGGCCCTCATTCGAACTTTAATTAGCCTTTAGGATATAGTGCCCTCTTGTTGAGACTGTTCTACTTGTTTTTATAAAAATATATTTAAACCCACCACAAGTCATGTCTCCGACTGCAAAGTACATTCTTTTTAATTACCGCATAAGCCCGTTTAGATAAGGCGTTAGCGGGGTCGGTGGTGTGAGTTGTGGGGGTCGTGGGCGAGTTTGGGGTTGGGGGTTAGCGATGTAATTAAGAATGGTGTTTAGGCCTTGTTCGTATTGCTGGGGGGGGGGTTTTGAGACTGTGAAGAACTGAGGGTCACAGGGTTTGTTAAGTTGCATATGGTGGATTGGTTATTGCGGGGTGAATAGGGGTGGAATCATTGGTGGGTTCAATGAAAAGCATTTATACTTGTAGTACAGGATGGGGTACATGTCCATATGACCTTCAGTTTGGGTGGGTGGATGCAACAAAGTTTTGGGGGGTTCTATGGCTGGTGTGTTCACTTTCATATCACAATAATTTCAACAACACCAATGGCCACAGCGGACCGGGTATGGGCATAGTGTTTTGCTTGGGCCAAACCCACCTTTTTTGCTTGGGGACTGAAAGAGGATAATAAAGAAAACATATTAAGACATGGGAAATGCAGAGTTTCTTATTGAAAGGACTGCTTACAGAACCATTTGGGGGATATAGAACAGGACGAGGTGCGACAGGGATGCCTCTTTTGTCCCTCCATTTTCATTTTCTTATTAGCAATAGGAATGGGTTACCGAGAAACATCGACAACCACCATAAACAGGAAATGGAATCCAGTTGACTCTGGACCTCTAAGCAGTAGTTGGATGATCTGGATTGGCTGATTGACTTAGCCTCTTCTGTTTCAATAACCGTTATTCAGATGCTGGGACAAAATTTGAATTTAGATGAAAATTGACATGCCTGTGGAAATATGGGACTATTGGCTCAAGGGAATAGAACCAGGATTTGACTCTCCCCTTGCCGCTTCATGACTTCAGAAAAAGCTATAGAATCACCCCCCTCTAACTACCTTTAAACGCAAGGAGATAAGGTGTGTAAACGACCACAGACACCACTATACAGACAACACAGAGTAAGTATAGTAAAGGGTAGAAGCTGATCCAGTAAATATATTATAGATAAATTTATTTACACACAGAAATCATTAAAGTTCATCATACATCAAATTAAAAAAATTAGCGTGCACTGTTGCACGGCCTGAAAAAACAAAGTAACAAGTACATTGATAGACACTAGAAAAAAAAACCCAAATCACATTCACTCTTTCTGTCACCCTGCTGAGGAACAATAAAATGATTAGTGATTAAAAATAACTCTACTATTGTGGGGGCTGTCCACTTTAGCCTCCACTCTCTAACAAAATAAGATTCTACTGTCTCAGTCCTGTTGACTCTTCCTCAATGAACGTCTACACCACTTTCCACTTGTTAGGCGATATGCGCCGCTAACTAACACCACTGGAGATGCTAAAATAATAGACCACAGACCCTATTGGTCCTGTCTATTTTCTCCCTCCTTCTCTCTCTCTCTCTCCCTCTATCTCTCTCTCCCTTGGTCTCAGTGTCTCTCCAACACTCGACGACTGATGATGCGGCGTCTCAGTTACGCTCTTCTCTCGTTACTTTCAAGACCCAGGTATTGTAACCCTATCACCTGTTCCTGAATTCTGCGATAATGATGATTGGTGGGTATCAAGCGTAAAGAACTTGATTAACTGTAGAAACTTCTCTGCTGCTGACTAGCTTCTATGATTTGCTCCTCTAACCTGCTCCAGATTTAGAGGCAAACACAGCCTTGATTTCTGGCTGTGTACGATTTAACCCAGTCTCACGGCCACCTGCCATTGCTAGAGATTATAATAGCAATGCTCTCGGCTGTATGATAAATAAACCCCGTTCCAGCTGAAGCATAGGGACTTCACTGCCAGAGACCATAGGTTATTTTTCTTTTGCTTCTGATGATATCTCGAGTCCTCTGACCCTTAAGATATGTCCTGTTGCCGTGGGTAATTTTGCATATGGGCAAATTTACGCTCCCCACTGTTTGCCGTGACTCGCTGAAATTAAAAGAAAATGCGTCTATTGTACACCAACTCCAACATAACGCATCTCTAACCTAACTCCTCTTACTCAATACTCCACTCGTCATGTACAACAATACAAAAAAATAATATTACCCACGTGGCACTTCAGTCTCACTCCTTCCCTCTCTCTCTCTCAACTAAATCTGCCAGGTAAGTACACAAAGCCCAGACACCGTCTGACGCATTGCGCATGGCTAACCACATGTCCGAACATTACAAGTAGGGAAATCCTTTGTCCAAAATTCCGGGGTCTCCCTTTTAACATTACCCATGAGGTTTCCTACTTAAACCCCAATTTTAAATTACCTCGTGCTATAGGAATAATTTACTCCTCTAAGCAGTATTATTCACTGATAACATAATCTGTAACCTCCGACTGCATTTACCACATTTAAGGCACACACAAAAATTAGCGTACACACAATCAATTTCCTAATAAAATTACATTTGTAAATACTCAGGAATAAATGGTGGTTTTACATAACATTCTACAACTATGAGCACACGTGTATCTCATAACTTCACATGCTCTTATCCACTGCCAAAATCCTAGAAAGAATTATACACACTTTCCCATTTATATCGTTCTTCACAGATAATAATGGATGGCACTACCATTTAAAACGTAAAAGTTAATGTCCCGGAAGAACTTTACTTACGGCGAATTTCTTAAAAACCCACTAATAAGTAAAACGATTAATAAAATTCCTACATACCAATACCGCTTTGTTCCCACAGTGGAGACGATAATTCGAAGTTTGACGGCTGACAATTATTTCTTACGATAGAGACTTGCCCGCAATTTTCTATCTCATTATATACAAGAGAACCGCCCCCGCGGATTCCCTTATTACGCATATCCTAAGCTTTCACTCGGACCAATGGAAACGCTTAGAAAAATAAACTAACTGCGACCTACGCCAATCAGATTTGAAAACAACGCCGACTGCGTGTCCAAAAATGGCATCACGTTACGTGACGTTTCTGACGCGTCATACAGGAGTGCCCGAAAATGACGATTTCCGTAAACAACGAAAATGTACATGATAGCAGAAAATCAGAAGAAAGTAAAACTGGTCGAGTGTAAAATAAACCTACCATCGTAAAAAACGCCCAGTTAATTACTTACATAAACATACCAAACACGATATATATTCAAATGAGAAGAAGAATGGTAAAAATCCAAAATAAAAGAACAGAATTGGGCCTGTTGAAAGACAGAATTACAGTGCAGCATCACAAATACAAAAAGCAAGAGGAGCTTTCATTGCATTGGGAAATATATGGAGATCAAGAGAAATCGGATCCAACACGAAAATAAGAATCTTCAACTCAAATGTGAAGTAAGTCCTATTGTATGGCTCTGAGACACGAAGAACAACAAAGACAACTACCAAAAAGCTACAGACTTTCATAGATGGGTGCTTGCGTAGTATAATAATAATAATAAATTCTTTAAGCGCCAAACACGGCGCATAAGGCAGAAACCAGTGCTCTCCAGGTTGTTCGTTGTGACGCCACTCCTCTTAGCTCTTGCACATTATTTAGGCCCAACGTTCTTCCTTCTCTTATTATTGTTCTTCTGAGTGTTTCTTTTGGTCTTCCTTTTTTCCGCTTACCCTCAGGAACCCAAGTGAGCGCCTGTAGTGGTATTCTGTTGTTTTGCATTCGTAGGACATGACCGATATATGACCATCGTCTTTTCCTTATATAGTCGGAGACATATTTCTGCCTAGAGTCTTCTCTTATTTGTCGATTAGTCTTGAATTCTTTCCAACTGATGTTCATGAGTTTTCTAAGACATTTGTTCTCGAATGTATTCAGCTTGTTCTCCAATGATTTTGTTATTTTCCAACTCTCACAGCCGTATGTTAACACTGAGATAACATCTGAATTAAACAGACGAAGCTTGGTATGTATATTCAATGATCGTAATTTCCAAATGTTAGATAATCTATTGAAGGCGCTAGCTGCCAAAGCAATTCTAGTATGGATTTCTCTTGTTGCGTCACCATCCTGAGTCATTTTACTGCCTAAATAATTGAAACTTTCAACTTTCTGTAGTTTTTCCCCGTTCAAGATGATATCAAAGGTCTCGTTAGAAAAGTTCATAGCTTTAGTTTTAGAGGCATTTATTTGGAGACCAATTTTAACCGAGAGATGACACAAATTATTTATTGCTTCTTGGGATTGTCTTGGTGTTGAACTTAAGAATGCTACATCATCTGCGAAATCCAGGTCCCCCAGGAATTTTCCATTTGTCCATTTTATACCCAATTGTTCATTGTGGGTATAGTTTCTCATAACCCAATCAATAGCTATTCCAAAAAGTAGTGGTGACATAATACAGCCTTGTTTCACCCCTGTTTCTACTGTAAACCATTGCGTAGTATAGAGGGATTAAAATGGTATGACAAGGTTACCAATGTGGAACTGATGACAAGAACTAGACAAGTGCCAGTGGATCAAGAGATGAGAAGAAGACGATGGCGATGGATAGGACACATACTGAGGAAACCTGTTGATAGCATTACAAGGCAGTCCTTGTTCTGGAATCCCCAGGGCAAGAGAAGCAGAGGTAGACCAAGAAGCACAGGGAGAAGAGAGCTGGAAACAGAGGTGAAAATGTTAAGGAGAACGTGGAAAGAACTTGAGATGATGGCACGTGACAGGAGGACTTGGCATGTGTTTGTTGAAGGCCTATGCTCCTTTGGGATTGGAGGGTTATGAATGAATAAGAAAAATCGAAAAATTTGGCTAAATGAAAAAAGGAAAGGAAAAAAAAACCTTTGGGACACATGTATTGTGTAGGCTTAGTATTTTATCTCTTCAAGCATCATAAATCCATTCTTCTCCTGCAAATAAATCTGAAATCTTTCATAAATAAAAGCAGGAAGAATAAATCACATCATATAAAGCCTAACAAACAAAAACACAAGGGAAAAACTCACAAAATTTGAAACAAGTTTGAAGAACCAGAGAACTTCATAGAGGAAACCATAAAAAAGCATTGATGCAAAATCTAGGAAACATTTTAGAACATATTTGAAGTAGTTCTTGGCAAAAGAAATAAACAGTGTAAAGAATTTCTCACATAGAACCTGATAAAGAAATTGTAAAAAGTGTAAAAAAGAAAGAAGCTGTGAAGATTAAGAACAAAAAACACTACTGTGAACAATGCAATGCTGGGAGTTGAATAATAAAGTGAAAAAGAGCATGAGACAAGGTAAAAGAAAATATATGGAAAATATAATAGGCAGAAAAGACTTCAAAAATCTATAACTGAAGATGTTTTACGTACATTATCACAAGCACTAAAACTGCTAAAGAAAAAAAAAAACAAGGGAAAGACTGAAGGACTGAATGCAGTGGAAGTTAACATTCCATCCTGTATAGAGATGTTGTACAACCTCTTCAAGAAAACCTGGGAACGAGAGGCCATTAACAAGAGCTGGAAGGAAGTGCAAATTATTAACCTGCTCAAGTACGACAAGTTGACTGTATGAAGCAACTCACAAAATATAACACTTCTGGCAAAGACAAATTCTGACTTCCCCATAGTCAGTTATGACTGGAGGATACTGCTGAAATGCTGGACCATATAAAAGAAGCCATAGATGGAAAACTCTGAGGAACAAGTAGGACTGAACAGGAGGATTATTTATAGATCGGATAGCAACACTCAGAATCATCATAGAACAGTCAGATGAATGGCAAACACCTGATACATCGACTTTATGAACTTTGAGAAAACATTTAATAGTATATGCCACATTCATATGGAAAATATCAAAACATTATGGAATCCCTGAGAAATTCATTAAAGTCATTCAAGAATTTGGTTAAGAGGCCACCTGAAGAATTGTCTACAAAAGCAAACTGTAATAACCCTTATCATTAGACAGTAGAATGGGGAAAAAAAAAGAAACACAAATAGTAATACGTCTTACAAGGAGAAAGGACAGGAAAAACCTACGTTGCGGCCACAAGGCCTTCGTCAGGGACAGACAAACAAGACAGGAGGGAAAGAAAGAAAATGAGAATTAAGTAGAGAACATGAAACTATAAAAATAAGAGAAAAACAACTCCCTTGTGTCCAGTCATATGTCCAGTCACAGAAGCAAGATGGCTGCCACTAAACCGGAAAACGGAAGTCGAAAGTACATTAAAAACAAAAAATAAGAAATAATGAAAATAAGGACCGGAAAAGAGTGAGGAAAAAAAAAATAATAATAATAATAATATATAAAGTGAGGGAAAAGCGATTAGGAAAAAAAAATAAATAAATAAATAAAATAAATAGATATAAATAAAAAATAATAAAAATAAATAAATAAAATTTTAAAAATATATATATCATACCTGTCAACTTGTACGAATTTTTCGTACAATGTACGGATTTTTGATACTTTTAGCAGTGTACGGCCGTACAGACTCGTTGTGCGGATTTTTCTCCCCCTCCCATTAAAAAAAAAAAAAAAAAAAAAAAATTTTTTTTTTTTTAAATTCTAAAAATATTTTTCAACCCAAGTTTTTTTAAATTTGAAATCAGAAAACATTTTCTAGCCCAGGTTTTTTTTTTTTTAACCAATTTTTTTATTTTTTATTCCGGAAATCTCGGCGTTCGTTTTTAAACTGGGGTCTCTCCCAGCAACCAATGAAATCCTTTTATACCAAAGAATTCGGCAAACACCTTGAATTCGGCCTCAAACGCTTTCGGATTTCAGCGTGACATGATGTATTTTTAAGCTACCTGTTATCAACGACGACGCTTGCTTGCCACCACATTTCGACGCCATTTTGTTTAAAAAAGCTAAGTACCGGTACTTATAACTTGTTAAATATTGCTGTTGTTTTGCTTTGTTGCAATTTAATCGCTGCCTTAATCTTTTCAGTTAGGCCTACATCTTGCCCCTCAATGTATTTCCGATAAATTGTCATAATATTCTGTGTAGAATAACTAGAAAAAAAGTTCATTAATTGGGTTGACTCCAGAGCCATTTGTGGTCTAAAAAATGGGCCACCGAGCTAGGAAGCCAGTGCACTAACTGTGGCTCCTATCTTTTTTACATGTTTACATTAATGTCTGCACACATTTACTTTGCCTCTATTGAATGTTTGCACACTTTAATGACTGACTGTTATGAGTGGATATGTTAGTTCTGGAAAATATTTTTTGATTTGTGATTATGAAATTACTGGAGTCAATGGCTCAGATTTCCAGTTCAGGATGTGTTACAAAGAAGAAACTGTTTTAAAATAATAATAATAAAAGCAGCTTTGAAAGCCAATATTTCTTAACAGATCCAAATACAGGCAAAATGATAGGTTTTTTTTTTTTAATGGCAGAAGTTGCAGTGAGAAAATGGTTATGGACAATAAGTCCATATCATTCATATCACATACATGCCACACCTCGGAGATGAAAAACATGTACAAAAAATCAAAAAACCTGTACAAAGACCCCCAAAACCTGTACAAAGACTGAAAAAACATATCAAAAGAGTTAATTCGTGTAAAAATACTTTTAACTCATTATAAATGAGGCACAGGGACTTTGCCTTTTAAAGCAGGTCTTCACTTATTTTAAAATCCAAACAATAAATATCTGAGTTTATTTTACATTGTAAAAATAATGTGATGGTGTCATCATTTAGTCTATTTCTGTGCTTAATTGTCACTAACAGACTGAAAAATCCTGTGTTCAATAATAATAATAATAAATTCTTTAAGCACCAAACACGGCGCATAAGGCAGAAACCAGTGCTCTCCAGGTTGTTCGTTGTGACGCCACTCCTCTTAGCTCTTGCACATTATTTAGGCCCAACGTTCAATAGGACCTTATAAAAGAACTCTGAGACACAGTAATAAGGGGAATGGGTTAGAAAATCTGTACAGAGTGTACACATCTGAAAATGCAAACACCTTGTACAGATTATGGGTAAACCATAGCATGTGGCACGTATGATGTCATGCCTTCCAAGGATATTCTATCTTTATCATGCTTTCATAGAATAATCTGCATTTTCAGTTCTCTACCAAAAAAAACACATTATAAATGATTAAGAAAGATTAATGACCATACATCATCTATAATATTTTGAAGTAGTGCACTGTGTTATACAGAGTCCCATTACCAGAAATGAAGAATGGTACACACAAGAATGCTTTAAAATCTTTATCATCTGTAATCTCAAGACTTTGAACAAATACTTTTATTATAGAAGAAGATCAACCTGATGACCTGGGCCACAATCTGGCTTAAATTCAAGGACATCATAAACGCAGCTGCAGCAGAAGTATGTGGTGAAGTCCAACTTGGAAAGAAGGGAAAGGTAACACCTTGGTGGACAGAGGAAGTTAAAGAGAAAATAAGAGATGGAAGAACTGTGAAGACAGCACTGGAGAAAATCAAGAAAGGTAAAGCATCAGGACATGATGGTATAACATCATAAATGGTTAAGTAAATGATAGCAGCAGGCGACCTGTTACTCCTGAGGGTCCTAACAAAGGATTGGAAGATTGCCATCATGACACCTATTTTCAAAAAGGGTGACAACCAACAATGTGGGAATAATAGAGGCTTATCTCTTCTCTTCGTCCGTGATAAAATCTACTATAGAATCCTGGAGCAGAGACTCAGATGCCTAGCAGGGCCACTAATGGATGAGGTCCAATGTGGCTTCTGAGCAAACCAAAGTATTGCTTTCAGACTGCTTGGTAAAGAAAAACGTTCAAACATCTGATTCATGCTATACAGAGCTTCTACAAGTCGTGCAGAAATTATGTGAAGATGGGAAACCATAAGTCAGAATAGTTCAGGACCACCATTGGTGTAAGACAAGGTGATATCCTGTCACCTTATTTTTCCATACTCCTCATGCACGATGTCATCAAGGCATGTAGGGGGAGGACAACAAAGTATTCAGTGGAATACAGAGCAAGCTGCTCCCAGAGACACACGAAAGAAATACATTTGGACCGCAAACCGCCCACAATGGCTTTATAAGTTTAGTAAGAAAACAAATGAAATATATGCCGAAACACTTTCCGATATGGTTCGAGATTTTAATTGACCACCGGAAGACAACATCCATAAGCGTGGGTAAATTTGTGCCACTGAAAATTGATTTTATATTCATATTTTTCAAACGTTTCAGGTTAGTTACCAAATTGCAAAACTTTACCATGGCAACAAGTGCTAGCGCCACATAAAACGCATGTCTAACTGCTGGCATACATTACTGACACCAGATGTTTTACATTCTTTGGTCATAGTAACACTGTGGCTGAATTAAATTTTCTTTGCATTTTCATTCTGTAGGTGTGTGAAGGATTTAATCTGTAGTTTTCTTAATTTTGTACAGATTTTTATGAATTCTATGTCATTTTGATGATAAATTAATGCACTATTGCCTAAAGCTGGTAAAAGGAAAGTTTACTTAATATGGTAGATATTAATATGGTAGTAAAATGACTGACATTTAAAAATCATTTCAAATTTGTTTCCAAATTATCAACTTATGTTCAAATTGCTTGTTTCTAAGGTAGGTAATACCTTTCTCTTGGGGATTATCATGTAGTATATCCAATAACAAGAAAAGCAAGCCCAAGAACACACACACACACACTGACAAATAGTGACACTAGGTAACTTATGTTATCACACCTATGCCACTTCAAAGTAAAAATGTCTGAAATTTTTCCCCCATTTTTGCCCTGTAGGTGGGAGAAATTAAGCTGCAGATTTATTAATGTTAAACAGATTTTTATGAAATCTATGTCATTTTGAAGACAGATGAAGGTACTAGTGCACCAAGCTGAAAAATATATGTTTATTTGGTATGGTAGATATTATCAATAATATAAAATAATTGAAAGAAAAAAAACCATGCAACATTTTTTTACATTAGCAACTTACCTGCAACTTGCTTGTTCCTGAGGCAGCTACTGTTTTTTCTTGGTGATTTTCATGAGGTATATCCAATGACAAGAAAAACAAGCCCAAGAACACACTTACTAGCTAATAAATACACTATTAATGACTTACATTATCACACCTTCACCACTTCCTAAAAATCTCAGAAATTTTGAATAAATAGCACCTTTGAGAAAACACAACATCTATAACTTATTTACAGTATGTCAATGTCTTTAGTGAGGATCATGTGTATTGTACAGCCTAAAACAGCTCTTTGGATGGAGATGGGGCTTTTCAGAGCAACCGATGCAATAAAAATGTGTTCGGGCTCGTTTCGCAGGTGTTGAGCACACTATACAGTTCCTATCTTTGACGGTATAATCCACAATGTGCTTTGCACCCTAAAATCTTGTAACTTTGTTTCCTAAAAATTTCCTACCTTTCTTGTTGCTACTGGTGGCTACTAGATCAGGTGGAGTTATGGAGGCAACCTTCTCAGTCAACTGATCAATCAGTTTGTCTTTGAAAATTTTCAATGACACTGACTTTGACTGAGGGTGTATAATATATGAGCATTTACCTGGGACACCTCTATAATCCAGTGGAAAATTTTCTTCTGCCATTTTCTAGTTTTTCTTTGGAAATTGCCATAGTAACCTACCAATTGATCATTGTGGTCACATCCATTCATGCAAAAATTGTACCTGTGTACTGATTTGGGTTTTTCAACTAAGTTGTGATGTTGAGTTGTGACTTGCACCATCTCAACTGATGTTTCAGTGGGCACAACAATACTTGGTTTCTTATTACCTTTTTCGAGGTACAGGTCCAAGCATACCACATCTTAGATCCTTTGTCATGGTTTGTAACAACCTGTCATCTCTGCGGCGGAGCTTCGAGAGGGCATCAGACTCATCAGAAGAAAGGTTGGAATAAAGCAGGCAGGCGTGAGGTTGAGTTGCTAAATGTCATGGAGTGTTTTCTGAATATATAAATCCAGGTTATCATGGGAAGCCCCAGGAGTGTAGTAAAATTCTTATTCTACATGGGAGGCCCGAATTCCTTGTGCAAAGGCAAATCATCTATTCTTCACCGATCTCTGAGGATCATCATTGTTGTGGAAATGGAACTGAAGTCGCAGAGTATGTCAAACCGATGAAATATTCAGCTCTATTGTACTGATCTTTGCAGAGGGACCCAAAGTGCAAGCCCTTGCTGAATACCGAAAGCTCACCCTCAGAGAGGGCAAGATCAGAGGGAATACAAACAACCTGGGAACGAGATGGAGTAGAGGAGGCAGGGTCAGTCTCAGGGGTAGGACAGAGGCAGGAAAGTTTGTCCTTTTTATGGGCGGATAAAAAATCATACAGTTGTCGGTTGAGGGTATGGATAATAATGCGGATAATGTGGAAGGCAGGAAAGTAGCTGGAGGTGAGACTAAGTAAGCGGAGTAGAAGCTGAGACTGCTGGGCACTGATATCTGCCAGGAGGCGGGAATGGATAGCTGCGACCCGCATACGCTAGAACTCACATGTGGTCTCGATGCGCTGTAAGAGACGGTGTTCACGAGCGTGAAGTTGGCCAGACGAGGGGTTGAAGTGAGAAGTGAAGCCATGAGGGAGAACTTTAAGGCGGAGGCAGGTGCGGATAAAGTGGAGATGGCAAGTGAATCTAGTTTTCTTGAATGTAGCAAATGCAAAATCAATTGCAGTGCGAGATATATCAGGTGGTAAGAGGCTGAAGGAGGTGGTTATAGAAGACCGAAGTGAATTAATGAAGTGTTTCAGTGAAGGCATAGTGGCAAATCGAGTGAGACCACACACAAAAATAAAAAATTAGAAATAAATATAAAAATAATTAAATTATAGATACAAAGAATAAATAAAAAATAATAAACAATGAAAGTAGGTGAATAGATCGAAAGTAAGAGAGGAGATAAAAGTGAAAAGTGAGCAAACAGGTAGACAATGCAGTCAGTTATGGGGTATGATATAAGTATATGAGGAGAACTGCCGTAAGACGGGGGTAAAACAGTAGAATGGGGAAAAAAAACACACAAATAGTAATACGTCTTACAAGGAAAAAGGACAGGAAAAACCTACGTTGCGGCCACAAGGCCTTCGTCAGGGACAGACAAATAAGACAGGAGGGACAGAAAGAAAATGAGAATTAAGTAGAGAACATGAAACTATAAGACTAAAGAGAAAAATAACACCCTTGTGTCCAGTCACATGGCCAGTCACAGAAGCAAGATGGCTGCCACTAAACCGGAAAACGGAAGTCGAATGTACATTAAAAACAAAAAATAAGAAATAATGAAAATAAGGACCGGACAAGAGTAAGGAAAAAATAATAATAATAATAATATATATATAAAGTGAGAGAAAAGCGATTTATAAAAAAAAATAAAAAAAAAAAAAATATGAAAAAAAATAGATATAAATAAAAAATAATAAAAATAAATAAATAAAATTAAAACAAAAAATTATAAAAATATATATATATATATATATATATATATATATATATATATATATATATATATATATATATATATAACGAATCACATCAAAGTAGACAGTCATAATACAATAGGGACTAGATAGAGGAAGGCATCTCAGACAAAAGAATGTTGGGTATTGAAGCCGTGTGGTTTAAGGCAACCCATAAGATGGATGAGGCGTTGTTCCTGGCAAAACCGACTTGGCGTCCGAGGAACAGGATCTGATGGCTGTCACCTGGATGTCAGTGGCACCGTGGTGGTCCGGGCCATTGAAGTGGATGGCCACAGGTGTGGATTTAAACTGAGAGATGTCGTAGAGGTGTCTGCAGAATCGGTCGCCCAGTCGTGTGCCCGTTTGGCCGATGTAAGTAATGGTGCAACGTTTGCATATAATAGCATAGATGACGTTGCGTGACTCACATGTGAAGCCATGTGTGATGGTGAACTTGGTGTTAGGGAACGAGACTGAACGTGTTTTGATAACATACTGACATGTCTTACATCATGTTCGGTTACATGGCTTGGTCCCAATGTGGCCATCGTTGACGGTTTTCAAATGGCTGTGGACTAGGAGGTCCCTCAAATTTTTATCCCGTCTATATGCCAGCAAGGGTGGCTCACTAAACACTTCCCGCGCCTTTGGGTCAGCTTGGAGGAGAGGAAGGTGATGATACAGGATCCTTTTGACAGCAGTGTTGTGAGGGTGATAGGTCATTATTAACTTGACTCTATCAGAGGAGGTGTTATGGCGGGGTTTGAGGGCCTCTAGACGTGAGATAGGGAGAACACGCTCTAAGGCAGAGGTAAGAACATTCTCTGGATACTGTCTGTTACGAAAGAAGTCCAACATTTCTTGTGCTCGGCATAGAAAGTTGTCATCATCTTGGCATAACCGACGGAGACGGAGAAGTTGTGAGAAAGGCAAGGAGTCACGACAAGCCGGAGGATGAGAAGAAGTATAAAGGAGGTAACTGTGTGCATCGGTGGGTTTGTAGTGCACCGAAGTGGTGAGGTGGAGGGGGGGAGTGATGGTGACAACGATGTCAAGGAAATTAACAGAGACAGTGGAGATGTGAGAGGTGAATTGGATCGCAGGGTGGAAGTTGTTAATGAAGTTAATGAACCTAGATAGATCAACCTCTGGCATATCAGTGAGACCTATGCCATCATCTATGTATCTAAGATACATCAATGGAAAAGGTCCAGGATACTGCTGCCACACCTGATACTCCAGGTAGCCCATGAAGAGGCAGGCATAACTGGGACCCATCTTGGTGCCCATGGCGACTCCACTAATTTGGTCAAAGAACTGTCCATTGAACTCAAAGGAATTGAGTTGAAGGACAAGTTCTGCAAGGCGCAGGAGAGTTACTGTAGCAATAGAGGGGTGCGTGCGCTGGTCCAGGAAAAACCGGAGAGCACGGAGACCATCAGAGTGAGGAATGGAAGTGTAAAGCGAGCAAACATCTAACAGAAATAAACGGTAGGTACAGTCTGGGGAAAGCTGGATAGAGGAAAAAGTAGTAAGAGCATGGTTTGTGAATTTTGGGAAGCATATAAAACACAGGCTTACCCAGACAACTATTGTCAATACGGAGATGAGAAGCGCTAGAAGGTAAGGACTTATAAGCGATAAGACTTTTGATGGTGTCATGGACCAGACGATTGTTGAGGACTGTCGCATCATTGTCACGGCGCTGGTAGAAGGAGCTGTTGGTGAGCTGCTTATTACCTTCTTCGAGGTACAGGTCCTTGCGCCATATCACAATGGCACCTCCTTTGTCCGCTGGTTTGATAACAATGTCATCTCTGCGGCGGAGCTTCGAGAGGGCATGAGACTCATCAGAAGAAAGGTTGGAATAACGCAGGCGTTGAGGTTGGAGTTGCTGAATGTCATGGAGGGTTTTCTGAATATATAAATCCAGAGCATGGGAAGCCCCAGGAGAGGGTGTAAAATTCTTATTCTTGGGAGGAGCGAAGCGTGCAAAGGCATCATCTGATTCAGCCTGCGATCTCTGAGGATCATCATTGTTGTGGAAATGGAACTGAAGTCGCAGACGGCGATGAAACCGATGAACATCTTGGAGGAGATTGTACTGATCAGAGGATGGTTGGAGAGGGACAAAGTGCAAGCCCTTGCTGAGAACCGAAAGCTCACCCTCAGAGAGGGCAAGATCAGCGGGAATACAAACAACCTGGGAACGAGATGGAGTAGAGGAGGCAGGGACAGTATCAGGGGTAGGACAGAGGCGGGAAAGTTTGTCCTTTTTGTAGGCGGATAAAAAATCATACAGTTGTTGGTTGAGGGTATGGATAATAATGCGGATAATGGGGAAGGCAGGAAAGTAGCTGGAGGTGAGACTACGTAAGCGGAGTAGAAGCTGAGACTGCTGAGCACTGATATCTGCCAGGAGGCGGGAATGGATAGCTGCGACAGCCCGCATACGCTGGAACCCACATGTGGTCTCGATGCGCTGTAAGAGGCAATGTTTGCGAGGGTGAAGTAGGCCAGCCGAGGGGTGGAAGTGAGAAGTGAAGCCATGAGGGAGAACTTTAAGGCGGAGGCAGGTGCGAATAAAGTGGAGATGGCAAGTGAATCTAGTTTTCTTGAATGTAGCAAATGCAAAATCAATTGCAGTGCGAGATATATCAGGTGGTAAGAGGCTGAAGGAGGTGGTTATAGAAGACCGAAGTGAATTAATGAAGTGTTTCAGTGAAGGCATAGTGGCAAATCGAGTGAGACCACACACTTATCATTAGACAGTGGAGTCAGACAAGGACATTTGCTTGCTCCAGCAATCTTATTCATTGTCAGACTGTGATGCGTGTCGTATTAATTAAAGTTCTGGAGAAAGTCTCCTCGCCAAAGTATACACTAGGGCATAGTCCAACTACATGAATCAGCATGTAGTGAGCTGACTAAGTAGTTGTCCAGTCCGTTCACTATCAAACGCTGGTCAATGGCAATCATACAAACTTTATTTATCACAGTCCAATGGACATCTTCATGAATAGATATATATATTTCCTGAATATAATAAACCAGGGACACCTCAACTAAGTATATGGATGTCCTGGTGATGGAATGATGCAGGAA
Organism: Oreohelix idahoensis; assembly: GCA_024509875.1. Lineage (NCBI taxonomy): Eukaryota > Metazoa > Mollusca > Gastropoda > Stylommatophora > Oreohelicidae > Oreohelix > Oreohelix idahoensis. Next base: position 282,712 of record JAMPIV010016194.1, on the reverse strand, counting down.
AAAAAAAACAGTATACTGCAGAAGCCCAATACACATACGTCCGCTCACTTTCAAACACAAGCCGCATCTCTTGTTGCAGACGATCACCTCACTTCTGCTTCAAAATGTTCACGTCTGCCTTTACACCATGTCTGCATGATGTCACTTCCTTTATTAATAAGTGAGTCCGTATAAAATTATCAGAAAAGGAGCCCTGTCGAGCCAACTATTATACCGACATAATCGTTATGAATTTTAATCATAACAGACTGGATGCTGAGACAGGTAATAGAAGGGAAGAAAACAGGAGTACAGTGGAAATTTGATAGACAACTAGAAAATCTGGATTCTGCAGATGACCTGTGTCTTTTTTCATATAAACAACAGGACATGCAGAAAAAGAAATAGATGAAAGAAGATGCAAAATATGACTTCAGATCAGCTTCAATAATACAAAGAAATTGAGAACAAATAATAGACAAACAGATGTGATAATGATAAATGGTCTGATGATTAAAGAAGTTGGAAAGCAACAGTAACAAAGAATGAGGTACAAACCAGATTTGACTTCACCTCTCTCCAACTGTCACAGAGTTGCTTAAGGTGGCTCAAAATAGAAACGGGTTGCAAGAACAGTTGCAGTCATGTGATCCTTGTTGAATGATAAGGTGTGAGGGATCATCACATGATATCAAATTATATCTCATGCTGTGTACAAGTATGTATTTTTTGGCTTACATGGTTGTTAAGCATGATTTTATTTTTAGTTCAAGTGTTATTGATGAAGTAAAGCAAAAGGACATACAAATATATGATTTCAGCTCAGAAAATTGAGTTTTAGATGCAGTTGAGAAAACATTATTTCAGCTGCTTGTGTGGAGTGAATGTGTCCATAGTTTTTGAATGTCTTTGCAAGCGAGAAGAGTCCAGTGTGGTTATAATTCCTGCACATGCTAAAGTGGCTCATAAATGGCTTGATAAAAACATATTGAAGAAGGAGAGGGAACTAAATACAATATGATGGAAAATTTATACTTGACAAAGCAAAGCCTTTGTATGCATAATTTGTTAATTTTATTTGTAATGAATTAACTAATCTACTCATAGGCAAGAGTTTGTGACCATTGGAGTCTAGGCAGTTTTCTGAAGTTCTTTCTCCACAGCATATAAATGATGCGGGAGGTAGTATCAGCCACTTATGCTGTTGCAGAAATATTTCATCTAGACCTCCAGAGGTTGGTAAAGAGAAAAGAGTACAAACCAGAGCATATAGGCCATTATGTATTGTAAGATTGATTCCAATGAAGATACATCAGTGAGTCCGCAAAAATGAGAGATGTGCTCCGAGATTCAAGGTTGCAAAAAAAAAAACATTTTTTTTTGCAATTTGTCACAGGCCATTACAATTATTTATGGTTTTTTTTTACTGTACACTTTGTTCTAGGGAACTTAAGCCTCTTTTAATTTGGTTTCCTCTTTTTTTTTTTTTCAGCTTGTCGTGCAGATCAGTTCGAGTGTTCTGATGGTCAGTGCATTTCTGACCTTCTCAGATGTGATCGATCATACGACTGCAGAGATCGCAGTGATGAGAGTAACTGCCGTAAGTAGAGTATAAGGAAGTGAATATGATTATTGATTTAACAAATAAGATTATTAAATTTACTTTTATTCTTTTTCACATGATATTTATTTGTTAAACTCTGGTATTTACTATAAAAGGGGAAGGTAGCTCATTGTTATGGATGGTTTGGAAAGTAGAATTTGTATATATACTGTATACCAGCATGGCAATTTGTGAACAAATGCTATAATGTCTTTTGTTATTGTTATTGTTATTCAGAATTGACGTAGGCGCACTCCAGGCAAATTCATAGATGCTCATTCTCCCTCAGCAAATGTTGAAGGATATGAATGCTGATTGTTCCTGTAGAAAGCTGATTGTTCCTGTAGAAAGCTGATTGTTCCTGTAGAAAGCTGATTGTTCTTGTAGAAAGCTGATTGTTCCTGTAGAAAGCTGGTTGTATATATGCCAGACACATCCTCTCACACATCCATCTTTGCTAGTTTTACAAGTGATGCCAAATTCAAGCAGCTTGTACGCGAATAAGTCTGTGGATTCTTCAGAAAGTTATATGGGTGCAGCATAACATATCTCTATTTAGTCCTTATGGCCACATTATTTTTCTATACAGATTAAATGTATCTTCTTAAAATCATCAGGCCATATATTTCTTACACAGCATGCCGAGACCAGGAATTCCGTTGTGGAGATGGACAGTGTATCACACAAAGTCAAGTATGTGATAGAAGAGTGGACTGCATTGATGGAAGTGATGAGAGAAATTGTGGTAAGCTTATTTCTGTTACAGTTACATTTAATTTTCAGTGGTATTATTATAATCTTTTACAGTTGTAGTCTTATTTTATTGTTTGATATATTTTTTCCTTTAAGTACAAGAACGATGCCGAAGAAATGAATTTGAATGCAATGATGGGACCTGCATAGATCGTCGCAACAGGTGTGACCGATCTGCTCAATGTCCAGACAGCTCAGATGAATTCAACTGCAGTAAGTACAATAATAAAAAAAGTTGGTAATTTCCTATCTTTCGTACCTTTTTGCTCCGCAGTGAATATGTATAGTTAGGTGTTGTTTCGTAGCGCTTAGGGTTAGGATTAGGGTTAGAATTAGGGTTAGGATTAGGGTTTGTGTTAGGGTTAGTGTTAACCATAATACTAACCCTAATCCTAACCCTAACTGCTACATATATTCACTGCGGACCAAAAAGGTACAAAAGATAGGAAATTACCAAAAAGTTTCCTTAATTGTTGCTAAGTGACAGTAAACAGTATCAGTGCTATTATTTCATTCTTCTTCTTCAAGTACCATACTTGGTGGCAAAGGTGATCATGTCTGTCCACAACTTCCTGTCTCCAGTACTGTTTATTAGTTCTGTTGTTGACATATTTGCATGCTATGATGTCCAATATTATCTCTGTTTGTTATCCTTCATCTCTTTTTCCTTCAGTGTTTCCTATTGTCACGATATGTTCCAGCTTGGAACTTCTTACATCCTGCCTGAAGACGGTGGATTGCTTCCTTCTAACGTGAGTAATGATCTTCCTTGGCACATTGGCCTCTTTCAGGACATCCTCTTTTTAGCTGTCCATGGTATTTTTAACATTCTTATTTAAAACTACATTGGCCTCTTGCTTTGCCAACTTGTTTACCAATTGTCCATTGACTCTTCTATATAACGCTGAAGAACTGTCTTTTTCACTTTCAGCGACAAAGCATTGTTGCATAAAATACTTTTCCTTTTTTATGGAATATTGCATGTGCCTGGCCATTCTGCTCTTCACTCTGATATGCATGCTATATCCAGACAGCTAAAATGTGCCCAAAAAAAAGAACTAAAGTGTTTAACATGCTTAGGATACCTTTGACCTATAAAAGTAATGATTGATAGAGAAATATTGTTAACAAGTACTGTACATTTTCTTATAGATGCCAATCATTGTCTTCAATTTGTTTTCCTGTTAGCTTGCAACGCAGCAGAGTTTAGATGTCGCAATGGCCAGTGTATTCCAGAACAAGCTTTGTGTAATCAGAGACAGGACTGCTATGATGGCACCGATGAAATCGACTGCGGTATGTTTATTTTTTTAAATAAATTCTGTCGTCATGTTGTCACTGAGTATGGAGTCAGAGTCTAAAGAGCCTAAGATTAGTGTGTATCACAATTTCATTATTCGGTCTTAGAACTGACATTGTTAGCACTGAGGACATAGCCACTTGAATACTTTAACCTTTAGCACGTTGCGGTCGACATATGTCGACGAAGGTAACCTATGCTCTCCCTGCTGTTGTCGACATATGTCGACTCCAGCGTGCAACGTTTTTTAGCATTAGAATGTGTGTACACGTGACTTCACCCCCGGATGTTAAGTTTTAAACTTATCTGAGAGAGAGTTAGCTTCCGTTTTTGATCTCCTTTAGTAATGGGTGCATCCGTGTTTATTTTCTGTGAATTTTTTTAATCGAAATGAATCGGCATCGAACACGCGGCCATTTTCGCTCTAATTTTATTGGATTCTGACGCCATGCAGTGGGGATGAGATTTTTGTCTTTATAAGCGCTGATATCGGTTCTCAGAATATGTTTGATGGTTGAGATGGAAACGAAAGTAGAATGGCATTGCTAGTATGTATAATTTTAGGGGTTGGGATTAGGAATATCGGAAAGGTTTAGGATTACGGCCGAATGTCACTGCTGACGAGGGCGTTTGTTGCTTTGCTACTGATGATGGTTGTAATGAAAAGATCGTCATTTGATTTGTATTGGTCAAATGACTTTCATTGAGATGCAAGGGATAAGGACTATTCGTTTGTTGGTTATTTTTTTTAATTTTAAAAAAAAATTTTAAATATACAAAAAAATTTTTTTTTAATTTTTTAAAATTGTTTTATCGTTGTTTTCATCTTTCCATTCCTCTCTTCCTATCTCATCTAACATGTACACAAATAAAATTTACATCACCAGATTCATCATTCATTTATTTCTATACAGTCCAAAAATTAGAGCAATTGACCAAAAAACAAAAAAACTATAAAATTTACAAGTCATCCACTATAAAACAGAAAAAGAATGCAGCTGCAGGGCACATTTTCAGGAAAAGAATGCAGCGTGCTAAAGGTTAATGTTCATTCCTTCTCTGTCTTTAAATGTTTTCTCCAGGAAATTCCAAAATTATATATCCTAATCAGTTTTTATGTTTATCTATTAACATTTTTATCTTTGTGTTCTTGGTCATCGGCTAAAATTTTTTTGTTTTTTAGTGCTTTACAGTACACTTCTCTGCTAATATTTACCCCGAATGACCAAGCTATGGGACATAACTTTTTTTCTTAACTATTTCTTATGTTTAAAAGATTATTTGTAAAATATCCTACATCAAAATAACACAAAGAAAATTATTTGTACAGTAAAATGGACATACTTTAATACCTGTATATTTTAATGCCAAGTTTAAATGTTTTTTGCAATTTAAAAATAATGTCAAAACCAACAATCTTTATGTTAGTCTTGCGCTGGAAAACGTATATATATATATATATATATATATATATATATATATATATATATATATATATATATATATATATATATATATATATATATATATATATATATATATATATATATATATATATGAGGTAAAGGTAAAGGATCCATTACATGCCCATTGAGGCATATTGGGAATATGGTGTTAGGCCCATATTTTCTTGACCATTGGCACGCTAGGGGTGATGTTTATATATATATATATATATATATATATATATATATATAAATATATATATATATATATTATATATATATATATATATATATATATATATATATATATATATATATATATATATCATCATCTCATCTCAGCCCGTAACTCGTCATGGGTCATAGGGGTGCCATGGTGGAAGCATCAGCAGACAGGGTCCTCCACTGCTCTCTATCCTCAGCAATGCGTACAAGTGTGGAAAAACCGTGTCCTGCCCATTCTTTGATGTTATCAGCCCAGGATTTTCTCTGCCTTCCTCTTCTCCGTTTACCTTCGACTGTTCCCTGAAGGATCGTTTTCGAAAGGGAGTCATGACGAGTTACATGCCCAAACCAGGCAAGCTTTCGACGTTTCACTATTGACAAAAAGTGGTTCTTGGTGGCCTGCATAGGTGTTTATCTTCTCTCTAACATAGACATTTGTTTTGTGCTCTTTATAGCAAATGCGCAAAATTCTTCTATAACATTTATGCTCGAAAGCCTGAATCCTTCGCTCCGTATCTGCAGTGAGTGTCCAGCCCTCACACCCATACAAGAGAAATAGATAATACAAGTGATTTGTATAATTTGATCTTCACAGGAAAACTGATGTTACTTTTCCAGATCACATTCAACCTTGTCATGGCAGCTGAGGCCATCTCAAGTCTTGTCTTGATTTCTTTAATTGATCTTCCATCACTACATATAGTGGACCCGAGATATTTAAAGGTGTTAACTTCTTCTAACGTTTGCCCATTTAACGTAATGTTGGTCGGTACATGTTTCTTATGGCTATTCACCAATATCTTGCTTTTTTCTATATTAATTTCCATCCCATACGTTCTTGTTACTTTCTCCAGTCTAGAGGTAAGGTCTTGAAGTTCTGATTCTGATCCAGCTATCAGATCAATATCATCAGCAAAACGTAGGTTGCACAGAGGTCGGCCTCCAATCGATATGGTTGATTTATAATCGTAGAGAGCCTCCTGCATAATATGTTCTAGATATATATTAAAGAGCACTGGTGACAGGATACATCCTTGGCGACTCCTACAGTTGTTTTGAAAAATTCTCCAATGTCGTTGCTTACAAAAACAGCACTGCTTGCGTCCTTGTATAGTGCTTCAATGATATCTATGATCTTGGTATCAAAATTGAATTTTCTCATTACTTGCCATAAGCCTTCATGCCAGACTCGATCGAAGGCTTTTGTGAAATCGATGAAGTTATGGTATAAATCGTGTTGATGTTGGAGATGATTTTCGATAAGTAATCTAATATTGAAGATTTGTTCTGAGGTACTTCTTTTTGGATTAAAGCCAGCCTGTTCCTCTGACAAGATTTCTTCTGATTTCTGTTTTATTCTGTTCAAAAGTATCCTTAACATTACCTTACTTGGATGACTAATAAGGCTAATGGTTCTGTAGTTCTTGCACATTTTTAGATTTCCTTTCTTTGGAAGCGGTATTACTAATGACTGCGTCCATTCTTTTGGCCATTTTTTTGTACTCCATATCTTCTGGCAAATTGTTGTCATGATTTTTACTATATCTGGTCCTCCATATTTCAAGAGCTCTGCTGGGATATTATCCACACCCGGTGTTTCCCTCCTTTCATCGAATATATAGCCTCTTCCACTTCTTCCCGTAATATTGCTGCATTTCCGAGTTCCCTGTTTTCGCACTTAATGTTGTTTAATATGCCTAAGTCAGTGTCAAGTTTACAGTTATATAATTCTTTACAATATTCTGTCCACCTTCTCGTTACAGCTGTTTTTTTCATTGAGCAGAGCCCCATTGCTATCTTCTATGACAGTTACCCTGGGCTGTTGAGGTTTTGATAGTTTTCTTAATGTGTCAAAAGCTGCCTTGCTGTTACCTTTTATTAGCCCCGTATTAATGGACTCACATTGATCAGCTGCCCATTTTTCTTTGGCCTGTTTCATTTTCTTCCTAATATTTTTGTTCACCATACTGTATTGCCATGCTGCTTCAGGAACCTCTTTCTTAACCTTTTTCATTTCCCGCCGTGTATCACATAACTTTAGAATGTCATCTGTAACCCATGGTTTGTTTATTTTCTTTCTTTTACCAAGTATTTCTGTTGCTGATTCAATGAGCACGTCTTTCATGTTCTCTGTGATTGAGTTGATATCATCCTCCAAAAAGTTGAGAGCTGCGAATTTTCCTCCAACAGTTGCCTCAAAGATTCCCGCGATTTCTGGATCTTTCAGTTTGTCTAAATTGAATCTTAACTGAGAACATCTGTTTTGATTATAGTTCTTTTTAAGTTTAAGCTTGAGCGTCATCAATACCATGTTGTGATCACTACCAATGTTGGCGCCAGGAAAAGTCCTAGTCTTGGCTTTATTAATACTGGACTTGAATCTTTTGGATACAAGAATAAAATCAATTTGGCCATGTATCTCAGTTTTTGGGGCATATATATATATATCATTGTTGGTGTCGTTTTCATAGTGATGAATTGAAACGCGAATGGTTACAATGGAATAAAATGTCAACAATGTCTTTCAAACGAAAAAACCAACAATGTATCTTGAATTGTGTGAACTGGTCAAGTATTGGCAGCACACGAGTCGTTGGTAACTTTACATAGATTTTATTCACCAGGACACGAAGTGGACAAGACGGACATCGTCACAGGCGCAAAGATCACACGACAACATATTGATTATTACTGCTAAAGTTCCTGAAGATTCTCTTCTAGTAAAGACCTCTGTCCATAGACTAAGGATTACAAAACTGTTACCGTATAATATCCTTCTCAGTCACGACCGTTGACCTTCTTTCAAGGACGTCTATCATGGTAACGTATACATACTCTGGGGTGAAATCTTCCATATTACATTTGTTAAAATTCCCAGACGTTCTTCATACATAGCGTTGTACATCATATAATTTTCACACAAAGTCATATACGATAATCCTAACAGTAAAGGCTTTCAGTTGGCTAACCTCTCTTTACATCCAAGCCACGACTTTGGCATTGAAGCATGTACGGCATATAAAACATGTGCGTAAGATAAACAATATAACTTCTTCTACTCGTAGGAATTCTCCGTCTACGATTCAAATCTTAAAGGCAAGCGACTCTGTAGATCCATTCTAGGAACATCTTAATTCCCGCTAGACTAGTATTAGAGCGGCCTTTTTTCATACAGCATTAAAAATAAGAAGTGGGACGATAACTCACGTGACATTCCTGATATTGGTTTCGACCTGAAGACCAATACAGATCACTAGAATAAATGGCTTCCTTAAAAATGCCATTGAATACGAAATATAAAATTACTATCATGGACACAAGCCAGTTCCATGTTTCCACTTCAAAACATGACGTCACAAACTACTCAACTAGGTTACACGTGCGTCCAAAGCAACACTCACTGCTTTGTGCACGTCAGTGCGTGAATCAATCGAACGCTCAAATAATATAACTACATAAAACTGGTGCGTACATTTGGCAGGACCGAAGACTACCCCCTTAGGTAATAAATGTACGTAACAGCTCCCTTATTACCTCCCCTTAAAAAAATTAATCCCATTAATTTTTTTTGAACTAATTACTCGAGAGAGGTGAGTCAAAACTACAACAAGATTTATGACATGCATAAAATTATATCATATTAAGAAAAGAAAATTGACTTGAAATTAATATAACTAAATGACAGTATGCATTAAAGCACACATCCACCATCGACCTACTTTGGGACGATGTGGTAATATTCGAAGTAAAAAGAAGTTGAAAAAAATGAAAATGAAGAATCAACAAAAAAGATGATAATAAAATTCAACTAAGTTTTCAACAAAATTTGAAACATATGATTTCAAAAATGAAAATGAACAGCAACACTGATGATAATCAATGAGAAAAGAATCAGTGAAACAGAAAATTTTGAAATACAATGTGCAAAAATGAAGCAATGCAAAATTAAACACTTTAAGAAGCAACGCACCTACTGTTATCTAGCACTAGTAAGTTTGACTAGTTATCTAAAAGTGAAATATCATGTAGTGGGATACGTGACTACACGTATTGCGAGACACTATTAACGTTAGTAGATGTGTGATTTATAAACAATCAATTTGATTAAATTGAATTAATCTAATTCTAGTACTTAATTACACATAAATAAATAACTAGTAATTTATTCTAAGTAATTCTAATTTCAGTCATTGTGAATATTCGTTCAGAACTATTTAGAGTCAACAAGAATATGTTCCTAATGTTCCATGCACGAAATAAGTTTACGAACATGATATGTAGTGTAATATGTTTCATAACAATAATGAATGTCTGTTTGTCATTTTTACCAATGTTTCCATACTAAAAAAAAATGTTACTTTAATATCATTGTTCCCGTTCTAATAAAATGTTACTTCACAAGAAATAATGTTATAATCCATATGTAAGTATGTTCTGAAAGTTATATTTATACGAATACTGCAAAACTACACATAGTCTTCACAGATGTACAATTAATGACACTGTACAAAGTTATTCATGTTTCGGTGAGGACGTTTCTCCATCTAAAAGTGGTTTAGTTTCACCAAGTTCACTAGGGCATCTTGAAAGACAGTCTGCAAATACATTCTGTACTCCAGGAATAGCTCGTATCTCAAAATGGAACGGTTGAAGAGCTATAGCGTAACGCGCTGACTTTGATGACTTAACGTTTCCAGTATTCAATGCGGTAAGAGCTTTCTGGTCAGACTCCACCACAAAGTGTGATCCGAGGAGATAACGATCCAGTTTTGTGATTGCCCAGACAAGAGCAAGGAGCTCTTTGTCTAGAACGGAGTATTTCATCTCGCTCGTTGTAAGCTTTCTGGATACGTACATAATTGGAAATAAGGTGCCTCCGTATTCTTGCATCAAAACTGCCGCGATAGCGTAGGAAGAAGCATCACTGCGAAGAACAAAGGTGAGATCTTTGTTAGGCAACCTTAAAAAAGGCTTATTTGAAAAAAATTTGTTTTATATAGTCTAACGCCGTTTGGTGATCCTGCGACCACTTTATTACATTAGGTGTGCCTTTCTTCAGTAACGAAGAAAGAGGTGCAGTTATAGTAGACAAATGAGGGATGAATTTAGAATAGAACTGTATTAGTCCTAAGAGTGACCTCACTTGTTTTTTTTTGTCTTAGGTGCTGAGATGTTTAAAATTTTAGAGACGTTACTGTCTTCTGTATACATTAAACCACGACCTATACGGTGACCAAGAAATGAGATGTCATGAAAACCGACAAAAGCCTTTGAAGGTTTCGCTGTTAAGTTATAATCCCGTAAGGTAGAAAGTAAAGATTTTAAACCCTGAATATGTTCATCCCAAGAGTCACTAAAAAGACAGATGTCATCTATATAAGTAATGACATCGGGACGATGAGACAATATGCGGCGCATCATGCGTACAAAGGTAGCTGGCGCATTCATTAACCCGAAAGGCATAAATTCCATTGAAAAAGACCCCGTGGTGTCGAGAAAGCGGTGAATGGCTTTGCTTTCGTAGTGAGTGGCACTTGCCAATAACCCTTTGAAAGGTCAAATTTCGAAAAGAATGTAGCATGAGATAATCTCTCCAATAAGTCATCTAAAAGAGGTAATGGTTCCGCATCGAATTTTGTAACTTTGTTTAACTTCCTGTAATCTACGCAAAGACGTATATTGTTGTCTTTCTTCCTAATGATTACCATAGAAGAAGAATATGGTGATGAAGATGGTTCAATTATATTTAATTGGAGCATATCATCCAATTCCTTATCAACCTTATCACGAAAGTGTAAAGGAATAGGATATGGGCGAACTCGAATCGGTGTATCGTCAGTCAAAATAATGTCATGTTGGATGACTGACGTATGACCTGGGATGTCAGTAAGGACATCCTCATACGTGTGTAGAATTTTAGAGACTTGCTGACGTTGATCATCAGTAAGAGTAGATGAGATAGTAACATCATTCCATTTCTCAGTGGAATGGAGTGGTACAACTGGTATTGGTAGTTGTACATCATCGAAAGAAGATTCCTCTTCTTGGATGACTGACAAACTAGAATAGTGTTGAATAGGTGGTGTAGGATCGTCAGTTGCCTGAAACACTGACTGTAGATAATCAGGACGTGAGTAATACTCCTTCAACATGTTAATGTGGAAGGTTTTATGTTTGCCATTAACATCAACGATGTAGTCGACATCAGATATTCTTGAGATGATCCTGAAAGGACCTCTCCAGGTAATTAAAAGACGATTGTTATGCGTAGGGAGTAATACAAAAGCTTCATCACCAGGTATGAGCTGGCGAAGACGTCTATATTTGTTTGCAGATAGACGAGCTTTTTCTTTGGCATGTTCGGATGATGCAGTAGCTAGTCTACAAGCATCTATGATTTTCTTTCTAAGAGAGATCACATACTCATAAGAGGATTGAGTTTCCTCTTCAATATTCTCATCCACCAATAAGTCGTGGATTAACGACATCGGACCGCGTGGTTGCATGCCAAAAACAAGCTGGAACGGAGAAAACCCCGTTGCTTGATTTTGTACCTCGCGATACGCAAAGAGACAAGCGGGTAGGACCCGATCCCAGTCTTGGGGATGGTCTTGAGTCATCTTACCCAACAACTGCTTGAGTGTCCTATTGAGACGCTCAATTAACCCATTTGACATCGGATGATAAATAGAACTAAGAGATCTATCTATACCTAATGTCTTCATCACTTGAGACATGGATTCAGAAATGAACTGAACCCCATGATCCGACAAGATTTTCCGTGAAAAACCAATGCGTGAGAAGATTAACATCAATGCCTCTGCTACACTGGCAGATGAAGTGTTCTTGAGAGGGATGGCCTCAGGCCAACGAGTGCACATATCAATGCACGTAAGAATATGCGTATGCCCTCTAGCAGATGGAAGCATTGGACCAATAATGTCAATGGCCATTTTATCAAATGGTCTAATCGGGATGTCCGCAGCTTGAATAGGAGCCGCATGAAATGGACCCCGTACCTTAACTTCTTGACATATCAAACAGGACCGACAATAGAGAGTAACATCTCTATGGACGCCTGGCCAGTAGAATGCCGAAAGCACTCTGGATTTGGTACGCGAAAAACCCATATGGCCCGCACATTGCGAGTCATGAGCATGTCGTAATATACGAGATCTCATACAGGATGGGACAAGAATCTGAGAACATAAGGATAAATCCTTTTCCCGTATGACTCTAACCAAAATTCCATTTTTAAGTATAAAGTCATGTCTAGATTTTGCAAGTTTGTTGCTTGTATTCTTTTTGTTCACATACTGAAAGAATTTTTTTAGTGAATTATCATTCTTTTGCAATGTTGCAAACAACTCCCGTGAAATAGGAGCATCATCATCACAAGTGGTATGAACTGTAGGTTCAATAGGTGTATCATGCGACATATTAGTAGCTTGCGCTCTAGTCACTACTGCATTTGCAGTTTGAATATGTCGCTTTTCCCATTCAGCTATTTGCTGAGGTGTACACTCTTTAATACCATGTATGCGACCAAGTATTACATCACAGATTGGATTCGGAAGGAGACATGCTTGGATCTTTCCTGAAAAGAAAGGTGTGTTAAGATCAATAATAGCAGTGGGAAATGTTTCAATAGTGCCACCAAATGTTACACATTTGACAACCCGGCCCGTGGCACAACTTGGGTTGATCAGCGAAGTCCGTACGCCGATTGTTGTACAACCTGAGTCAAATAGGAGAGAGCATGAAATATTATTGACAAATCCCTTGTGAAACTTAAGAGAGCCCTGTCCCTGGTGTACTGACGCAGCAGTGGCTGTACAGACTGCAGGCAGGCTAGGCAAGGTATGTCCGCAACGCAGCGTCGTGATCGCCTTAGGCTGGAAAAGAGTCGAGCATTCTGGGCAGTCTTTCACCTGGGAACAATCTAGAGAACAAGACATAGCATTGTGAGTTTCAGCTACTTTACCCTGTTCAATGTTAGCCTGTGTATCATTAAAAGCAACATTAGAATGTCTACCTGTATTATTCGACGATCTATCTCGTCGGCGCGATCGATTGTGATTTTTGTCATTAAAATTGCCATAATTGTCATTTCTGCTAGAGTTAAAATTTGGATTAGTCCGATAATTTGTAGAATGATCGTTATGATGTTGGTTAAATGGTTTATTTCCAAAAAATTGTCTGTTTTGCGGACCCTGAGACCTTGATCTCCAGTTTTGTTTATTATAATGTCCTTGATTTATTTTTAAAATAATTGTTACCAAAATCTCGCGATCTGTGAGTTTGGTTCCAAGAAACATTAAATGGAGCAGATTGTTGAAATTGCTTCCCTTTGTAAAAGTTATCATTGGTGAAATTATGATTATTTCCCTTATTGACATACCTATCAGCACTAAAAGAACGATTGCGTGAAAAATTGTTTTGTTGTGCTGCAAAAGCAACAGGCAATTCACTCTTAATCTGCGCGTTACTTAGATCCATGTTTGGGTGAGCAGTGCAAAAATTTTTTGCATGTTCTTCTAAGTTTTTCATTGATAAAGGTTTCCGTTCGTGTAAAAATGCGAGAAATGTAGGGTTTACCGACGAAAGTACCTTATCGCGCATCAGTAAATCAAAGAGACCTTCATACGACTTTTCAATTTTGGATAATTCGATCCATCTTTCTAATGTTAGTCGTATCTGTGACAGAAAATCACTAAAATTTCTGCCAGATTGAGGTAGTAATGTGTGAAATTTCAAACGATATTCGTCTTCTGTCATTTGGAATTTTTGCAGAAGTGCTGCTCTAAGAGCATTGTAGTCATTTTTCTCACCAATGCTGGTGGTATGATAAACTGCTAATGCATCTCCTGTAAGTAATCTGGATAAATATGTACAGTATAGAGCTTTATCCACGTTATAAGACCCACAAGTGGCCTCAAACCTATCTAGGAAGAATATTACGTCATCAGACGGGGGATTAAATTTTGGTAATTTAAGGTGAATTTCCTTAAAATGATCCTGTCTGGATGAAGTGTGGCTTTCAAAAGTTCTCTGAGAATTAGCTTCCTGAGTTAACCTAAGTCTCTCATATTCTGACTCTGCTAATTTCAGTTCATGCTGTCGTTTTCTATCATTCTCTTCCATCTCAAGCTGAAGTCGTTTTACATTTTGTTCCGCTATCAATCTCCTTTCTTCTATTTCTTTTTGTTTCTGTTCCATTTCCTTTTTAAGTCTTTCTTCAGACTCCTTTTGCTTCTGTTCTGCTTCTCGCTGAAATCGTTTCTCTTCTAATTCAGCGGCTAATCTCATTTTTTTCTCCTCTTCCTCAGCCATAAATTTCCTCTTCTTCTCTTGTTCCTCAGCCTCAATCCGTTTTTGATCTGCCTCAAATTGAAGTTTTTCTAGTCTTAAAGTTTCTAACTTTCTATGTTCGGCTTCTATTTCTTGAGCTTTCCTATATTCTGCAAGTGCAAATGTTTTTGCTTCATCAGGAGCCATCTGAAGAGCTTTTGCTTGCTTAATGAAATAGTCTAAGGTAGCCATTTCAATATTATTATGTAATAATACTATTTAAAAGTGTTACTACAACTAGTGTTCTTCGTTCCTGTTCTAGAACGGTAAAATCAATTTATATAATAGGCAATAATATTAATAATTAATAATGTAATTTATAACATGTAATGGTGTGAAAGCAGTAATGTGACAGACAATAGCACAATAATGACACGACAAGATATTCAAAACAAACGAAGACGTTCGCAGAAATCCAATTAAAATAAAATGAGAAACTAAAATGGAATGTCGTAAAGAATTACGATGATAACTGCGATTAAATTCAACAAGACAATAGACACCACAGTGTAAAAAACATAGGTTTTGTAAAAAACTAAACGACAGGAAAGGTGAGACGGACGCGAAATACAAACAAAATTCATCATAAAACCAAGGCACAAGTAAAAATAGCTAACAAAAACAACAATTAAACGTGACGAAACAGCTAAATAGATAGTATTATAAGAAGCAACTAGCGATCGGAACTTCGGCAAGGTTTCTAGCCTTGTACCGGAACTATCGCTCAATTGAAACTTACAAAATGATCCCTACAGAACGTCTGACGAAGAGCCCGAATTGGCTTCGAGATGGATCTCGTTCGTCAGATCTACCGCCCAACCTCCCGCGAAGAATACACAAAACATAACACATAACATAGAAAATATATAAGTGGACATAATCAATTAAGGCACAGCTAATAGTAATAAAGGGTATAACGGATACAAGTTATACTTAGCTCGCGTGCAGGTAAAAATTAAAGTGCCTTGTCCCCGTGTATGTACGTAAGAGGATGCAATACTTCGCTCTGCGTATATCAAACTAGCTCGCACGTAACAATGATGAAGAGATGATCTCCAAGTAATCAGTCACTGTGAAACTTGACGTGGAGGTTGATTGAAGACCTTGAGCATTTGAGTTGATTATGATTCATATTCCGCTAGGATCCAAATTGAGATGATGTCGCCTTGAAAGTAAACATTCTTCTTTTCAAACGATCAATTGGATGGGTACGTTCCTGAAATTACTTCCAGACCGCACTGGCCTACCAGTTATTGTTGGTGTCGTTTTCATAGTGATGAATTGAAACGCGAATGGTTACAATGGAATAAAATGTCAACAATGTCTTTCAAACGAAAAACCAACAATGTATCTTGAATTGTGTGAACTGGTCAAGTATTGGCAGCACACGAGTCGTTGGTAACTTTACATAGATTTTATTCACCAGGACACGAAGTGGACAAGACGGACATCGTCACAGGCGCAAAGATCACACGACAACATATTGATTATTACTGCTAAAGTTCCTGAAGATTCTCTTCTAGTAAAGACCTCTGTCCATAGACTAAGGATTACAAAACTGTTACCGTATAATATCCTTCTCAGTCACGACCGTTGACCTTCTTTCAAGGACGTCTATCATGGTAACGTATACATACTCTGGGGTGAAATCTTCCATATTACATTTGTTAAAATTCCCAGACGTTCTTCATACATAGCGTTGTACATCATATAATTTTCACACAAAGTCATATACGATAATCCTAACAGTAAAGGCTTTCAGTTGGCTAACCTCTCTTTACATCCAAGCCACGACTTTGGCATTGAAGCATGTACGGCATATAAAACATGTGCGTAAGATAAACAATATAACTTCTTCTACTCGTAGGAATTCTCCGTCTACGATTCAAATCTTAAAGGCAAGCGACTCTGTAGATCCATTCTAGGAACATCTTAATTCCCGCTAGACTAGTATTAGAGCGGCCTTTTTTCATACAGCATTAAAAATAAGAAGTGGGACGATAACTCACGTGACATTCCTGATATTGGTTTCGACCTGAAGACCAATACAGATCACTAGAATAAATGGCTTCCTTAAAAATGCCATTGAATACGAAATATAAAATTACTATCATGGACACAAGCCAGTTCCATGTTTCCACTTCAAAACATGACGTCACAAACTACTCAACTAGGTTACACGTGCGTCCAAAGCAACACTCACTGCTTTGTGCACGTCAGTGCGTGAATCAATCGAACGCTCAAATAATATAACTACATAAAACTGGTGCGTACATTTGGCAGGACCGAAGACTACCCCCTTAGGTAATAAATGTACGTAACAATAAACTGTCTCTAGAACTCTACAAGTGTCTGTTTTTTTTCTTAATATTTACAGCACTGAACACAACGGTTTTTGTTTTCTGCTCAAGTATCTGACGGTTCATGCTTGTTGGATGTTGGTTTTGATTACGCTGACATTGAAACAACGTAACCAACCCTTTTCAGTTCTGTTGATTTATTCATAAGTCCATCTTCTGGTATAAATTATAAGAAAAAAATAATAAGCTGCTGCTTCATTCGACAAATTATGGTTAGGCCGTGTGAGCTCATGCAGCAGAAATAATTCCATAGGAGTAAATTTGCCTCTCTATACATTTTGTGCACTTTTACTACTTCCTGTATCGATTTTCCCACTGTCACTATCATCGATAACTGGGTTATAGTTCACATCTATGTAGGATTAATCATTTTCAGATTAATCATTTTCACTATCAGGATAAGACAATAATGTAGATCTATTCCTGCACTGTTCATTTTAAATCTTTTCCATGCTTGAAGTACCATTTTTACAAAGTGTATTTTTAAAAAATCACAAAACATCAACCACTCAACTTAAATAAAATACGATTGATATAAAAATAAACTTTGAAATGACTCCTATCAACCGGAAACTTGCAAAATCTCGTACGCGCGAGACTTCCATTGTTGCTTAGCAACAAAATAAGCAACCTGTTATCGGGCAATTTTAGATGAATCAGCCAGTACAATAAAAGATAAAATATGGGCGATTCTGGTTGAATTGGACTGGAAAGGATTAAAGTCACTTACACTGACCAGTTCTTGTTGTTCCAGCTTTCTGCTGGTTGTTCATCTTATTTTGATCACTATTTTGAATTGATACATAGCATTGATTTTTTATAAAATTTCTGTGTCTGTTTTTCATCCTTCTTTCTTCGTTGCACAATGTATTTCTTTTAGGGCATTATTTATTTTGTGAGTTTTACAATTTGCACAGTTATTTATTTGTTCTTGTACTCCATTGTCTATTGAGGTTATCTGTGACAAATTCACATTTTCTTTTAAAAATTCTGTTCCTAGTATACTGTAGTTGAGCTCAATAACATTTATTTGTATTCAATATCATATCACAGAGCTGGGACCTAAGACGCGTCAACAGTGAGGAATGCAGTCAGCGACCCATGGCTGACTGCTTGTGTCAGGGTCAGTGAACCAGAGCTGACCAAGACCCTACTCCACCTCCAAGTGGTTGTCCTGGAAACAGGCTGCATCATTGCAGTCCAGCTGAGAGAATAGGGATCAAAGTGGGAAGGCTCTCCCGGTCCCAAAAATGCCGTGCCGAAGTCGGATGTGTCTGGCCGAAAGGCGCAGATATCGCAGCTTTGCTGTAAACGGCGACACAACGCAACCAACGTCCTTTTCAGGACGAACGCAGAAGAAGAAGAAGATATCACAGAGCTATGTGGGCAAAGTGGGTATCAAGTAAATTACATAAGATTCAAATATATTATTCTTCTTCTTCCGTCCTTAGCCACTGACCGTCAAAGCAGTCAGTGGTCATTACGCCTAGTGGCGTCTTAGGGCAACAGCAGATAGGTTTTCTTTGCCATTGTTTCCCATCACGCCTAGTGGCGTCTTTAGGGCAACGGCAAATCAACCCATTTGCTGTTGTTTCTGTAATCGAAGTGACTGGCAAACGGGTGATCAGCCCGTTGTGAAATATATTATAAGGTGTTAAATTCTTTAACCATGCGTTGTCTGTTCCGTTATATTACATTAAAAAGCATAAGAATCGTATTAGAAAAATTATTAGTGTGTAGTTGTGCCTGTGGTTCCCATGAGTTTCTGAGAAGATAAAGAATACGATCAGTGCTGCCTCATGCATGTCAATAAGTGGCAGCTAGTGTGGGATGTGCATTGGGCTGACAGCCACGTCATATAAAACAAGTTGCTACAGAAATCATGACTGCAAAAGTACATGAAGTGTTTGGGGGCACAGGTTTTCTTGCCATGGAGTCAACTGCAGCCATGGCCGCCATGCTCTTTAACACATTAACTACCGTAGCCGGTGGGACCGGCTTTTGAAATCCTATCATTTGGACCGCGAGCCGCTCAGAGCGTCGATCTAATTTTAGTAATAAAACGAATGAAAAATGTACTGAAACACTTTCTGATCTGGTTCGAGATTTTAAGTTGCCACCTTAAAACAAATTCCCAAAGCATGGTTGTTGTAGAACACTGGAAAATTGATATTATGTTCATATTTTTCAGCGTTTTGGGTTAGTTACCAAATCGTGTAAAACTGTTTACCGTGGCAACTAGTGATAGGACCACAAAAAAATGCTTGTACATCTCATCTAACGGCTGAATAGGCTAGAAACTTGTTTCAACAATTGACTGATAGATCTAGCGACAAGGACAAGAGTGAAAACGGTTTGCACATTGATTGAAATAGTGATTTTGATAGAAATAGGGCGCAAGCAGTTATAATTGTGAAAATATTGCAAGTCCTCGGCCATCAGACGGCCGTTAAATAGCAACAACCTCTATTAGAGTTACAAATGGTGCTTATTGTAATAGTACATTTATTTATCTTTAAAATGACGTGTAATTCATAAAAAATGTAAACAATATACGAAAACTACAGCTTACTTTGTGCAAACACCTACAGGGTGAAAATGGGAAACAATTTTATTCGGCCACAGCGTGTTTTTCAATTCGGTAGTTAATGTGTTAAATAGTGACTTAGGAGCTTGAAGAAGATGAATGTTCATACACAGGTCAGCCAAACTGTAGTCTGTTCACTTGTATCACATTTTAGAATCCTATCTTTTAACTGTTTATTTAATATCTAGTTTTTACAGGTCAAGTGTGTAGAGAGGATCAATTTACTTGTGGGAATGGGGAATGTATTGACCGACGGCGCATCTGTGATGGCAGGGCTGACTGCCTGGATCGTTCTGATGAACAGAATTGCCGTAAGTACATTTACTTTTACACACCTTTGACATTTCATTCATATTAAGGATGTCTGAATGTGTTTAGAGATATTTTTCTAATGACAGCATTAGATGTTATAACAAAATTTCTAATGCAGATACTGCCAAAGATGTCGTGAATTATCTCTTTTCTGAAGAAAAAAAAGAAAAAAGAAAAGAGTAACAATAAATGAGGATTCTTGTTTATTTTTTCCCAGCTATTTTTTTTTCTAACATTCAGTTGTGCTTAATTACCAAGCACTTGTATGAAATGCTATACTACATACTTACATTTAGTTTATCACACTGGAGATTTTGGTGAGCACTTAAAACAGTAATGATATTTCCAGGCAGAATACATCACCTGAATGCATTGTAATGACATATGGAAACACACTAAAACATAAACACAAATCCAAATATTTAGACACACTCATCATATAAGATAGAAAATCACAGAGATTAAGAACAGAAATATTCAAAGCACAAATATCATTCCACATAATGAGAAATACTTTGTGCTATAAATCCTTGTGGTTAAGCAGTAGGAAAAGTGTTTTGAAGTGTTATGTCAAACCAGTTTGATGTATGGAAAATGTTCTGGACATTGAGGAAACAAACAGGAAAATGTTTGGATGCAAGAGTAATGCAGTTCGTCAAAATGATATTCTGAATTTTATGGACCTTAAAATAACTAATAAAGAGTGTATGAGAACACTAATAAATGAAGAAATATAATCATAAAGATAGGCCTACTTCAGTGATGAGAAGGGAAAAGCTCAAAAACATTGAAACAACAGAAACAGAGATTAAAGATAAATTACTACAATATTATATCAGACTGCAAGGGCTTTCATATTTGGACATGCACCCTTATATAACCGACAAAATGTGTGTATAGGTTGAACAGAGCTTCGTGCCAGAACAAAGCAAGACTCTAATTTTTTTTAAAGTGTTTAAAGATAATATACAGATTGATACTGAAGAATGGAAAAGGTCAGCTGCAAAAGTGATGGAGAATACCAAGAATTGGGATGTGATCACCTACACCTCACAGCACAGCAGTTGATAGTGATGTGTATTTTATCATGTGCACAAAATACACTTTTTCATCTTAGCCAGCAGTTGTCCATTTACACATAACCATTGTTATGTGCATGCAAATTAGCTTGTGTACTTAGATTATTAGTTTTTGCTGCTTCTGCTGAAATAGATCGCAGCACCCTTTCTCATATTTTAACAGCATTAATCAGATTGAATTGTAAAAAAAGTCAAGAAATAGGTAAATGTACCTGCAATACTGGTTTAATGGTAATGCTGGGAACACAGTAATTTTCTGTAAATTGCTGTGTAAATCTGGTTCAGAATGTGTTCAAACACATATTTTTAAAATTAAGGAACACGACTTTAATGTAAATATAATTTTGTTGTGGTCTGAATAATTTCTAGTCAGATGTTTTTTGTTTGTTCACAAGAAGAGATCAAAGAAAGTATTGTTAACTTACTTTTTATCTGGACTGTTTAAAAAAAGAAAATGATAATTTCAGTTGTTAAATTATTAATTGGAGATTGATCATTCACTTTGACATGCCCATGAAATGTGTGCCAGTTGGAGTAATTTAAAAAAAGGGGGAGTTTAATGTAGAAACACCTGCTTTGCCTGCCCTACTACCGATTGATACATAGTTTCTAGCATGTGTCTTATAGTAGACCTGCTGCTCAGATTACATTTTACACACATTTGTCACCATCTTTGTATCTGTTTTGTCTTTGTTTATTGTCTAGTTATATTTTTGTGGGTTTATATTGTTAATGAGCTGTTAGGGACAGGTATGAAAGGTGTTTCAGTTCTTTACGGTCAAAAATTTATTATGCAAAACCTTAAAGGATTTTGTCTGGGTAGACATATGAGTTGTGTGAGGAGCCTGTCTTCCTTCCAGGCTTGTTAGCTGGATAGTGGATGGTTAAATGATAAATGACTTCCAGATATAGAGGTTAGCTGTGAATATTGATTGAATAAGCAGCTTTAAACTAAACCATGTGGTTGTTACTGAGAGCAAGGGGGGTTAGTTGTGGCAGTAAAATATCTGTAAAACACCTCTGAATTATTATGACGGCCAGAAAAATGGAGGCGCATTAATCTTTTCCCTTCCCACTGCCTTGTGGATTAGGTTATTTAGTCAGGCTGGCAGAGATTCCCATACACAGATTAGAATAAAGCAAAGAGAACCACAACCATATTGTCCATTGTACAGTCATAAACTGAAATAGCATCCCTAGAAAAGAACATGACCTTAATGGGGTTGCAATGGAACCACCTCACCTGGGAAGGAACATCATGAGCTGTAGGTGTTACTTGACTGCCATCAAACTACTATAAGCAAAATTAAAATTAAGATACATTGACCATAGGAATTTGAAATGCCTAAACACTTGCACAGCTGAGATAATTAGAAAACATCAAAGAGAAACTAAATTTGTTACAATTATGTAAAATGCAATATACTGGAGCAAGTGAGATGCATTTCTAACTGCTACAAAACAATTTACTCTGAGTGTAATAAACATGACAAGAAAACCAGAAATTGTTCTATAAGACCCTAAAGAACATGAGGAAAGAAAAACAATGCCCTCTCAAATTTATAAAGGACAAGCAAGGCAAATTGCTTACTGCCCCGAAGGAAGTAATGGAAAGATGGAAAGAATATTTCTCAGAACTCCTGGATGGTGAGCATGGTGAAGCATCAGAAATGATAACCACTAGCACAGAAGAGAAAACCAATGATGGTGAAGATGACATAAAGATGGAAGAACTGAGGGCAGCACTAGAGAAAATCAAGATGGGCAAAGCAGCAGGGCATGATGGTATAACACCAGAAATGGTTAAGTACATGGGAGCATCAGGCGACCTATTACTCTTAAAGGTCCTACAGGCAGCATGGTGCAACAAGACCTTACCAAAGGATTGGGAGATTGCCATCATAACACCAATTTTCAAAAAGGGTGACAATCGACAATGTGGAAACCATAGAGGCATATCCCTTCTCAGTGTCCCTGGTAAAATCTACTCTAGAATCTTAGAGCAGAGACTCCGACGCCTAGCTGAGCCACAATTGGATGAGGTCCAGTGCGGATTCCGAGCAAACCGAAGTACTCAAGACCTAATCTTCACACTCAGACAGCTGAGTGAAAAGGCCCTTGAGTATAAGAGTGAGATCCATCTTTGTTTCATAGATCTGGAAAAGGCGTTTGACAGGGTCTCCTGGAGCAAACTTTGGGACTGTTTGGCAAGGAAGAATATTCCAGCACCTCTGATTCATGCTATACAGAGCTTCTACAAGTCTTGCAGAAATTATGTGAGGACAGCAAACCATAAGTCAGAAGAGTTCAGGACCACCACTGGTGTAAGACAAGGTGATATCCTATCACCTTACCTCTTCATACTCCTTATGGACGATGTCATCAAGGCATGTAAGGAGAGAACAAGAAAGTATTCAGTGGGGTACTGGAAGATGAGACAGGTCTATATTTCGGAGCTGGCATTTTGCTGATGATGTTGCCCTGATTGCTAAATCAGAGGCACATCTCCAATCCAACCTGCAAGTCTGGAAGGAAGAGCTGGAGAAGAGAGGGATGGTCATAAGCAGCTCTAAAACAAAATCCATGGTGATATCACGAGAAGAAAGAAAACATCAGATTAAGTTGGGAGAACAGGTCCTGGAGCAGGTCGACCACTTTATATATCTCGGAGCTATTATAGACCGAAAGGGAGGCATCAAAAAAGAGTTGGCCACTCGAAAAGCAGCGGCTGGGAGACTTTTTCAGGCCATAAATCGTGGATTCCTCAGCAAGAAAGAGGTTGGTAAGAAAACGAAGATGGCTGTATACCGCACCACCTATGTCCCAGTCTTGACATATGGATGCGAGTCATGGGCAATGACTACAACCCACAAAATCCAGATCCAAACCTCAGAAATGAGGTATCTGAGGAAAGTGGTTGAAGTAACAAGAAGAGACATGGTCCGCAACCAGACGATCCGTCAAGGCCTAAAATCCCATCCGCTGCAGACCCAAATAGAACAGTCCCAACTAAGATGGTTTGGCCATGTCTGCAGAATGGGAGAAGATCGGCTACCACGACAAGCATGGGAAACAAAGAGCCAGGGATCCAGACCTCCAGGACGACCCAGAGTCCGCTGGGAGGACAACATTAGACAATCTTTGAAGGACCGAGGACTAGAATGGAACCAGGCCAGGAAGAAGACAGCTGATAGAATGGTCTGGCGCTCTCTCTTCCAAACCTCTACACCTCACGGTAGAAGGGGAACGACTAAGTAAGTAAGTAATAAACATGAGAGAGGAATATGCATAATTTTAGATTGCAGAAAGAGCAAGAACAGGAAAAGGATTTTGGGCAATATCAGAATCAAGTCTTATAAGTTATATTGAATTACAAAATATTAATAATTTTATATAGATATAACCGGCAACAGCTATAGATATTACCGGCAACAGCAGATAGTACAGAAGCATAAACTGACACATTTTGCAATGAATTTGACATGGCTGTGTTCCAGTGCAAGTCTCTTGAGGCAGCTATAGTACTTGGGGACTTCAGATCAAAAGTTGACAATGAAAACGTAGGAAGATGTTATGGGTGGTTTTAGCCTAGGAAATAAAATGAGAGGTGACATGATAGAGTGAGCAAGTACACATAATAAGATAATAGCAAACACCTTATGTAGACAACATCCTAAGAGCCTTTGAATGTGGAAATCCTAGGTAAACAATGTTCATAAATAAATTGTACATCAAACATAAGCATAAATCATACCAGCTATAAAAAAGTACAGCAAAGAAGAAGTGGATGACATGAAATTTTACACATTGATGGACAGAAAAAAAAAAGATTCCCAGTGGAGGGAATATAATTTATGGGAATGTTTTTCAGAACCAGTGGTCCTAATGATGTCATATTCCCCCCTGGTCTCCTGGGTCGTGAGATAGGATGCCTACCCTTCTCGGATATGGGTGAAAATTATAAGGTGGTCCCATGTGCAAATTGCACATGTTAAAAATCCCATGGCAGTAGGAAATCGTAAAGAGTAGGCCATAAGGCCGCTGCCCTGACAACATTTAAAAATTAGAAACATACCCACCACAAAAATGTTTATAGAATGTGTGCTTCCTATTTACACACATTGGGATTCTTGCCAGTGCTACGGAGTTCGTGCACTATGCTGAGATCCTCCGTGTGTGATCTAAGGGAGGAGATCGGAGCAATGATAGAGTTATCTGTGTGCAGTGAAGATAGTCCTTAAAAAAACCAAACCAAACCAAAAAGAAAGAAGCTAAACAAAGAATATAAGGAATAAGTATACACATGTAAGACACCAACAGTTGTCTGGTTTAACCAAAAGTGCAGAAACCTTGAAGTTTAGCACAGAAAAAGATTTCAAATCTCTGTACAAACAAACAAATGAGCTAATAGATAGAAGACCACACAAAATAGTTGGCTGTTTTAAATTTAAAAAAAAGGAACAGTATTAACGAGTCAGGAAAACGTAGAAAAAAGCTTAACTGAATGCATAAATGAGCTGTGGATTGATTAAAGATCAGAAATACATATTCTAGTCATCCGTGAAGGACCACCAGTAATTAGTATAGAAGTTGAAAATGTCATATGCCGCATGGAAAAAGACACAGCCCCTGGACGAGGTAATATAACAGTAGAGGAAACAAAGGCTATGGGAGAATTTGGTATAGATATGATAACAAAAATACTGACATCTTCAGCAATGGATACATGCCTGATGATCTCTTTAAATCCACATTCACAACTTTGCCAAAGAAACCTGGAGCTATAAAATGTGAAGACTGCTGCACAGTTAGTCTGTGAGTCATTTGACCTAAATGCTGTTAAGAGTTATCATGACAAAAGTAAGAAGTAAAATAAAGCCAGGCACAGAACTGGGAATAATAAAGAATATATTGGCAACAAACAGCAACTGTAAGAATTGTAACCAAATAGGATAGTTTTAGCAGATAAGACAGTGTATTAGACATGGACAGGTGTTGTCACCTGACCTGTTCTGTCTGTACAGTGAAAATCAAATGAGATCCATAAAGGATGTGCCAGGAATATCAGTTAGTGGACACAATATGAACAACTTGAGATACTCAGTCTTAATAATAAAAAGAAAAAAAGAAAAAAAAAAGTATATTTACAGGAAATGATTGATACAGGAGAAACAGAAAGTAAAAATACAAGCCATAGTCTAAAATGAAAAAAAACAAACAAACAAACAAACAGAAGTAATGGCCATCTCAAAGAAATGGGCTTTTCCACAGTACATCATCAAAATAGATTTTTTAACATATTTATATACCTAGGAATGTTAATAACATCAGATGGAAGATTCATCTCAGAGGTGAAGAGTAGAATCATCTCATCTCAACCCGTAACCCGTCATGGGTTGTAGGGGTGCCATGGTGGAAGCATCAGCAGACAGGGTAGAATAGCGAGTAGAATAGCTCAGGCAAAATAAGTGTTCAACAAAAAAAAAAAAAAACATTTTTATTCAACAAATCTTTGTCACTGGAAGTAAGAAAGACAGTTCTTTCGCGTTACTTAAGCCTGCTTCTGTCATATGGAAACACATCATGTACAATAACTAATATGAACAAGAAACTAGAGGCCACAGACGTGTTCTTTCACAGAAGAATGTTAAGAATACCATGGACAGCTATGGTACAAAGAGTAAAGAGGATGTCCTGAAAGATGCCACTAAGTAAAAAAAATGTGTTAATCATATCAGGAGGAAGCTGTCCATGTTCTTTAAGCATGTTAGGCCTAATGAGGAAAGCTGGAACAACAGGAAAGATTGATGGACAAAGAGAGGATCACAAAGAGAGGAGATACTGTAAAGTTTAACTTTGTGGTTTGGAAAGTGGTCCTTAGCAGAATTTGTATGTGGTGCTGGGATAGGCATGATCTTTTATGCTATCCAGCATAACGCTTAAAGAAAATTCTTGGGCTGGGAACAATAATTAAAAATTTGTCATCTTTTTTTATGGAAAATGTGGTTTTGTAGTACCAAAAATGCTGTTAAAGGTGTCGCAGATGAGGATTTGAAAGAAATAAATGTTCTCTTATGGGAACTCTAAAAATAAATAGCATTAAGTATAAATGATAGATAATTTACTGCAGATTAATGTGATTGATAATGACAGGTAGACATTTGAAATGGTGGGTGTTGACTGTCATAATAATTGTTTTGCTATCATATTTCATTTATGCATGTACACTAGTCTTAACTTTAGTATTTTGGATCCTGTTTAGAATACCTCTTATATCTTGTAGTATTTTATATACTTTTTGATTATTCTGATTAATGGACCTCTTTTGCTTTGGGCCGGGTTTCACTGCCTACTATTTCAGCTGTCCCTCCATCTTTTCAATGCATGCCTGGTCAGTTCCGTTGTGCTACTGGGCAGTGCATTGATGCTGGCTTCAAGTGTGACCGGCAAATAGATTGTCTTGATAGGTCTGATGAGACCAGATGTCGTAAGTTAATGATTCCATTTTTGTTTTTCCAGTCTGGAGTCTTCTGCACTGATTGTGATTTTACAGAATTTCTAACACTGCTTCCTAAAGTTTATGCTTGATTACAGCTTCATATAATGTTAAGCTAAAGCTTCTTTTACAATGCTTCAAGGATGTGTGAGATCATGTGATGATGTTTTATCAGAAATAATCTGATTGAAAGTGATTAGTCATTTTCCAGTCCTCATGCATGTTGAATAAATGAGAGTTTTTTGCATTTATTTTTAAAAAAATTTGCTTTGGCATATGGACGCACTAATACAGCAAGTCCTAATTCTTCAGTTGACTATTTATTTGTGAAAGTTCGTTCCATTCTGTTTCATTTTGTTTTTGGTGTTCAACTCTGCCTCCCCATATTTCTCATTGCCTGCAAGAACTAGTCTGCTTCAGTTTTGAGCATAGTGTCCAATTTAAGAAAATTGGAAATTGGGAGGTGAAAAATACTTTTAATTTTTAAAGTGAAAACAGAATTATGTAATGATTTATGTTTGGCGACGGTCAAGGTGTTAAGCTTTCTTAGATTTTTTCTTGTTCTGTAAGCACGACAGTAGTGAGATAATTTCTACATCTAAATAGAAGGT
Organism: Oreohelix idahoensis; assembly: GCA_024509875.1. Lineage (NCBI taxonomy): Eukaryota > Metazoa > Mollusca > Gastropoda > Stylommatophora > Oreohelicidae > Oreohelix > Oreohelix idahoensis. The sequence goes on along the minus strand of JAMPIV010016194.1, from coordinate 254,611 downwards.
TTTAGCATGCAGTGTTGCATTAAGGTCTTGATTGTGTCTGGAGTTGAAAATATATTATGTATCTACACAAACCAGCTAGAAATGACAGGCCTGCATTACACAGTAAAACTGAAGGACCAAGACTATACATTAAATTTCAAATAGTTATGTATCCTTTTTATTCCTCATGGAATCTGGGGCTGTATTTGTTGGTTTCCATCAAATCCTTTTTATTCCTCATGGAATCTGGGGCTGTATTTGTTGGTTTCCATCAAATCCTTTTTATTCCTCATGGAATCTGGGGCTGTATTTGTTGGTTTCCATCAATTTCTATTCTGATCAAGTCTTCTTCAGTGGTCCCAGTTGCTGTGGCTTTCTTTTATTCTGCTGTTCTTCTCCAGGTTCTCTTTGCCCTCTCTATCCTTCCTCAGTGGGTTACAGTCAAGGATATATTGGTTACATTTATATGTTTTTTCCTTGAGGACATAAATGGGCCATCTCTACTTTCTCTCATTTGTAATATATGAGTTGTGCTGTGTGTAGTTCCCACGGGTCTTTTATGAGACAAAGAAATAATAGGACCATTTCTGCCTCAGGCATGTCGTCAGGGCGACTAATATGAGGCTGGCAGCCTCATGTAAAACAAATTTACTGTAGAAACTACTACTGCAAGAGCACATGAGTGCTGTCATTCAGGTTTTCTGCTAGGGCGTCTGCTGCAGTGGTGACTTTCTACTGAAAAAAAGAAAATTATGATGATGATTTTCGTTGCTGTCTTGTTGTCTTCCACGTGTGAGTGTTCGTTATCACTTCTGGCCAGCTGATACACAATACGCTGTAGAGTCACATGTTGATAAAGGCTTCAGGTTTGGTCATGATATTCTTGGTAATAAGCCTTGTTACAGAGCCATACAGTGGGGCAGATTGTACATTTGTAGTCTCATTTATTTTTCTTGGAAGAAAGCTGCAGGGTTCCATGTTGAGCATAGAGAATTCAAAGCAACTAGCATCCTTGATCCTTGCATATACGTCTTGGTTTAATCTTCCTTCTTTTTCAATGTGGCTTCCTAAATAGTTAAAGCTGTGCACTTCTTCAATGATCTGGTCCATGATCTTTATAGTGGTGATCAACACTCATATGTTTTAGGTGAAATGACAAGTAATGATGGTGAAGATCTTTTGGACTTTTTTTGACTCAAATAAAAAGGTTACAGACAAGGTAGTTCCATAGCAAAAACTGCCATGGGGGAAGTGAAGTGTTGGAGACTTCACTATACCAGGGCTTCATTTATGAGGTGGAGTGACCGAGTTGCTTCCTCACTGCTTGCATGTCTTGATCGTTATGGGGCATAAGAAATAAATTATCTAAAATCAAGACTCTCCCATTGTTTATCAAATGTTTTTTATATTCTTATTTTCCTATCTTCTGCTGTTTGTCTCATCACTTATTTCTAGAGGAAGATTATTAGTAAGACCAGACAACCTTCTCTGATTTTGATTAAACTGTCAACTGTTCTCACAGTTTATTCTGTAGGTGGTCTGTTCATAGAAATCTTGTATAATTGTTATGAATTTATCTTGCTTTTTATAATGTATCAGAATGTTCCATAAATTTGATACTACAAAACACTTCAAGAGAGGAATGTTCCAAATACAGCATTAACTTTTATTGGCTTATGGCTAGCAAAAAAGAAAAATGTAATTACAGATTCACAATCCATCGTTCTGGTTATTTTATTTACTATACATAATGAGCAACTGCATTCATTTTAAGATACTTCAGGATGCTACTGAGCAAAGTTTGTCTAAATTTGTATGAGATCATCCTGGTTATGAGCCTGGAACTTTAGTTCCCACCTTAATTCAGCCATGTTAGTATGGAGTATTAAGCTGGTGAGGAAAAATAGAAGAGTGGCTTTTAGAACTATACCTCCAGCATCTGATTAGCAGAGCACTTGCTTCTCATGGCAGAGATACCAGGTTCCAGGTTCAAAGGTTGTTAGCATGACACTTCAGTCTACCCAACTGTAAATGGGTATCTAACTCTGCTCTTGAGTTAGTTGAGAGCACTTGCTCTCAAGGCAAAGGCAGTGAGGAAGGGAACTGGTCATCTCACCTCACAAAGCTGGACCTCGTATAGTTAAATCTCAATTGCTTCACTCCCATTGGCAGTATCTGCTATGGGACTACCTTTACCTTTGCGGTGAGTATCCGATTGACAGAGTGCTTAGAGCGCTGGTCTGTCACGGCGAAGGTGCTGGAGTCAATTCACAGTATTGAATTGCTCCAGCTTACCCAGCTGTAAATGGGTACCTGACTTTTCTCTTGAGTTAGGGAAGGAACAGGCAGCGAGGAAGGGAACTGTTCACCCCATCTTTCGATGCTACATCTAGTATAGTGAAGTCTCTAACACTTCATTTCCCTATGACAGTATTTGCTATGAGACTACCTTTACCTTTGACCTTTGCAGTAATATTAGATCATGCATGTTTGTGTGTTTTGTTACTTGTAAGTAATTTAGCTTCCCCCAATTCATTGCTTTGCATATTGCTATTCATTGTTTTAAATTCTAATCCATACACATTCATTAATTTAAGCAATAATAGTTGTTGAAAGTGCAAGCTGCATAATCTGAAATTGATAGTAACAACAGACACTTAGACATGTATACTGGCTACACAGTTATGCACAAAGACAGTAAAGAAACAAAATTATATGGATATCCCATAGATTTGAACCACAGAACTTCAGCAACACTGTCTCACCATTAAAAAGAAGTCTCCTAGACATGGGTTCCAACCCATATCCCTTAATAATAATGGATTGGCCTTGCATCTCCTATGCTTATAAATATTATCTTTTGTCTCGTAGCAAACTTAATTTTCCTGTTTTACATTTATTTTACTTTTTCTTTTCTTTTTTTTAAATTTGTTGTCTGGGTTATAATAGGTGTTTCCATTTTATTTATATGTTGATATAATGCATTTTTTTAATGTCGTGGAATATGTAAACTCCATGCTGGTCTTTATTTAATCCCTCTTGTATCAGCATGTTGCAAGTTCATTCAAGGAATATGTAATACGTGAACATTGTATTATAATTATACAGGTTATACATAATGCATGCTTTTTATGCTGATGTAGGTTAGAACTTTTACGTATTTTAGAATCGCAGGATAAATATTGTTTAAATCTTAAAGCTCATGATGGTTTTCCCATGTTTGATGCAAGGAATTTTCTGGCTCTGTGAGTTTTCATATAGTGTTAAAGTTTAGGGGTTGGTTCTTTCTAAGTTTTTTTTTAAAAAGTATGATGATGTTATAACTATAAAGGAAATTGAATGAAGATTGATAACATATAAAATTGGGACAAAACGAAACAAAGACTTGGTTCATATATGACAGCCCCGAAAAATGGTCTGCTGTCATAAGTAAGGTAAAAGGTAAAGGGATCCCGTTACACGCCCATTGAGGCATATTGGGAATATGGTGTTAGGCCCATATTTTCTTGACCGTCGGCACACTAGGGGGTGATGTGGTCAGCATCACGCCGGCCGCCTTAACCTTCCCAGAGTTGCTCTGGTACCCATTTGGGGCTGGGTCGACCCAGGAGCCGTTTGCAGCCTAAAAAATCCCACCTCATCTGGGGATCGAACCATAGACCACTGAGCTAGGAAGCCAGTGCACTAACCACTATGCTACCGCGGCTCATAAGTGCCATGGGAAAATCAGCCCCAAATATTGGCCTCTTGTCCTTTAAGAGTTAAATTTCTCTGGTATCAACAAATGGGTTTATATTGTTTTTTTGAGATTGTGTTGAACGATGAAGCATTGTTCATGTTATTTTGCAGTGTTTAAATTTGGTACAAACAAAATGAAGACACTGTTGAATTTTTAATTATATTATTTGTATTTTCTTATCAGTTTTCTATTTCAGAAGTGATTACTGGTATTAGTGTTTGGTACAGTTTTCCTATTGTGTAATTTAAAATAATGGAATAGGTTAACATGAAAACATATATGCCTTGATAACTGTCACGAAGTGGATTTAAGTATAGAGTGTTGTCTGAGTATGTAGACAAGACACTATTTGGAGAAAGACTGAGAAGATAGATTTTGATGAAAATGACAGTGAATATGGAAAGATGAGACTATTGGCTTCGAGGGTGAGAACCTAGATTGACTCTCCCTCGCCACTCCTGACGTCTTTGATAGCTGTAGACTCACCACCTCTTACTACCCTTAAAGGAGATAAGGTTTAACTAACGACCACAGACACACTATACAGACAAATATATAGACGTACAGTATAGTTAAAGAAAGTGACTGATCCAGACTACAGTTTATAGTTTATTTACACACTAAAATAAAGTACATATCAAACATAAGTAACATGCGTGGTTGCACACCTGAAAAGAACAAAACCAAGTTAAACAAAACATGACAATTAATAAAAATCCAATCCTTTCACCCAACACACTCAACCTGCATGGGAAAAAAAAATCAAGGATTATACTCAATGAAATTGGTGGGGTCTCAAATCACGAGCCACCACTCCTAATTATCTTATTCTAAATTTATTAAATTTGACTACCACTGTCCAGCTGTAGACCTAACTACTGTCTACACAACCTCTGCATGAATTTTCTAAAGTCCTACACTGCAGCTCACGAATACTGCTCCACAAACTGACTTCTTCAATAAAACCTCAGAAGCTGTCTTCTGCTCTGATTTTATAACTCCTTATCACTTCTGTCTCTCTACTCTAAAGCATTCAGAAGGAATTTTAACCCTATCTCCCTCCATGAATTTTCTCTGTTGATGACTTGGGCTTTAGACTCAGTGACTCTCTGACGTGGCTGTCACCTTCTGAGGATCTGATGAGTGGCTGGTTGGGAAAAGTATGATTTCCCTATCTCTTTTCCGTTGTACTGATAACGGGTCTGGTTCACTACCACGACATGTGATAGCCAAAGGTAATAATTAGATTCAAGGCTTTATTATGGCCTTCTGATGAGCACTAGGCAACGCACCTATCTGATGTGCTTTAGCGAGCTTAGAGCTCCTGATTTCTAGAACCAGTTCCCGCTGAAGATTTTTCTCTTCACTGCAAGGGAACTTCTCAGTTCTTTCACCTCTGGCAATATCTCGAGCACTCAGCTCCTGAGATGACAAATCTGCCGTTGGTAACTTGTAAGGGCCAGTTTCAACCCTCCTTTTGTGCCGTGAAACTGCTGAAAACAAAACAAATAACAACTAATGTACAACAACTTCCAATAAATCTCAACCATAGCATATAACCACCTAAATAAAGACCGCTCCACTCAATCCCCTACTCAACTATGCACAGCGATAATTAAATATTTATGCCCCAAAGTCAGCCTCCCATACAATTCCCTCTCTGATCTCTCTACCCCATTTCAAAGTAAACATTGGTCTGGTAATAAAACTCCCAGACATGGCTGACCTAAATCTGTTATGTATGTCTAGCTTCCGCATCACAACCATTCATACACTGAAACGAAACCTTCGCTGGTAAAATTCCTGGCCCTACTTATTTTACAGGCTGACCCAGGACCGTTCTATAGATTAATAGATTACTAAATTTTATATACACCATCTGCTACACCAACTCGGTAAAATTAATTACACCACTATTCATATAGAGTTATATATATATATATATATATATATATATATATATATATATATATATATATATATATATATATATATATATATATATATATATATATATATATATATATATATATATATATATATATATATATATATATATATATATATATATAGGGAAATGAAATCCCATCTCAGAAAATTAAATACACCCCTCACTCCCCTGTTCATCCCACTACATTATCAAAATGTAGCAAAATACACAACTTACACTCATGTATACCCGCTCCCAATCCTCAAAAATCACATTGAAGTTACATACATTGTACCTCACGATTACCGTAGGTTATAGCCTACTGACTTAACCTTATACAATTAATTTCGCTAGCGTATTTACGCTGCAAATATTATGGATCAAAAGATAAGGAAATATTAAGTACACCCCTGTCTTCTGACTATATAACAAAGTAATAACCCCAATTAATTAAAATACACAATTACGCCCGTGTATCTACTCTGCCTCTATCATAATCGCATTGCGATTTTCCCAGTCTACTAATTACCTATGACAGAGCACCCGCATATCTAAACGCTATACTCACACAGATAATATCACAAAGCTACCCTAACAACCAAAGATCAAACTAGCTTATCCTAGAAAAATATTATATGCACACTTACATTTACATTTATCTCTAAGATAGTAATTGATGGCGCTTACGTTTATATAAAAGTTAATTTAACTCCCTGAAGAGAAACTTACGTTATCGTGCTAAGGTTCTATTAAGAACTTACTTACTTAGTCGTTCCCCTTCTACCGTGAGGTGTAGAGGTGTTCTATTAAGAATCGAATTGTAAATACCACGCTAAATTACAATATGAACATACCCAATTCGAATTTCCCACTTAAGAGCAGTCGAAAATGACTTTGTTTACACGGCTGAATTTCTGGAGACAAAAGAGACCCGCTAATGATTTACCCTGTTATTTATTCAAGGAACCCCATGCCAGAACCCACGCCCTATGTCATCGCTTGGCGTCACTCTTAAAACCAATAATATTCCTGCATTTCATAAACTATTGAAATCCCCCAATGATAACGCAAGCTACTCATGACTCATATTATTAATGCTACCGCGCGTCCAAAATTGCGTCATGTAAGATAATGTTACATCGACTGCGTGAGCAAAATTAACTTCAATTCGATCCTAGTGCCAGTTTTAAGTACCTGGGTAGTGCTTTTTTCACACCCACCCCCAATTTACCTGGGTAGGTGTGGGTTTTTCGGTTTTATCCGAGCTGAAAAATCTACCCAGCCTAAAATAACTACAGCGCCTAGTAAATACAATAAAATGACCATGATTATTTTAACAAACTAAATATGACTACTTGCACGCAATTACTTTAGAGAAAAGAAAACTGGTGCGAGTATCAGCTTAAACCCTACAGTAATCCCTCCTGAAAATGCAATTAATTACCAAGAGAAGAAGACTAAACTCAATTAGTTATAGAACAAAATTACAGGGAGAAGAAGAATGGTCTCATAACAACATAAATAATTATCTAGAGAGAACGACTGGGGCCTATTGAAAAATAAAATCACAGTACCTCATCACAATAACAAGGTCTTCCAGAAACTCATAATTTATCATCCTCTACATGTTCTTTATAAATAACCCTCTATAATGTTCTTTATAACATCAGGAAAGGCTTGAGCAGCCTCAGCATTATCACTGGCAGTTCGCTGCTTATTTGTACACTGAATTCTGATTTGCTTCTGAATATGTAACTACCTCACTTATCACATACGATTCATCTGCACCTTTTTTTGTTGGATTAAATAAGCTTGTAGTCTTCTTGGCAATAATAACGTATATGAATTTCAATCTTGCTTGTCATAGAAAGTTAGTTGCTTATCCTTTACAGGACGTGGCAATCAACCCCAGCTTTTATTGGCTGTTTGTGATTTTTCTAGGCAATTTTTTTCATTCAGTAGTTTGCCATTGCTTTCTGAACGGTACGGCGCTTATACCATTGTTAAAAATCCACACAAAGCGATCTGCTACCAAACCGCCTGCAGCAGGTTTCGACCTGGTATATCTGGATTATGAAACTGCGTTCATATCCATTAGGCCACAGACGCCTCCATAGAGGTAGATGATTATTGCTCAGCACGACAATGGTTTGTGGTTGCACTAAGCAGCTGGCTTTTTTTTAAATCAGAAGATGGAACAATATTCTTGGGTCCAGATAACGTAATAGGAAGATGGACAGAATACATAAAGGAGGTTTATAAAAATAAAAGATCAGAATTACATACTCAAGATGTTTTGTTTCGTTGCAACATTCCTTTATTTTTGTTCTCTCTCTCAGGGATATCTCCCTGAAGAAGTCCACATTTTTAAAAGTATTCTGTTCACAGAATATATATTTGGGCTTTTCCCTGCTTGGTTGTATGGCAAATTTCATAGCGTTGAAAGATAAGCTTATGTATATGAATAATATTTTGTGTTATTACTATGGCGTTGAAGAATAAGATGCTGATGCGACATAGCGTGATTTTCAGCAACAACTCGTAGATGCCCTGAGGACCAATTTCAGTGTGAATCTGGTCACTGCTTGGATATCCGGAGACGATGTGATGGACGTAGAGACTGTCCATTAGGTTCAGATGAAGCTGACTGTCGTAAGTTGCACTGTGGTACATCACACCACTGTGTTTGGATTGTGGCTGCAGTTTCTTTCAGTGCCCAGTTATCATAACCTTAAAAATTCTCTAACATTGCGCTTCTTTAAATGCTTCAAATGTATTGCTGCTGTTGTTGTTATATTTTATCTTTGCTTTCTCTAATGGTGACAATGAGTTTCTTTATTTTGTTTGAGATAACAGTGCTGCTGAATGCTGAAATTTGAATTATGTCTAACTTTTTCATGCCTCTGTGCTTGCAGTTTTGTCTTTTTGTTGATTTCTTGATTAATTTTAGACTGAAACAACTCTATCTATAAGAGTTATAGGATGAAATTTTCTGTGTTTATGCTCTCATGTTGTCACTTCTAGCTAATAAAGTATATCATATAGTGAGTGATACATACACTTGTATGTCAGATTTACTTTGATAAAATAACAGAACAACCAAAACTAAACACATTACATAACGCTATAAGGACACATAACGTATGAAGTCTATGTATGGGAAAACAACAAGTATTAATGAATTAAACTTATCACAAAGCTCTGAGAATTCACTGACTTGGGTTCATATGGACTCATCAGGACAGAATCTGAATGCATATAACTGGAAACTGTTATGTAGTCAATTTGTAAATAAGTATATGTGTAATGAACAGAGTGTAAAAGTATATAGAATATCAGATAAAATAAGAAATTACTGATATTTGTTTTGTTTAAAGAAAAGAAAAGAAAAAAATGACAAGTTGGTAGAAATGTCTGAGGATCAAGGTAGTGAAATAAATGTGTGTCGAAAAGGAGAAACAATATTTGTCTCTTTCTTAGTTTTTCTTAATTTCTTGGAAAACTTTTTGTGCTTAACGACTTTTTTTTTTTGGTGGGTCTACTTTGAAATCATGTATCATGTCAACTGTAGCTTTAGTTGCAAGGGGCATGCAGCATAAAATCAAAAGCTCAGCCATAAGCATTTCACTTACACGATATAACTGTCATTGAACATTTCATGGAGAAAACGTAAAGTCACATCATTCCTTCCTACACAAAGTATTTTTTCACAGGGTGAATAGTTGTTTTAAAAAATTGATGTTTGCATTTTGACATCATAAAAAATAATCTGTATACTGGCCTAGACTGCACAACAAATGTTAACATAGAGCCAGAATAAAACAATCCTGCTTGAGAAAACAAAACGTATGCTATTTCTAGCATGTTTTATGTGCATACACTTGTAAGTCACAGTATTTTTGGTTCAATAAAGAGAACCAGATTCACATCATACCTTGTGTTTCTGTGTCATGTCTTCATATTTTTACATGTTCAGGTACAAAAAAGCTTATCTTCTATATCTTATATCTAGTTCTTTTGTCAGTGCACTAATATTTGTCACATTTCATGCAGAAAAACATCTCTTCTTATCTGTTTTTCCATGTCTTATAATTTGCAGTTTTCTTTAATCTTGTCATGTTTTCTGTGCAAGTAACATTTCATTCTATTCATTTGTTTAAACATTGTAATGCCTCTTTACAGAACTTGCCGTTATTTTAACACTATCTACCCTTGATTTGTCATGTCATTCTCATACAACCTTATGTGCTGTTTTATCTGGCAAACGGTTCTTTCTTTCTTTGACAATTTTTATTTACGATGACAATTTTTGTTTAAGACAAATAACTTAAAACACATTAATATTGGAATAATATGCTAAGTCAGTCATTACTAACTATAATTTTATTAAACTGTTGTAAGACATTTAATCACAGCTAATGTTTGATGTTGTTGTTGTTTTGGAATGTGGTTAATGAGCAGATAACATACATAACAATGTGATCACAGTATCAGTGACAACAAAAATAAGAAATGTTCATAGTTAAAAGTCTGTGGGAAGTGTGAGAATGTGTAATGTAAACAGTAATTTCAAAAATTGTGGTAAAAATGTGTCACTTTTGTAAAAAAAAATAAACATTTTCACATCACAAAGAACATTACAAGGTTTGCACCAAGAATGATCCACTTTTATGGCTAGAACAATGCCATATTTTACAACACCAGTGTTAAAGGAAGGAGCGGGAGGCAATTTTCTGTCAAAACAGCAGAAACATGAAAATTGGGATTAGTCTATACTAATATAATTTATATTTCCCTGAATCTAAATCTGTGAAAATTATTTATCAGAACACATTCTAAGTAGGTATATTTTGATTTTGTAAATAGTATTTTCTTCAGAAATGATGCTTTTCCTATGAAGAAAATCTAGATTTTACGCTACTAATGTTCTTATAACTTCTGCATTTTTGTGTAAATAAATATCAGATTTGGCACAAATACTTTTTATAGGATAATAAAACTTTTGTCAGATCGAATTTTTGATATCTTATCAACATTTTGATTTATTGCAAATAATGTAAAATTTTGAAAAAATTGTGATTATTTATAGATACAAACTTTAAAATTATGTATCTCAAAATCTACTTATGGTATCAAAAATCCAATCTGACAAAAGTGTTAAAATATAATGATAAACACTTTGTTTAAATTTGGTAATGATAGATTAATAAATAAAAAGCCTTAGGAAATTGAAATAGAATAATAAAATCCAATATGGCGACCGTTTCAATGACAACCAATGATGTAATACCCTCAAACTCTTCATTATGCGTATCTATTATTGATGTAGGTTAAGTATGTGATTGATGTAGGTTAAGTATGGGCATTTTCATTGAAATCCTGTGATTAATAACGAAAATGGCATTTCAATGTAGCTCCTCCCCTTAAATTAATAGGGGGTATAAATAAAACAGGCTAAAAAGACTGAAAATGCTGCAAATGTATGTGCTATGCCACTAATAGAACTCATATTTTTCAACTTCATCACATGCTTTCAACCATTAATGTTTGCCTTGTCTTAACATAGTATTTTCACTGGATATACTAAGATGTTTCATCATATAATCTTTATTTGGATGTCATTCACTCATTCATGAAGTGCCATATTTGCTGGCATTGGTGATCATGTCTCTTCATTACACGTGGTCTCTGATACCTTGAATCAGCTACCTTCAGTCTTTTTTCATGCCATGTAGTCAGTTTGTCAATGTAATTCTCTTTCTGTTTTCCTCATCTTCTCTTTGAGTTTAACTTATTAGTTACCAGATTCTCCAGTTTGTTTCTCCCTATGCCGTGTCAAGAGAACTTTGAATGTCTGTTTTGTATTGTGTTGATTAATATATATACTTTCTTCTGTTTTGCTAAGAATTTCCTCATTGAATTTCTGGCTGTCAAAGGTCAAAAAAGGTCAAGGTAGTCCCATAGCAGATACTGCCATAGGGGAGCAAAGTGTTAGAGATTTCACCATACTAGGTCCAGCATTGAGAAGTGGGGTGACAAGTTCCCTTCCTTGCTGCCTTTTCCTTCACTAACTCAAAGTTAGGTACCCATTTACAAGCTGGGTAGACTGGTGCATGTCAGTACCATGATTCAAATCTTTGCCGTGAGAGACCAGCACTGTCAAAGGTATCTGTTGCATTTTTGTTAGTGTTTTTGTTGTTGTCCAGGTTTCACTTGCATAAGATGATGTAAGGTGTATATGAATACTTTCTACCTCAGTGCCAGATATAGTTCTTTTTTTTGGTAAGAATGCTTTTCCATAGTGTGGAAAGCTAATTTTGCCTTTGTTTATCATACTGTGGGAAACTGATTTTGCCTTTATTGTTGTTACCTTGCTTTCAGTTAATCATCTGCTGCTATGATAGATCCAAAATAGTTCACTATGCTTTGTTTTATTGCTTTCCTCTTACAAATATTTTATATTTTGTGACTATTTCTTTTTTGTTTATAACCATTATTTCTGAGTTCTTGCTGTTTAACACTAAACCTTTGGTGGTGCTGTTGGGGATAACTGTGTCTAGTAAAAGCTGGAGGTCCTTTTTATTTTCTGCTGTTAAAATTGTCATCTGCATATCTGATATTGTTGATGTTATGTCCTTCAACTGTTATTCCTTTCACATCATCAGTGCCGCTCTTTATGTTTTTGCTATACAGATTTTTTTCTCTCGTCACATTTTTTTTTTTTAACCACTTTTCGATCTCTTTTTTCTTTACATCATTATACTTCTTTATTGATCACTTCATACTGTGTTGAGGAATATGCTTTCTTCACTTGTCAGTTTATTATAGCTTCTCATTAGTTGTTTAGTTCTTACGTGACTTTTTCTCTATTTAAGTAATGCAGATTAGTTCTTTCAAAGTTTCCCACTGGTCATTAACATCTTGGAGCACAACTTCCAGGTCTGACAGTGCATTATATCTCTTTCTTACTGCTACAATAAATTTCTCTTTCTTTATTTTTTTTCTCTCTCTAGTACAGCTATTTCTAGTCTCTTGTTGCTGGTTTTTGATCTTAGTGTCTTCAATTGTATTCTTAGTTTGTCTATGACTAGTCTGTATTCATTGTTGCAGTCTTATCATGGTATTGTTTTTGCCACAGTAGAGGCATTTCAATTATCTCCTGCTAATAAGAATACTGTCAATTTCATTTCTTATCTTGTCACCAAGGGTCATCCATGTCCATAGGTGACTTGGGTTTTGTTGGAACCACCTGTTTCCAGTCATTGAGTCTTGACTCTTTGCTCATTCCACCAATCTGTCTGAAGTGTGATTATGATATACCAGGTCAAATGTTCCTAATGTATGTATTTCTTGAAGCCTATACATCATTTAGACAACTTTAAAACTCCTCACCTCCTTCCCTTGTGCATTCTGCAGCTGGTACATATGCTTGTATAATGTTAACATCATCAAGTCTGCCATATACCTATCTGAAATTGCCCAGCATCCTTTGACAGAGTTTTATCTTTTCCTATCTAATAGCAGTGCTACACCTCTTGTATTTGTGTCTGAATAATGACCTTGTAATCCTCTGATGCTTTTATTAGTCCATCATCTCACACAGTCCCAAAATGTTGACATTCAATCTCCAAATGTTCATGTTTATGCGCTTACGCTTCCCATATCTGTCCATTGTGCAGGTACTTCACCTTGCTCCCTTGTGTTTATTTTGTGCTTAGTAGCTGGATGACGGTCTGGTGTCATGTGATGATCCATACTGATTGAGGCTGCTTTAAAGCAAGTTTGTTATTTGGCTGATGTATAAGATTTCACTTCATAGTGAAATGGTGAAACCTGATTTTACAAGGGATAGTACAATCTTTGCCTTCCATGGATTCGTATGTGATTTGCTCCACCAGCCTTTGAGAAAAGAGCCTAGCCTGTAAAGCAACAGGAGGTTTTCATTTAATAGCTGAGCTGCTACACAAGACCAGCTCATATACCCAAAGTAGTCTGGTTATAATGTGCAGGAGATACACTTTAGCCCCTTCTGTTAGTTCAAATGGGTTCTCCACAAGAAGGCCAGGAGCTAGACTCACTGTCAGAGTCTGTTTGAGACACACACCATAAAAGCATTTATCACAGTTGTGAGCTTATTCTCAACCTCATCCCAGCTATAAGTGTATTTGAAATCTGTGTAATACTACCACATGAAAAGCTTTTCTATGTGTGATGTTTGTCATTGGTTTGCTTCAGATTTAACAATTTTCTTATTTTGCTTGCCTGAATAAGGTGTCAAATGAATTATAATTACGTTTTTTTTGCTTTGTTTTGTGATCATTAACATTTCATTTGAGACATCATCATTATCATTTATATATGTATCATCATCATTTATATATGTATCATCATCATTTATATATGTATCATTATCATTTATATATGTATCATCATCATTTTCCTTTTTGCTCCCCATGGAGTATGGAGCCATAACTACAGTTGCCTTGCAGGAAAAGGAAGCTTGCATCAAGCATTCACATGGGTTTGCAGACATGGTTTCTGTGGCAATTTGTTTAACATGATGAGGTTGCCAGTCCCATACACAACCCCCTCATATGAGTCACCTTGTACGACATAAGTGAGGGTGCAGTAGTCCTATTCTGTCTATGTCTCTTGAGAGACATATGGTGTTCTCTTAATGATGGTATCCAGCAGTACAGTGTGCCGGCATCTTTAAATGTTGAGACACAGATTGTTACATTTTTATTATTTTAATTTGTTTGCTGAATACTCTTCACTTTAAATGTTAGTATTATTACAGAACAATTGCTGTTGCATAATAATAATAAAAAATGTTTAAATAAAGATTAATAATGACATTGCATATTTGAAAACCTATCGAGATGTAAATTTAAAATGATGCCACAGTTTAACATTATTTCATTGATTGATAAATGTAGGTTAATTTTTGTTGACTCTTTCTCTCTCATTCTCTGGTCCATAATTATGCATTAAACTTTTATTATATTGCAAAATTGTGAAATAATAATCTATTCTGCCTTTACATTAAATTATGATTACATTCAAATCTTTTTTAAAGCTAATTAAGTCCTATAAATTTTGTTTTCTCGTAGTCTCAGCTATCTAAGATTTAGCAAACGAGTGGGGTCAATTTTTCTTCATTCCATTTTTTTCCCCCTCAGTAGTAGTATATATTTGCCTCTTTTTTTCAATTGTACCTGCTTTCTTAACTTTCAAATGTGAATAGCATCAGCTATCCATTATTATCCATTAATATGGCATACATGAAGACAGCTTCATCCTCTGTGTTAGATACTGCAACCTTATATTTTATTTGACCGTCTGTACTTGAGTATAATATTTAATAGTTACTAGGATAATTTTGTTTTTGTTTCTGGCAAGCTCTATCGAATCACAAATTTTGAGAAGGGCTGTTTTCCTGAGTCAGCAGTGCTATAATTTGACTACATGGCTTTTATGACCATCAGCTAATCTAAATAAATCATGCAGCACCAGTAAAAACCTAGAATTGTGTCGATTACATGATGTAACATTTCAACTATGCAAATGGGGCTTGAAGACAATTGAAGACACAGCTGTGAACAGACAGTTTTCTTGTACCTTTTTTTTTCTTTTTTAAACATAGCACATCTGCAAGGTCTGTGGGCTGTGCTGCCAACAAATAATAAATCATATCATAAACACATTTATTACGTGTGTTTGTCAGATTTAGTATCTTTATTACTTTTTTAAGCCCACTGTTTAGCAATAAGGTACCACTGTTTTCTCCAGCTGATTTGTTACTTTCTTATGTTTACAGCTACCTGCTCACCTGCTGAATTCACTTGTGCTAATGGCCAGTGTATCTCAACCGCACAACGCTGTGATAAGCGCAGTGATTGCACGGACGGGAGTGATGAAAGAAGCTGCCGTAAGTTGTAAGGGTAGAGGAGGGTGAGTGAGTGGAAGGCATGAAGATTGAGTAAAAGCAAGTGAGCAGAAGTTTGACTGTCTGCATGTTTGCCAGAAGTGAGGACATGAAGAAAAAACTGTGCCACATATAAGAAATAGGTAAATAGCAGGCAAGACTGCTATTATAGGAGTCGGAGTGAACAACAGTTTGAGTTAATGGGCCAGTAATAGTGATGTGTGAGAGGAATGGAGAGTTTAAGAAATAACACTCTTTAGCTCCCCAAGCAGTATAGACCTTCAGCAGAAACATATCAAGTCCTCATGTCCTGTGCCATCAGCTCAAGTCCTCATGTCCTGTACCATCAGCTCAAGTTCTTTCCATATCTGCCTCATCATTTTCATTTCTGTCTCTAGCTCTCTTCTCTATAGTTTTTTATTCTACCTCTGCCTCTCTTACCCTGGGGGTTCCAGAACAAGGGTTGCCTTGTTATGGTATCCACAGATTTCCTCATTATGTGTCGTATCCATCACTATTGTCTTCATGTATGTAAATGTAAACATCTTACATATTTATCCTTTAATGAGTCTGTGTTCTGCTTGCAGCATGTGCTACTGGAGAGTTTACCTGTGTCAGTGATGGCAGATGTTTGCCTCCTGGTTATAGGTGCAATGGCAATCCTGACTGTAGAGATGGCAGTGATGAGCAGGGTTGTGGTGAGTGAGTTTATACTGATATGTGAGAGTGAGTGACGAATGCAGAAGTTATAGAGTGGGAACAACAGGGAAAAAAAGAGAGAAAACGAATAATGTATAAAGCTAAAAATAAAATAAAAAATGAATTTAAAAAATCTAATCTTGTTCCATGGCAAGGTAAGATTTTATAAAAAATATTTTTTTTAAATTGTGTATGGAGCCAGTTTTCTGTTTTTATGCAGTACATTGTGATCAGTGGGGAATAAGGCAAGAACAGCCTTTTTTTAGCCTAAACAACATCTGGAAGTCCTCTCAATACAGCACAAGCACAAAATTAAGATTATATCAGAGCTGTGTGCTTTCTGTGCTTCTCTATGGTGCAGAATGCTGGAGAGTTACAGAGAAGGAAATGTCGAAATTGTCCTCTTTTCACACAACATGCCTAAGAAAAATTCACCGAATCTTTTGGCCGAATACCATCACCAACCAAGATTTGCTTACTCGGAGCAAGCAAGAGGACATGCACACCATCATAGTTGGCAGACACTGGAGCTGGGTTGGCCATGTCCTCGGAAGAGACCCTGATGCCATCACAAGAACAGCTATGCTTTGGACACCTGAAGGAAAACGAAAGAGAGGCTGACCAAAAACAACCTGACGGAGGACTGTGGAGGCTGAGATGCAAAGAATGAACCGGAGTTGGGGCACTGTACGAAGGATGGCCGCCGACCGAGCAAAGTGGAATCAATTTGTTGTTGCCCTACAAGACGCCACTAGGCGTGATGGCCACTGACTGCTTTGACGGTCGGCGGCTAAGGATCAAAGAAGAAGAAAAGAAGATCAGTGGAGATTAAATAAAGTTAAAATAAGATAAACTAAACAAAAGCATGTCTTATTTTATGGAGTTCTACATTTAGATTTGATGGGAGAACAGAAGGATAAAATAAAGGAATGCATATATTACTTTCTTTAAGTCACATTGTAGCTGCTGTTGTTCTATCAGTACCTGACAGGTGCCTTGAGGGACAGTTCCGTTGCGGCAGTGGAGAGTGCATTGATATTCGTATGCAGTGTGATAGCATTCCTGACTGTCGAGATAATTCTGATGAAGATAATTGTGGTAAGTGCCCACATCACTGTGTTTTAAAATAGTGCACACAGTTCTTGTAGATATTTGCTAATTGGTGCTAGACAGTGTTGTGCAAATTCACATTGTATAATTTAATTTGCAAGCTTTTCAACTTGTTTTAAATTTTGGAGACCATTCACTCAGCAGAGCTATACTCAATTTAACAAATATATTCAGAGCATATATGTTCAAGCTCTCTTTTCATTCATTAAATTCATTACCCATCATCATTCAGCTGTCTGTGGAAAATAGACCCTCAGTCAGTTCACACCATGCCTTTCTGTCCTTTGCGTCAGATTAAGTTCTTTTCATATCTTCTTTACTCTTTTTTTTAAAAGCCTGTTTCAATTCTCTTCTCCATTAATCTCTGGGTTTCCTTCTATTTATTTTACTGTGGGAATTCCAAACAAACAAAACAAAAAAAAAAAAAAAAAAAAATGAGGACTGCCTTATAATTCTGTTAACTGGTTTCCTTATTGTACAGCCTATCCAATGCCAAAATCTGTTTTTTCACCCTGCATCCATTTAATTAACTTCTTGGTTGTAAGTTTTCTTGTTCACAATGATTGGTACTCTATACTAGCATATAGACAAGGCTCTTGGGTGGCACGAGCAATGTGGCCGCTACTGAGTGCCATCTTGGGGGCAGTGCAGAAAGTGATTTTTAAAAAATAAAGTAAATAAAAACATTACAATTTTAAAAGAATAAGAACAATGAAACATAAAATTTCAAAGTAAAAAATTATTTGCTTATATACAACTTTTCGTTTTCCTTTATGTCCATATTATATTCCTTTTTGAAAAAAAACAGCACATTGAGCGCCCGTGTGTAATTCAACATGAATAAAGAAAAAAATGTATCTAAAATAAGTTTTTAAAAGCATGAGCATTATGTTACTTTCAAATGTCAGAGTACTTACAGTACTGCATGAAGGAAGGGGACTCCATCGTTAAAACTCTCATCACCTTGAAAAATCCCAACAGCCAGCTGTTCATATAGATGCTACATTTTTGCACATGAAAGTGTGGAAGTGTGAAAAAAAAGTAAGAGGAGATTATCCAGCAGAGGAGGAGAGATACAAGCAAGAAAATGTTACTGTGAGGAAGGGCTTTGCTGATGTCTTAGTTGGTCTTACTTTGCGTGAACCTAAAATCTTTTTGTTGTTGTTATTATGTAACAGAGGAACCATGCAAGGATACAGAATTCAGGTGCTTGGATGGCCAGTGCGTTGCTCTGAGTGCTCGATGTAATGGAAGATTTGAATGTCAGGACAGGACTGATGAACAGGGCTGTGGTAAATATCTTATAGAGAAGTAGTTTATCATTTCGTTGTTAAAACAAATAATGGTTCCTATTGTATTAAACGCTCTTCTTCCTCCTAGCTTGGGACCAGATGTGATGATCCTTTAAGTGCAAATCAAGCTGGAGAAACTGGAGCTCATGATTTTACAGGTTTTAGAATGGCAGAAAAGCCACAGGAAAAGCCAAGATCTACCATGTAGATAATACCAAGAAGTCTTCAACTTGGTATTGGCTGCAAAAGAGCGAGATGCTCAGCAGCCCTAGTTAAACAACAACAACAACAACAATACCAGGATTTCTTTAAGATAAAAAAACCAACCTATTAATAAGGGGAGCAAGTAAAATAAAAAAGTGGAAGGACAAGTTTGCTGTACAAACGTCACTTTTGTTGTTGTTAAATTGTACCCTCCCTGTTGTCATCTTTGTCATATCTTTAAGTTCTCTATCTCTGTCTCTCTTTTTTTCTCATTCTTCTTATATATATTTGTTTTTGTTGTTGTTGCATATCTCACTACTTTCATTCTGCTGGAATTTTCACTCCATTCTTTCAGGTATTTGGTTTCCTCTTTTTCCTCCTCCTCTTCCTCCTTTCCTTTGTTCCCTTTCTACTCTTCCATGTATTAGAAGGTATTGGATTATGTTTCCTGCCTGTCTCATACTGTATTTACATCATTATGCCTGCCTTACAACCATCTGTTTTTTTTAAATTTGATTTGTTTTATGCCACATTATTTCCTAGATATATTATTGTTATTTTTGTCAGTCCATGATATTGTGGGCATTCTCCAGTGGCACCAACATTCCAGTGTTCTCATTTTTCTGTTACAAGAAACAGGCGATGCATTATATGGGGGTTTCAGGTGGAGTTAGATTTCAGAGGCCGGCTCGCAAAGAATTCACGCCTCGTTGGCTTCATGCAGGCATGTCAGTGGTGTGCTGCGGAATGACCGCAATAATTTGTCTTCACTTTGTTACTTTCACAATTGCTTCCTGCTGGTGGAATTGTGGACTTTAAAGTTGCATCCAAGGTGGAATGGGTTCATTTTCTACACAAGACAGCAGGAGGCTGAGACACTTGGGAATCATGACCCAGGTGGGCCCGCCCCCCTTAGAGTGTAAAGGAGAATAATGGGCCGAAACACTTGTTCAACGGGGGACTTTTTCTGATGATCAGATTGCCTTCTGTTGTATCACTATGTATAGAGTTTCCTATCATCATGTTGCTTCATCTTTATCATACTTTGAAGTTCTTATGTTCTGTATGACAAACACAATCCATTTCCTAATGCTGTATCTTTGACAATCCTGCCTTCAGGAAACAATGCTGATTACTGTGAGTTTCATTTATATTCTACTCCTCCTTCTTCTTGGATGACCCATGGTCTTGTACTTAAAATTTGCTCAACATGCACATTTATTCCTCTTTTACTGTCATGTGTAATGATGTAGGAAATCTTTCTGGTGCATTCTTCAATGGTTTTTGTTTTTACTGAATTCAGCATTTCATTTTCCTTTTACCTAAAGTTTTATTAAGATGGTTGTTTTGTTTGTTTGTTTGTTATACTTTACAATAAAATAGATTTTCCAGTGTGCCTGTTTGTGGTGCATTCTAGAAAATTGGTAACTTTGTTGACATATCTGATTTTGAGACAAATACAAAAAAACTGTTATTTAGGTTACAAATGTCAGCTTTGAGATTTTTATATTGTATGAAACTTCAGACTCTGTGCTGTTGCATGGTATAGGTTATATTTATCAAACATGACTTCAGGTATGCTTAGTATGCATTTGAAAGCACTGGCCTATTTAGCAAAGCCAGTATGGCACAGACGATGAACTGAACTGATTTTCTCTGAATTTCATATCTACGGTACATTATTCAGTCACTAATAAATTATCACTAAATCTTTCAATTTTCTTTTTTTTTTTAAACCACCAACAAGGTCTTTTAATGATGTTTCTTGTGATCACATTCTCTCAAAATTCTGACATGTTACCAATTTTGTGAGATGCCTTCACACATTCTCTTACAGTTGACCATTATATACTACTGGACAAAAGTTAAGGGCCGCCATTCAGTTTAGACAAGGATTATATAATTCTTCGTGAGCAGGGTCGATTTTCCAAATGTCCGGTAGCTTGAAATCTCCCAAGAAGTCTCTGAATGGTAGAGTGGGACACTGCTAAACATCTTGCAACATGACGAACAGATTGACCATCCTGAATCCATGCCATGGCTCGACCACGGTCTACAGTGCTGAGACTTCTCCTTGGTGGCATGGCTAATGCAGTGATCATTTCGACCACTTGTCATACTGATTTATTGCATACCAATGGTGAACACTCTTTACCGATGATCATTTTCTACGTGCATTCAAATTCAACTCACTTTTTCACCTTTTGAACTAGTGGGGCGTGTTGCAAAAACCACGAGTTTTTGCAGCAACAATGGCAATTTTCACGTGCGGGTTAACTCTTTAAGTCCCAATCGACTTTATAAAGCGTCAGAGGTGAGACGCGCTTAGCCCAATCGACTTTAAAAAGCCTTTAGTATATGTGCCTCTTTTTGAGACTGTTTTTAATTACAATTACCCACAAACCACCCAAAACGTCATTTCCGACAGGAAGTAGCCTACATTGTTTTAAATACCACATGTGTCTAAGAGTGAACGTGTTTCTGTTTTGAGATATTTATTTTAGATTTTTAAAGCGATTTTTTTAAGCGCATATTTTCTAACAAAAAATGGCCACACCCACTTCTTCGAATGGTAGGCCCAAAAGGCTCACGTCAGACAAGCTCGTAAGTTGTTTGAAGAAATTTTGGAAAATGATTGCAGTATGTATTCACAGGATAGCGAAAACGACTCTGAACCAGATATCGATGATATCGACGATATCGAATCTTCGGAAACCGAGGATGATATTGATAGGCCTAATGGAAGGTCTGGTGTCGATAATGAAGTTATGGATACAGGAGCATGTAATCAGACTGCAATAAATTCAGATAATATATCCAAGCCAAAAAGAATCAGGAGTAATGGAAATAGGCCTAATGATTTTGTTAGTAGGACTAGGCCTAATACAAACAACGCAGTTTGGCATTCGGTCACCACTGGAGAAACTAAAGCAAATTTTACTTTTCGCCAGACAAGACAGAACATAAATCCAGGTCTGTATAGTTTGCAAACACCTCTTGATTTTTTAAAATTTTACATGGATGATGGTGTTGTTAGCACTCTGATAACCAGCATTAATTCCTATGCTGCAAAAGTTGTTGAAACAAACAACCCACATAGAAAGTATTCATTGTTCTCTTCATGGACACCGCTGACTTATTATGAATGGCTCAAGTTTACAGCTGTAATGATTGCGATGGGACTGGATCGAAGACCAAAAATCAAAGACTACTGGCGCACCGCAGGAAATTTTTATACACCTTGGTACCACGAGATGTTTTCGAGAAACCGTTTTCAAACTATTTATCACAGTATGCTGCATGTTTGTGAACCAGAAGATCAGGACGCAGCTAAAATTGTGCCATTTGTCGACATGCTATTGACCAAATTTCAGAATGCTTTCTATCCATTTGAAGATGTTTGTATTGATGAGATGGTTATAGGATGGAAAGGTAGGTTTAGGCACAAACAGTTCAATGCAAGCAAACCTCACAAATACCATATCAAAACATTTGGACTTTGTGATTCAGCTACCGGCTATGTTTTCAATTTGAAAATTTATTTTGGAAAAAATACAGCCTATGATGTTTAGATCCCAGCTCTGCTCATGCCGTGAAAGTGTTCGGCACTCTTTTAAAGCCACTGAGATCAGGACATCATATTTTTGCTGATAGATTTTATTCATCCAAAGCTCTGATTGAATATCTGCTTGCACACAGTTATAATTATACAGGAACCCTGAATGTAAACCGTGTCAGTTTTCCTCCTGAAATAAAAAATCTCAAGATTGACCATCAAGAGATGAAATGGTTTTTGGACTCGGAAAATACAACATTGTGTGTTGCCTGGAAAGATAAAAAAGCAAAAAAACCCTGCATACTTGTGTCAACTAAATCAGCCGTCGCAACGGTTGAGAAGAGCAAGGGTCTAAACAAAGTTACAAAGCCAAAGGTAGTTCATGACTACAATATGTGTATGAATGGCTGCGACCGGATGGATCAAATGGTTGGTTACTACAGTATGCACAACCGTAAAACCAGAAAGTGGTGGAAGAAGATTTACCACTGGATTATTGAAGTGACACAGGTAAATGCCCACATCCTATACAATTTGTGTCAGGAAGGTGCGACAACAAAAAGGAAGCTCACACTTCAAGATTTTAAACAGAGTTTGATTGAGGATCTGTCGAAAGAAGCTGCTCAGCTGACACCAGGCGGTGTAATAGATTGTCCACCCAAAAATTCTAAACACTCTATGAAAGGAAATGAAGTGGAACGGATGATTGGAGCCAGACATCTAGTTGAATATGATGGAAAGAGCAGAGCCTGTGTTCATTGTAGCGCCAATGGAATTTGTCGCAGATCAAGCTATGTGTGTATAGGATGCACCGGCAGACCCCACCTTTGTATAAAAAATTGCTTAGTAGCTTATCATAAGCAAAAAAATATATAGGGTATGCCTAGATATGAAAAAGCTTTGTAAATAAAATTTTCTTTTCCCTTTTTTTTGATGTTTGATAGGGCCTACCATTTGAAATTTTCATTTTTTTTAAATGCTAAGGACTTTTTTTGTGTAATTTTTTTTTACTTAGGATTTAATTATAAAATAGTGTTTATACATAGGCCCCAGTGTTAATGTATTTAGAAAAAGTGATCTTTTGTGATTTACTATGGATTTTGTGCTTTCCTATGGATTATGATTATGTGTTTTCCTATGGATAATATCTTCAGAAGAGGAGCAGCTCGGCAAGGTAAGAATATATCTATTTCTTTCAAATTTACCTGCTTCTTATTCAGCCTCCATTTTACTTTACATTTTACTAACTAATAAGTTTTATTGATAAATTTAAATTATGCACAAGATGCAGTTACTAACAATTATTCATGTGTAAATAATATAATTCCCATCTTTCTAATGTATAAACTGAAATTTCCTCTTTTTTACAACAATATGACCTGTTGTTGTAATTTGTGAAATTAATGATCTTCTGAGTGTTTATTGATTAAAAACTGATTGAACTTTGTTAGAATACTTCTGTTTGAGACATTTTGAAACTTTACACTTGGATATTCTCATGAGGAACAATTGTAGAAGAATTTTAATGAATACTTTTAGTCTAATTTTGCACCGGCTTCTTCTTTTGTCCTCAATTTTACCTTGAATAACTAATCATTTTTCAATGAAAGCTTTTATACTTGTAGCACAAGAGAAAAGTACATCCAATTACCTTCAGTTTCATATACAACAACAAAGTTATTTATACATTTGAATATTTAAAAAAAATGATTTCCAAACAACAACAATAAAAACACACAGGGTTGACAATTTCCTCTTTTTTGCAACAATATGACCTGTTGTTGTTTTTGTGAAAAAACAATCTTCTGAGTGTTTATTGATTAAAAAATAAAACATTGAACTTTGTTAGAATACTTCTGTTTGAGACATTTTGAAACTTTACACTTGGATATTCTCATGAGGAACAATTGTAGAAGAATTTTAATGAATACTTTTAGTCTAATTTTGCACTGGCTTCTTCTTTTGTCCTCCATTTTACCTTGAATAACTAATCATTTTTTAATGAAAGCTTTTATACTTGTAGCACAAGAGTAAAGTACATCCAATTACCTTCAGTTTCATATACAACAACAAAGTTATTTATACATTTGAATATTTAAAAAAAATTATTTCCAAACAACAACAATAAAAACACACAGGGTTGACAATTTGCAACAATATGACCTGTTGTTGTAATTTATGAAATTAACAATCTTCTGAGTGTTTATTGATTAAATACTGATTGAACTTTGTTAGAATACTTCTGTTTGAGACATTTTGAAACTTTACACTTGGATATTCTCATGAGGAACAATTGTAGAAGAATTTTAATGAATACTTTTAGACTAATTTTGCACCGGCTTCTTCTTTTGTCCTCCATTTTACCTTGAATAACTAATCATTTTTCAATGAAAGCTTTTATACTTGTAGCACAAGAGTAAAGTACATCCAATTACCTTCAGTTTCATATACAACAACAAAGTTATTTATGCATATGAACATTTTAAAAAATTATTTCCAAACAACAACAATAAAAACACACAGGGTTGACAATTTCCTCTTTTTTGCAACAATATGACCTGTTGTTGTAATTTATGAAATTAACAATCTTCTGAGTGTTTATTGATTAAACACTGATTGAACTTTGTTAGAATACTTCTGTTTGAGACATTTTGAAACTTTACACTTGGATATTCTCATGAGGAACAATTGTAGAAGAATTTTAATGAATACTTTTAGACTAATTTTGCACCGGCTTCTTCTTTTGTCCTCTATTTTACCTTGAATAACTAATCATTTTTCAATGAAAGCTTTTATACTTGTAGCACAAGAGTAAAGTACATCCAATTACCTTCAGTTTCATATACAACAACAAAGTTATTTATGCATATGAACATTTTTAAAAATTATTTCCAAACAACAACAATAAAAACGCACTGCGGTGGCCATTTTTGCTTGGGCCAAACCCACTTTTTTGCTTGGGACTGAAAGAGTTAATGTGACCCAGTTTTTGGACATTTAAAAAAAATTTACCTAGTGCACACAGAAATGTATACACATTTCTCTGAGCTCAGTTTTAATGACATTTTCACTTGTCTTTACAGTTTGCCAATCAATTATATAAACCTTGTCTAAACTGAATGCGGCCCTTAACTTTTGTCCAGTAGTATATTTCTTCTTTCTTTGAGAGTTGTACAGTGAGACAATAATGAGCATTAGTTTTAAAATGTGCAATAATATAAATATATCCTTGTCTTAAAGCTTTTATTTTGCTCTGGTTTCATATACATTGTTAAGAAGTATATAAGAAACTTTGTAGTTAAGAGTTAAAGTGACCACTCCAGGTCCTGATCGTTAGAACTTCTTTGTTCACAATTGATGTAGCTGTAGATCCATAAGTGGCAGGTTTGCTTTATATAAATGTTATGATAATTCATGCACATACTACATTTTAGATTCCTGTTACTGAAGTATGTACTAAGTTGAAACTTAATTCACTCTTATTAGGTTTTTAGATATGAAAGATCCTGGTTATGTAGTTTTGTCATATAATTTTCAATTAAATTTACTGTCATAAAATAGGTCACCTTTTGTTCATTTGTAGATTAAAAACAATTTGTATGAAAGTTTTCTAAAAGAACCAGAAAACAAACCATTCATATGGAAGTTTTCTAATGAAAAACAAAAAAGCAGTTTGGATATATTTGGTTCATCAAGCATATAAAAAGTTAATCATGGAGTATACACATTTGTGTCTGTCTAAAGTTCAAGCATGTACAGAGAGAGAGTTCAGGTGCTCAGATGGTCAGTGTGTTGCTCTTACTGCCCGATGTGATAGACGATATGACTGTCAAGATGGATCAGATGAGAGGGACTGTGGTAAGAAATGTTTTGTTATTTTGTCTTCTTAAGTGTCTATCTATTATTCAGTGTGTGTGTGATCGTTCATTCGTTACAATCCCCACAAGTTCGAGTTATTCACTCTTTTACCCTTGCAACAAAATTTGGGGTATTGGTTTTGGGCTTTCTTGCAAACCCAGAGAACTTCCCCGACTCAGCGGGCTATAACTGGTGGAAGTCACACCAGACCCACTAATTGGCATATGTGCAATGCCACGAGAAGGATGGTTCTCTACACTGCTAAGGGGGTCATGTCTGTGTGATACAAAAGTGTGTACTGTTGTTGATTCTGTTGACCTTGCTTCGTTAGATGTTCATTCTCTCACACATTAAAATGTTCTTCATAAACACTCAATGGGTCTCACTTTTGTCACTGTTACATTTTGCCTGGCACTTTCTGTCTGGTTTGTATATCATAATCATCATCATTTTGTTTCTTTGTGCTCCTTACAGAGTTTTGAGTATACTTTCTTCTTCTCTCGGATTTTTTAAACATGTTTTTTACATGACCTGTAGATGTACAGCTCATGCATTCCAGCTCCCATTATGTTACCATTTAAATAAAATTTGTCAGTATGCAAAGCAGATGGGTAATTTATCATGTGTACCATTTGTTATGACTCTGTGTCATCAGTGCAGCTAATTGTTCCCTTGACAATATTTGTGTGGACATATTCCTTGGCAGCAGCATACACTTAGAGAAATGGACAAACAATGTCATAGGATACAGTAGACAAGAGGAACTTTGAGGGCATTGGAAAATCAAAGACAATCAAAAGTTGTCAAGTCCAATTAAAAAAAAAAAAAATATGAATGTTCAACTGAAATATCAAGTTTGCATAAATGAAAAGAACTGCATATGGGTGTCATGGTCTTTTGCAACTGGAAGTCATCTGTATGCAATGTGTAATGTGTTTTACATCAATCGATCATTGTTATAATGGTTTCTTAAGTCCATTGCCTTTTTACTTTTGTAGATCTAGGCATCACAGTGATCATCAGCCCACAGCAAATGAGGAAACGTGCTGGCACTAGTGCTTCCTTCATTTGTCAAGTCACAGGCAGTCCTCCACCAAGGGTAGTGTGGTCAAGAAGAACTGGAGGGGTAAGTGGAATTATTGAAGTGGTGAGTAACATATATAGATGATTTCATGAATTCATTAACGTAGACGTTAACCTTACCTTGAAGGGCAATACTGACTGATTTCATAAATCTTTTATTTTTCTCAAATATAAGTCTAGGGTATATTTTGTATGGTCCAAAAAGGGGAAAAATGTCTTGACTTATACTCAGGAGTATATATATATATATATAGATATAGATATATATTTATTGATTCTTTTTAAGTGATGAAAATTTGTTCCAGTGGGTAATAATGTTGTATATTGTCTCAGAAATAAAAATTCAGACCTTCATGTGAACTAAATCCTCCATGGAATAAACATTCTCACCTTTCTTCAAAGGCTATGCCTTCCCAAGCTGTAGATGCAAATGGCCGTCTAACTATTGTTAACCTAAGACTTGAGGATGCTGGAGATTACCTTTGCCAGGCCATCAGTCCTGCAGGAACATTTGAAGCCATTGCTCGCCTGGATGTAGACTTCAGTAAGGAATCGGACATATTTTCCAGTCTATTCTTTAATTTATTGTATTTTCTCACTGAACATGTGGGATAACTATGGTTTGTGTGTGTTTTAGCTGTGTTATTTTAAGCTTTCTTTATTTTTATGTGTTCTATTAAGAGCAATAGATTGTTGTATTTTTAGTTAACATTTCAGTTAATTTTTTTTCATGTTTTAAAACATGATTTGTGAACATGGCAATATTTGCAAAGCATGGCAGAAAAACTGATGTTCAAACGTGAAAAGAATGAGTATGTATATACCTGGATATAAATATAATTGTGCATGTATTTGTGCAAATAAAGGCACATTTGTTTTGATTAAGAATTCTCAAATCAGTGATATTTTCCTGACAGTTGGACCACCAACTGAGGCTCCAGGTACTGGTGGTCCATGTAGCCGAGATGAGGCCACATGCAGCAGTGGTCAGTGCATCCCACGAGATTACCTGTGTGATGGAGAGGCAGACTGCACAGATGGCTCAGACGAAAGAAACTGCAGTAAGTAACGGTTGCTCACCCACCATTTTTCAAGAGTCTGTCACACCAGGCCATTCATCACTACAAACATATATGACATATATGTAGAAAATCAGATAATTACAAAAACAATAACTTATTAGAAAAAAACATTGTATAAACTGGATTATAAATAATTGGTTTGGAATGGGGATGCTTAGAGAGCAATGAGGTGTACTTCTGTATTCTTCCATAGAAATGAACTGCCCATTCTTGGCAAAACATTGAATGCATTACTAGTTTGTTACAGTAAATCACTTGTTATGAACACATTAACTACCGAATTGAAAAACACACTGTGGCCGAATTAAGTTTTTTTCCCATTTTTATCCTGTAGGTGTTTGCACAAAGTAAGTGGTAGTTTTCGTAATTGTTTACAGATTTTTATGAATTACACGTCATTTTAAAGATAAATGAATATACTATTACAATAAGCACCATTTGTAACTCTAATAGAGGTTGTTGCTATTTAACAGCCCTCTGATGGCCGAGGACTTGCAATATTTTCACAATTATAACTGCTTGCGCCCCATCTCTATTAAAATCCGTATTTCAATCAATGTGCACATCGTTTTCACTCTTGTCCTCGTCGCTAGATCTATCAGTCAATTGTTGAAACATGTTTCTAGCCTATTCAGCCATTAGACAAGATGTACAAGCATTTTTTATGGTCCTATCACTAATTGCCACGGTAAACAGTTTCACACGATTTGGTAACTAACTGAAAACGCTGAAAAACATGAATATAATATCAATTTTCCAGTGTTCTACAACAACCATGCTTTGGTAATTTGTTTTCCGGTAGCAACTTAAAATTTAGAACTAGATCAGAAAGTGTTTCAGTACATTTTTCATTCGTTTTATTACTAAAATTAGATCGACGCTCTGAGCGGCTCGTGGTCCAAATGATAGGATTTCAAAAGCCGGTCCCACCGGCTTGCGGTAGTTAATGTGTTAAAGAAAAAAAACAGGATAATTAGAAAGGATAAATGATTACATTTTGGTAAGTTTAATTTTTTAAAAATTCTTTATTGTCACTTGTTATTAGCATCTTCCTCTACACAGCAGTACTAATAATTGTTTTGTTGTTCAGAGAGAATTAATACTTTTGGCAAAATAATAATCTACCCAAAAAAATAGGAGGTCCAGTGTGCAAGTTGTGCACATTAAAAATCCCATGGCAGTTGGAAATTGTAAAGAGTAGGCCATAAGGCCTCTGCCCTGGCAAAGTTTAAAAATTAGAAACCTACCCACCACAAAAATATTTATTGAATGTGTGATTCCTATATACACACATTGGGATTCTCCCCTGTGCTACAGAGTTCGTGCACTGTGCTGAGATCCTCCTTGTGTGATCTAAGGGAGGAGATCGGAGCACTGATGGAGTTGTCCGTGTGCAATGAAGATAGTCCTTAAAAAACCAAAACCATATAATATTGCTTTTATCATTTTTTTAAACAAAAGCATCTTATCTCATATATCACAAAACTTTGAATTCTTTTTTAAATAAAAACATTTTATTACACATTTGATTGGTTTGTGATACCATATCGTTTGTTGCCTAGAGAAAAACAACATGCTTGTTTATCATAGCCATGATCGTCACCCTATAAACACAGAGTGATTGTTTTGATAGATTTCTGGGAGACAAAAAATGTATCTTTTCAGGCAGGAAATATAGTATATACATTTACCTTCCTTTATGGTGATGTCTGGACAGTGTGAAGACTTATGTTTATTACCATCACACATATTATTTTTTTTAACAACCGCTATTAATGTCTAGTTTCATCAGCTGTCAAATTTCATTCTTTCAGCTTTTATCTGTTAGGTGTTTTAGGCTATTTTTACCTTGGCAATGTGACTTAGGAATACCATTTATTATTGCTTTTATGTGCTTTTATTGAATTTCTTATGTCTGTACTTCAACGTCCAATTTGTGTTTTGCTTTTGTCACCATCCATCGAATAATGAGTAGTTATTTAGAACCTCAGCCAGTTTTTGTTTTATTATTATGTTATCACCAAGAACTTGAATTGTATGAGGTGCTATCCACAATTTCTCAGACTGTATCCATACAATTTTTGGCTTACTCGAGGCTCTAATCACTGTTGTCGCCTTTAAGGAAGTCCCCTTAGGAGTTGTTATTATGATTCCTGTGCCTTTCCTGTTTTTTTTTAAATGATTTTTGGCACCTCCTGTGATTCCACTTGAGTCTCCTCAGGATTCACAAGCCTGTATTTTATGGAACAGGAAAAAATTGACAGGGTGCTAAATTGGGAGAGATGGGGGAGCTGATAAACCATTGCTATATTGTCTCTAGCCAAAAACTGCTTTACAGACAACAGTGCGCGCCGGTGTATCGTCACAATGCCAGTTCTGTGTGTGCCACTTGTCCAGACATTTCCACCTTATGTCCTCATTCAGAAACCTTAGGACCTTGACATAGAAGTGCTGATAGACCAGTTATGCTGCAGGTGTCATGGATTGTATGCCATTGGTCTTTGTGGATGGCCAGTTGCACTTTTTCTAAACTTTCAGCTGTTCTGCTGGCTGAAGGTCATCCAGAACAATCTGAATCTTTGAGGACTTTTGGATAGCATCTCATTTAGTTTTAAAGACCATGCCTAGTATCTGAGTTGACATTTCCCAGTGACTTTGGAGGATTTAGGTATTTCAGAATTCACATCTTCTTGCGAAATACAGCTTCAAGCATAGTCACTATTTATTTCATTTTTAAACTAGTTGTCTAACAGTTGTAAAATCTGATAACTTTAGTTATTTCATGTGTCTTATTACTTTTTATGTCTTCTGCATATACTGCACAAAGGTAAAGCCAGTTTCTCAGAGTCCACATGTGCATTTGATATTGATACTTTTGAAAAACGGCAGTTTTGTAACCTAGGCACCAGAATTTTTAGTGCTTCATTCATTATAAATTAAAAGCTGTTTTTGATCCATTTCATGTATGATGATGACTCCTGAGATTTACAGAAGCCAGGCACTGGAATAGACAAGAGAAGGCAAAATTTGATAGAGCTTAATCCTGAGAACTAACTCTATTTTCAGATATTCCACTTCCTTGTGAGCCTAATGAGTTCCGCTGTAACAATGGACGTTGTGCTATGAAGATCTGGAGATGTGATGGAGATGATGATTGCCTTGATAACTCGGATGAGACTAACTGCCGTAAGCTTCAACAGTCAAACCTTTGTTTTGTTATTTTGAATGGGGGGGGGGGGGGGGGGGTATAAAAAGACACAGAAAGATTAGAACCACTGTTCCCTCAGGCATGTTGTAAGAACAGATGTCGCAAGGGTCAAGGTCTGGCTTATCGTAAGAACAGATGTCGCAGGCGTCAAGGTCTGGCTTATCGTAAGAACAGATGTCGCAGGTGTCAAGGTCTGGCTTATTGTAGCACCTTGCAATGCAGGTTTCTAAACTTCTTTCTAGCAGGGTAAGTTCACCATGCTAGGGCCATAAGAGTACAGTGGTGAAGCAATAAATGAAGTCAGAAATATTTTTCAGTTAAAAGTGTTATTTAAATAATTCATCAAATTTTACGCTCGTGTCTTTTTTCTTTCATTTCTTTATGCGCTGCAGTCTTCCTTTTTGAATTTAATTAGTTTCTTCAATTGGATATAATGTCTTTTTTTTCAGGCTACAATGGTTTATTTATGGTTATTTCTGTTCTTCCCCTCTCCAGATCAGTTTTTCCACATGTGGACAGTGAACTGTTTGTTTTAAGTATTTAAGGGGAAATAAACTGGAAAACTATATAGAATTGTAGTTCATCAAGTACAAATTCATTCTCTTTCAAAGCATGTATATGCTGCTTAGACAGCGCAGACTACGATGGCTTGGCCATGTCTGCCGCTTGGAAGATGGTCGCATGCTGAAAGATATCTTCTATGGACAATGGCTGATGGCAAAAGAACAGTTGGGCTACCACAGCTGAGATTCAAAGATATGTGCAAGAGAGACATGAGGGCACTGGACATAAATCCAGCAACCTGGGAGGATGAAGCTGCCGATTGCACCAAGTGGTGATGCTATCTACGGCGCCACCTCAGTTTGAGTGAAAAGAAGCTAACACAACAAGCAGAAGAGAGGAGAAAACAGGAAAGGAACACCAGGAAAATAAGCAGCTGAGGGTTGTCACCTCAGGGGCGCATTCCCATAGTCAGTTATGACTGAAGGGGCTTTTATATTATTATTATTATTATTATAAAGTATTCTCTGATCAAATGAATTCACTGTTTTCAAAAAAGGACATAAACTGGTCCAATAAATTTCTTAAATCAAAGTAGGATCTTCTTTATTCACGACGTTCTGGTATTTCTTTTACAAAAGTAGAATTATCATGGAATGTGGGTCACATCTCTGCATGATTGTATGAAATTTGAAGGATATGTGAAATAATTGTTCTTTATTTTGATGATGACTCATATATGTGGTAACTCCATCCATAATCCTTATGATTAGCGAGCTGTCAATCTAGGTTGCTGATGATGATCATGATTTTCCACTATAAGTCTTTGGTCAATATTTTAAATTCATAATTGTTCTGAAAAATAAGTGATATGTTTAGTTTACTCACCTATGTACAAATTAGTTCCTGTTTTCAAGGGTATTCTAGACATCTGCAAATAGCCTAAACATCTTGTTCCTAAAGTTTTATATTGAGGCTTTACTTATATGGTCAACCATTATGCTCGCTGGTTGATAATAATATATTTTATTCCCACTCACTAAATAAACAAGGGCCTTTCAGCTTCTATGATTACTTAATTGTACAGTCAGTGACTTTCTTTTTACTTCTGCATTATTTTTGCCTCTGATGATGGGTATATCTCCATCCTTCCCTTATCACACGGTATCACAAAAATCGTCCTACTCGCTCTGGAAGAAAATCAGCAACTCAAACTACTCTTCATGCAGGTTTCCATGGCCTCTAACAAAACTACGATTTGCACGTCAGGCCCCATCACCACTGTTTGTTTATACATCTCTTAGTGACAATTATGCTGTCATTTCTGTATTTCACCTTGCCTTCCGGCTTTCCTTCATAGAGATTATCCCAATGACGTCACAAGGAAAAATACCCTACCAATATAAACAACAGCATTTCCTCCTTTCCTTTGACACACAGGAAGTATTTGGAGCAAACTACCTACAAGGGGGCAGCTGCACAAGCCACATAAAGTAATTTTATTCTCCCAAGGACCACCTGGTCACCCATTTGGTTATGGACAGATTTCCTCGTGTCTGCACTTTACACAGTATAAAACAGACTTATTTCTAGCATATAAGACTCAAACACTACAGCCACTTTGCAACTGTTTTATATGTACTTTAAGATATTTAAGTGCCAGTGAAGATGGGAACACCCGTGTGTTACCGGGGCCCGAAAGGGGAGCAAAGAATAGTAACACTGCACCCTACCACGCATGTCATAAAAAGCGACTAAGGAGGGTATGGGCATGGGGCTGTTTACCCCATCCCGTAAAAACTTTGCACAGTGGGATGATCACCTGCTTGCCAACCAATCTGATTACGGAAACAATGATAGATTGTTTGGTCTGTTTTTGTTCCACAAAGACGCCACTAGGCGTGGTGGAAACAGCGATAGATTGATCAATTTGTTGTTGCCCTAAGACGCCACTAGGCGTACTGGCCACATACTGCTTTGCCGGTTGATGGCTAAGGATGGAAGAAGAAGAAGAAGATGGAAGAAGATGCTGGTGATCGATAGGGCACACACTGAGGAAACCTATTGGTAGTATTAGTAGGCAGTCCTTGTTCTGGAATCCCCAGGGCAAGAGAGGTAGAGGTTCATTCAAGCAAATGCACTAAACAAACACTCCTTGACAGAGACCGAAGAACACATGGAGAAGACAACTGGAGACCTTTAGTTGATGGTACTGGACAGAAAGACTTGGCATGAGTTTTTTGAAGGCCTATGCTCATTTGGGTAGCTGAAGAGCGATGAATGTAGGAATGAGACATATTCTCTTTATTATACAAACTTCCTGGAACAGAAAGAATTAAGAAACATATGAGGAGAAGTATGATGATAATGAACTGCAGAAGTCCCCAGAAGATGAAGATTAGTTGTTAAACATTAATGTATAATAGCATCATTCTCAGCTACTTTGCATTAATATTGTAATAGCAAGCATAATTTTAACTGCTCTTTTTGATTTTCAGCAACTCGCATACCTGGTGCTCCCTGCCAGACTGATGAGTTCATGTGCAGGACAAATGACCAGTGTATCCCCTTTGCCTATCAGTGTGATGGAGAGATTGATTGTCAGGACCGATCAGATGAGATTGGTTGCAGTGAGTTTGTGTTGCTTGTCAAGTTGTCTCAATATAGTTTGTGTTGCTTGTCAAGTTGTCATCGGTATAGTTTGTGTTGCTTGTCAAGTTGTCTCAGTATAGATTGGATTGTCAAGTTGTCTCAGTATAGTTTGTGTTGCTTGTCAGGTTCTTTTGATATTGTTTGTGTTTCTTGTCAAGTTGTCTCAATATAGTTTGTGTTGCTTGTCAAGTTGTCATCAATATAGTCAGTGTTGCTTGTCAAGTTGTCTCAGTATAGATTGTGTTGCTTGTCAAGTTGTCTAGGTATAGTTTGTGTTGTTTTCAAATTTCTCAGTGTAATGTGTATTGCTTGTCAAGCATTGCCTCAGTAAAGCAGAAAAAAAAATACAAATGTATAGAGTTAGGCATTACACAGGAAGAATACATTAGTAACATAGGGATAATTTGATTTGATTTGGTTTTTGAACCCTGCAATTGAAAACTGGTGTTTTTCATGTGCAAGAGATACCCGGTTCAACCCTATATGAGTTATAATTAGGGTATAAAGTATTCATCATTCTAAAAAGCACATTACATTGTTGTTTTTCTTACGTTTTTGCTCTTCCAGGCTGTCATTTATCTGCTATTTGATGTTGCATTGTTTAATGTCTATGGTGTTTGTAATGCATCTTCTTCCATGATACTATATTTCTCTCTCTCGTTATTGACATCTTTTTAAATGTATCTGCTGCTGGGCATTTGTTGGTTTTTGAATTGATAGTTTTGTGTTTGTTTTTTTTTAAATTCTTGTACTGATATTGTTTGAACATATTTTTAATTTTATTTTTGTGTGTGTTCTTTTGTTTGTTTTGTTTTTCCTTGTCATTCTCATTTGTTTTGGTTGTTATATGTTGGTTCTTGTTTTGGTAATATACAATTTTATTATGTTGTGTAGCTCCCTGCGTAGGTCAATTTTTAGTACAGTTTCTAGTGATGGTGAGTTTTGTGTTCTCAAGTATTCCATGAATGATTTTCTGCGCTGTTTAAATTTCTTACATGTTAGCACATAATGTACTATTCTTCTTCTTCTTCTTCCGTCCTTAGCCACGGACCGACAAAGCAGTTCGTGGCCAGTACGCCTAGTGGCGTCTTAGGGCAACAAGAAATTAATTGTTGTTCCGTTACACCTAGTGGCGTTTATTGGTACAACAAAAAATCAATTGTTGTTTCCGTAATCAGAGCGGCTGGCAAGCGGGTGATCAGCCCGCTGTGCCCATAATGTACTATGTCAGTAATTATTTCTAGTGCTTTTGCTACTGTCACCATTTCTACCATGAATATCGATGTGTTTTCAGTTACACTAGTTCTTCATTTTCTATTTTTGATCCATCAGTATATACTTTTAAGCTACCCTTAGTTATCTGTTCTATATATTCTCTGGCTATGTTTTTAATTCTTAGTATACGAGCTCAAAAACCGTGTTTTTAACGAGCTGATTTCAGAGAGTACATTTTTAGACTTTACTGATTTTGCATTTATTTATAATGATAACATAAAGTGTTATATATCAAAATATGGAGAAATGAAACATCTATGACATGCACTTAACTTAATTGTTAAGTGGTGTTAAACATGCATGCAACGTATGCAGTAATGAGTGCAGAAAAATTTGGCACAGATACTGATCGGCCTATTAGGTAGAAGAGCCGTAAAACGAGGATCGATCGTTGGCCTACCTAATAGGCCGGTCATATATTAAGAGTTAATGTCGTTTTTTTTCTGCATTTTTATTTATTTATTATATCTGTAAGATGAGAGTCATTGTTTGGTTTCTTGAGCTCCCAAGGAGGACTCGATGAAAAAAAGGATGATAAATATTTTAACTGTGAATAAATTACACAGGATGCAGAAGACATAAAAGTAAATAAAATACTCAGTGCACCAAGTTTTGCTACCTGAAAATCTGTTCTTTATGTGTAGGCTACATGTGATTTCTTTATGTATAAAATTCTCCTGATGTAAAATTCAATTATGTGTATGAAATTATGTGTTATGAGTTTTCTTTTTAACTCATTCTAACCCAGGTATTTTTTCGGTTTTACCCAGGACCCAAGATGCAGACATTTTTTTTCTACAAGTGATGTTTTAAAAACAGGCAGTAGACACACATATTAATTTGGTAGATATATGTATTATACATCAAACTTTAGGAAATTGGCTGCAAAATGTTATGAACTATTGTTGAGTTCTTATGTGATGTTATAATTGTTTGTTATATCTTGTGAAGTGTAGAAACAATATAAAATCAAAATAAAAAATGAATAAAAATTATGCACATACATGTAAATATTTCAGCTATACTTAATCCCTTGGTAGTAAAACACCAAGAATTGAAACGTATATCCAGCTGATAACTAATTCAAGAAGTGTGATAAAAAACAAATGAAAATTGTAATTTATATACATATTTTTGTGAAGTCACATATTGCTGAACTGGAATCTCACTTACACATTCCTGTCCCATGCAAATTAATTAATTTATTACTTAAAAATATCACGTTTGTTCAACGTCATTATCGGAATCAAAAATAGGTTATTATGGCTACCGATATCGCTAAAATTCATTTAGAAATTATATATTGAGGTGGATTCGTTAATAATTTATGACTGCTATGTATGTGACTACACTACATGTAAACAAATAAACCTATGACGTCATTAATTGATAAAAGTATGCAAAAACTAAGCACCAATATAATTATTTCGCTACCAGTTCAAAATGTGTAAGAATTGGGCTAAAATGTATAATTCTTTTTTTTTGGGATTTTTTTCATTTGTTTGTCATATCATGGACCAGTGCAGAAGACTCTTTTTTAATAGTGAGCTGATAGTGGCTAAATGCTATGTTAGTGCTCTATTTTTTGTGTGTTTATTTTTGACATTTACTTTACAGGCATAATAAGACATATACTTAGAGACAAGAACTTAATATACCATGGCTGAGTTACGTGAACTGGTGAATGATGTTTCTATGATAATCAATTAATTTTTCATATCACAATTTTCAGCTCAGCCATCAATAGTCACACCGCCAGTGCCAGAAATCTCAGTGGAAATTAATGGCACTTTTACCATTATTTGTGAGGCAGTGGGTATACCAATCCCTCTTATTGTCTGGCGCCTTAACTGGGGCAATATCCCAGCTGGTGACAGAGTGACTGTGACTAGTGAAAATGGCCGGGGAACCTTGCAGATTCGAAATGCTATTCCTGAAGATGCTGGAGCTTATACATGTGAGGCAATCAACAACAGAGGCAGCATATTTGCAATTCCAGATGCTCTTATTATTGTTAGGAGTAAGTGCATATTTCATATAATATTATTGTGTCACAGTAGCCTATTCTGTTTCCTTTCATCTCAGGTTTAATTTTTGTCTTGCTTAGAAGTTGTTGGGTATCTTCTCAGTTACATTTTGATAGACAACAGCTGTCACCAACAGAGAAGTACTGCACTCACTAAAAGTAGAGGAAAAGTGGCTCTTGCATACCATCGCAATAAGGAAGCTGAAATTTTTCGATCATATAAAAAGACATAATAGTCTGGAAAAATTAGTGATGGAAGGCATGGTCCCTGGAAAAAAGGGAAGGGGTCGACCTAGACGATGGTGGACCCAGGACATCACAGAGAGTCTGAACTTCTCTTTGGTTGATGCAGGTCTACTTGCCCAGAATCGTAATGCGTTCAGAGCAGCTGTAATGGAGACAATGTTCTAGAAAAAATACGTCACGTGATGATGAACAGCTGTCACGTCTCGTCTGGATTATGACTTTTTATTATAAGCAGTGTCATATCTTGACACAGTTTCAGTTTAGTAATGTATGAGAGTTGCCGTAATAGGAATTGGTACATCTCATATGGTCTCTCGCGGCAAATGTGCCGGGTTCGATTCATGGTATCGACACGCTTCAATCTACCAAGCTGTAAATGGGTACCTGACTTTGCACTCGAGTTATGGGAGGAAAGGGCAGTGAGGAAGGGAACTGATCACCCCACCTCTCGAAGTTAGACCTAGTTTAATGAAGTCTCTAACACTTCACTCCCCTACGGCAGTATCTGCTATGGGACTACCTTGACCTTGTACATCTCATCTCATTGTCAGTTTTGTAACAGATAGTAATTGTCACAATCCATTCAACTGTCAGTTCCAGAAATAATATTTTCCATGTCTAGTCTAAGTTTCAGCTCTTGTCATCATCACCAAGGAGCATAGGTCTGCAATAAACGTCTGCCAAGTCTTCCTGTCCCGTCCCATCAGCTCAAGGTCTTTCCTTATCTCCTTCATCCCCTTAATGTCTGTCTCCAGTTCTCTTCACCATGTATTCCTTGGTCTCCCTCTACCTGTTTTACCCTGGGGATTCCATA
This sequence comes from Oreohelix idahoensis, assembly GCA_024509875.1. Classification (NCBI taxonomy): domain Eukaryota; kingdom Metazoa; phylum Mollusca; class Gastropoda; order Stylommatophora; family Oreohelicidae; genus Oreohelix; species Oreohelix idahoensis. The sequence continues at coordinate 215,429 of JAMPIV010016194.1, read as the reverse complement.
ACAAAGGCTGCCTGGTAATGCTATCAACAAGTTTTCTCAGTGTTGTTATATCTTATATAATTTTTTACCTTGTAATATATTGTAGTTGTTACATCTCATCTGACTTTGTAATAGATAAAAGTTGTCACTTCAGCTCATTTTCAATTTTTTAATAGATAATAATTGTTGCACCTCATCTGACTTTCAGTTTTATAAACTGAAGTTGCATGGTTCATCTAACTTTCAGCTTTTCAGTAGGAGCTGCCACATTTAATCTACTTATTAACTTCATAAGAGATAGTAGTTGCCACATCTTATCAGACTTTGTAATACGTAAGAGTTTTCATATGATCTCATTTTCAACTTTGTAATAAATAGGACTTTGTAATAAATAGGAGTTTCCTTATCTGTAATATCTCATCTCATAATCGAAACCTCTTCTACCCCGTGAAACGAGGTGTAGAGGGGACCCAAGTGCACAAGGCCTATGGGTGGACATGTAATCGAATATAATATATTAAAATATGAAACTACACATATCCGATCATTAGGAAATAAAGTTTAATGGCAGCAAGATGATCAAGTGTTATTGTGTTTATCGTGAACATTATGTGTACGTATGAAGAGGACGTAGTCAAGCTGATATACATGCATAATAACACTAAAATCATAATTTTCAACTTTGCAGTAAGTTAGAGTCTCATAATTCATCTCAGTTTTAATTTTGTAATGAATAGATATTACTTAGCAGTAGTAGTTGGTTTGTTTTTTGGTTGTATAAGTTTTTGGATGTCACCATTCGCATGGTCTTTGGTCAGAAGAAGTTCATTTTAATACATTTACTCAGATCAAACATTAACAGTGTTCTAGATGCTACACTGTTGTTTTTGACAATTTGGAAAAAAAATGTGGATGAAAATGAACAGGAAGTCATAAATTTGGCAGTATGATGTTCATGAAGGAATAAATTCTGTTTGAAAAATGAGCATATGATTAGTGGCATCCAATAAGATATAGGTTTTCATAAATGGGTGCTGTTTAATCAGAAGAGACTTGTTATTCGCTGATGACACTGCATTCAACACTCAAAGCCAACAGGAGCTTCAGAACTTGATGAATCACTTCACCCAAGCATGCAAGGACTTTGGCCTCACAATAAGTCTAAAGAAAGCAAATGTGCTGAGTCAGGATGTGGGTGCTGCACCAGTTATCACTATCGATAACTATGAATTGGCAGTGGTGCACCACTTCACATACCTGGGGTCTACTATCAATGACAAACTCTCTCTGGACACAGAAATTGACAGCTACCTTTGCCCGCCTTACATCGCATATTTGGGGAAACTCCAAACTCACAATGAAGACCAAAGCTGCGGTATATAACGCCTGCATCACCAGCACAATTCTGTATGGTAGCGAGACATTGACAATCTATGCTAAGCAAGAAAGAAGGCTCAATACCTTCCATCTATGGTGTCTAAGCCACATCCTCGGCATTTCTTGTAAAGATAAAGTGGCAAACGTCGAGGTGTTGTCACGTGCTGGCCTTCAAAGCATGTATACACTGCTTAGACAGCGCAGACTATGCTGGCTTGGCCATGTCCGCCTCATGGAAGATGGTCGCATCCTGATACATATCTTCTACGGACAACTGGCAGATGGCAAAAGAACAGTTGGGCGACCGCAGGTGAGATTCAAAGATGTGTGCAAGAGAGACATGAGGGCACTGGACATAAATCCAGCAACCTGAGAGGATGAAGCTGCCGATCGCACCAAGTAGCAATGCTATTTGCGGTGCCACCTCAGTTTGGCCGAAAAGAAGCTCACACAACAACCAGAAGAGAGGAGAAGACATCGAAAGGAACACCAGGAAAATAAGCAGCTGAGGGCTGTCACCTCAGGGGCGCATTCCCATAGTCAGTTATGACTGAAGGGGCTATTATTATTATTATTATTATGATTCTTATAAATGGGTGCTTCCACAGAATAGGCTGATTGAAATGGCATGATGAGATCACCAGTTTGGAACTGATGGAACAAAAATAGACAAAAATCAAATGGAATAAGATGTGAGAAGATGCAGGCATTAGATACAGCACATACTGAGAAAATCAGTTGATGCATGACAAGCCAGTCCTTGTTCTGGAATTCCCAGGATGAGAGAAATAAAGGGAGACCAATAAACATGTGGAGAAGGGAATGTAACATAGACATGAAGGGGGTAAAGAAGACATAGAAAGATCTGGAACAAATAGCACAGGATAGGAAGGCTTAGTGTGTATGTGTTGTTGAAGACTTGTGTTCCACACGGAGCTTAAAAGTAATGAGTGAATGAATTAGCAGCTTAATGGTTGTATGTTTGTTCAAGAGCTAGATATCACACACCATCTTTTTATTTTGTCATCCTGAAGTCCTTTTTACACCTTGTGAGATGAATTCCTCAGTGACCTGTGTTACTAGCAATCTGTAGTGTTCTCAAGTTGGTCTAATTGTACCCCATAATTATTGGTGACCATTAAGTGGTCTCCGTTGCAGGTAGTATGGGGTGCCAATTTTCTGTTTATTTTGGAGATTCTTTGAAATGGCACATCTGATGCTTTTGGAGGATATATATTTATAACAACATAATACATGCAGTGACAAGTATAGACTTAATCTCATCTTATTTATCATCAGTTCATTTTCTTCTGGCCTGTTCTAATGTTTTTGTTTAATTAAGTGAAATCATTTATCATTGTTAATTATGTGCACTCACAAAACCTGAACTTTTAAAAATATTTTAAATAGACTGTCTTGAAGATATAACAACAGGCATAGTTTTCAGAGGTTTAATGTATTTGCTGTACCATTTTTTGATAATCAGGAACTGTTGGAGTGTGCCAAGTTCCCAGATTTAATGCTGATGCAGCCAGACCAGAACAGTGTATTAGATGTTTCTGTTATGGCCAAACACAGACTTGCTACAGCAGTAATCTGCAGGTTTCTCAGGTTTGTACAAGGATTCAAGCATCACTTTGTTCAGTGACTTGTATTAGTAATAGTAACAATAATAGTCCCTTTAGTCATAACTGACTATGGGAATGTGCCCTTGGGGTGACAGACCTCAGCTGCTTGTTTTCTTAGTGTTTTTTTCGCGTTTTCTTCTATCTTCTGCTTGCTATGAGAGCTATTTTTCACCCAATCTAAGGTGGCGCCACAGAAAGCATCTCAACTTGGTGCAATCAGCAGCTTCATCCTCCCAGGTTACTGGATTTATGTCCAGTACCCTCATGTCTCTCTTGCTTACATCTTTGAACCCCAGCTGCAGTTGCCCAACTGTTCTTTCACCATCTGCCAGTTGTCCGAAGAAGATATCTTTCGGGATGCGACTGTCTTCCATGCAGCAGACATGGCCAAGCCAGCATAGTCTGCATTGTCTAAGCAGTGTATACATTGTGAGTCTGAAGTTTCCCCAAACAGGTGTTATGAAGCAGGCAAAGGTGGATGCAGCTTTGCCAATGCGGCTGTCAATTTATGTATTAGTTAGTGAACTGACAACATGTCATTTTAAAGGTAGAAAAACTTGTTCTAGTAACATGAGATCAGGTTAATTCGGTCAGCCCCTCAACAAATCTGTTGTTTCTTGCACATCTTTTTTTGCACCTTATTGCTTTCAGAGAAATGCACAGAGGTGGATGATGATGAACTTTGTGTCCTAAAAATTAATATAGTACCCTCATCTCAACTTTCAAAAGTTTGAAATTTACCATTAAAAAACAAAAACCAAAAGAAAACTGAACACTTGCTGTTCTCCGTTTCAGTAGAGTAGCATGAGGAACTTTTCCAACTGGTCAAAGTTATAATTTTATAAATGGCTGTATTTGTAATGCTGAATGATTGTTTAGCTTATTTATATACTTTCTATGAACATTGTAATACCAGTTTTATAGGAGGTGACTAAACATGAGGTTTTGTATTGGGGCTGGCCACCTTGTCCTGTAAAGCAAGCCATCATTTCTTTGGTACAGGCTTCCTACAAGATGAGCGGCTGCAGCAGTGGCTCCAATAATGAGTAAAAGAACAAATAATGATGTCCTTTATTGGAATATGTTTAACTCTTTCAGTCCCAAGCAAAAAATTGGGTTTGGCCCAAACAAAAATGGCCACCCCAGTGCTTTTTTTATTGTTGTTATTTGGAGAAAAAAAAATTTTAATGTTCATATGCATAAATTTCACGAGGTATTTAAAATAAAGTACTTCCTGTCAGAAATGACGTTTTGGGTTAAAATTAGAAAACAGCTCTAGAAAGGAGCAAAAGATACAAAAGCCGATTTAACGTTGATTGGGCCAAATGGGCCTGGAAGAAAGTACGATATATTGGCTTTTGGAACTTAAAGAGTTAAGCCACAAGAGTTTAAGAATTAAATTTTGTAATTATCTTGTGTATTTACAGATAACTCTTGGCAACCAGGTTGCCCTCGTGAGACGTACAACTCTAGAACCAACAGAGCAAGGCTTTGTTCAGTACATCCCTGCCTCTAGGGAGTTTGAAGTGAGAGACTTCAACAATGTACTGAGGACAGGCAGTTACTACTGGTCTCTACCATATCAGTATTTGAGCAAGAGAGTGAGTAGTGTCATCATGACTTGTTATTTTTTCATTCACATATCCTTTAGTTCTATGTGGGGGCATAGGTTGATAACTAATTAATGCCTAGCCTTCCTGCCGTGTGATGCTACACTGTAATTCTGACTTTTAACAGGCCCGATTCTGTGGTTCTATTTTGAATTTTCACCAGTTTTACTTTCTTCTGATCACGCGATTTTTCATTGTTTACGGAAATCGTCATTTTCGGGCACTCCTGTATGACGCAAGGCGGAAACGCACGTGGGTGGACGTGATGCAATTGTTAGACACGCGGTAGTTGCGTGTTTTTCAAATCCATTTACGTGGGTCGAAGTTAGTTTATTTTTTCTGAGCGTTTCCATTGGTCGAGGGAAAGCTAGGGTATGCTCAGGAGAGAATTCGCGTGGGTGTTTTCTCTTGTATATAATGAGGGAGGAAACCGCGGGCAATTGTCTCTGAAGAAATAATTGCCTGGCCGTAGGACGTCGTAATTATCGTTCTCCACTGTGGGAAAAACCAGCGATAATCGGTATGTAACTATTTTTATTCATCGTTTTACTTATTAGTGGGTTTTTTAGAATTTTGCCCGTAGTTAATTTCTTCAGGGGACATTAACTTTTCAGTTTTAAAATAAACGATAGTGCCATCCATTATCATTTTTTGAAGAACGAAGTAAATGCAACAGTATGCTTATTCTTTCTATGATTTTGGCAGTAGATAGGAGTGTGGGAAGTTGTGAGAAACACGTGTGCCCATATTTGTAGAATGTTATGTAAAACCACCATTTATTTCTGTGTATTTACTAATGTAATTTTATGGGGAAATCCCTGGTGCGTTCGTTAATTTTACTGAGCCTTAAATGTGAGAAATATTGTCGGAGGGTTCAGATTTATGTTGTAAGTGAATTATACTGCTTAGAGGAGTAAACTATTCCTATAGCGATATTTCATTTAAATTGGGGCTTAAGTAGGAAACCTCATGTGTAAATGTTAAAAAAAGGGAGACCCCGGAATTTCGGACAAACGAAGTTCCCGAGTTGAAAATGTTGACACGTGGGTAGCCATGTGTGATGGCCAAGTGGCCCGTCAGACAGGTTGGTTATTTGGCTGGCGGATTTTAGTTGAGAGAGAGAGAGGAGGAGGGAGATTTAAGTGCCACGTGGAATAGAAATATTTTATGTATCGTTTTTTAGAATGAGAGAAGGGGAGAGGGAGGAGAGAGATTTAAGTGCCACGTGGGTAATATTAATTTTTGTATTGTTGTACATGACGAGTGAGCCACGTGGGCAATATTATTTTATGTATTGTTGTACATGACGAGTGAAGGGGAGTTAGGTTAGAGATGCGTTAGGTTGGAATTGTTATACAATAGACGCATTTTATTTTAATTTCAGCGAGTCGCGGCAAGAATAGTGGGGGAGCGTAAATTTGCCCATGTGCAAAATTACCCACGGCAACAGGACCTATCTTAAGGGTCAGACCTATGGTCTCTGGCAGTGAAGTCCCTATGCTTCAGCTGGACTGTGGTTTATTTATCATACAGCCTCGAGCATCGCTATTATAGTCTCTAGCAACGGCAGGTGGCCGTGAGACTGGTTTCAATTTTGTACAGCCGGAAATCAAGGCTGTGGGGGTTTTTTTTTTCCTCTAACTCCGGAGCGGGTTAAAAGAGGGAAGCTATTCAGCAGCAGAGAAGTTTTGTCGACAGTTCATCAAGTACCTCATGCTTGACGCCAGAACTTCATCATCATCATCGCAGAATTCAGGAACAGGTGACAGGGTTACCATGCCTGGTCTTGAAAGGAACGAGAGGAGAGCGTAACGGAGACGCAGCATCATCAGTCGGCGAGTGTTAGAGAGACACTGAGACCAAGAGCAATAGAGAGAGAGAGATAGAGAGAGAGAGAAGGAGGGAGAAAATAGACAGGACCAGTAGGGTCTTCAGTATCCAGTTGAAGGATAGACACTGAGCCATTGTGTTACTCCAAGTCTATTATTTTAGCATTTCCAGTGGTGTTAGATAGCGGCGCATATCGCCTAACAAGTGGAAAGCTGTGTAGACGGTCGTTGAGGAAGAGTCAGCAGGACTAAGACAGTAAAATCTTAGTTGTGTTAGAGAGTGGAGGCTAAAGTTGACAGCCCCACAATATCAGAGTAGATTAAATCACTAATCATTTTATTGTTCCTCAGCAGGGTGACAGAAAGAGTGAATGTGATTTGGGGGTTGGGTTTTTTTCAGTGTCTACCTACTTTCATTGTTACTTGGTTTTTTTTTTTCAGGCTGTGCAACAGCGCACACTTTTTATGTGATTGCTTGATGATGACATTTTAATGCTTTATTGTTGTAAATAAATATATATACATATATTTACTGGATCAGATTCTACTCTTTACTATACTTACTTTACGTCGTCTGTATAGTGGTGTCACGTGGTCGTATTTATACACCTTATCTCCTTGTGTTTCAAGGCAGTCAGAGGCGGGGAGACTATAGCCATTTTTTTTAGTCACGAAGCGGCAGGGGGAGATTCAAATCCTGGGTCTATCTCTTGAGCCAATAGTCTCACCTGTCCACAGGCATGTCATTTTCCATCTAATTCTATCTTCTCAGACTTTCTCATACTAGGGTCTTGCTTTCATTCAGGCAAACTCTATAAACTTAAAACCACTTCGTGACATGCCGTCTGCCAATAAGTCAGAACATTTCCATGTCATCTTTATCCCTTTGAAAGCTGTCTCCCATTCCTTTGCATATTGAGTGTGTGTTGATGTACACTCATGTGCGTGGGGTTTTGAGTGTGGTTTTTTCCTCCCCTAACCTAGGTATAGACATTACTACCTTCATACAAGAGACATTCAGTAGTGCTTCAGACATTCAGAAAGTTACTTTAGTGTAACAATTGTCAGTATTTTTTGTGGCATTAAATAAAGTTCAGAGTTATTCTGCTCTGATGTCTTGTTAAGTTATTAAGGTTTTTGCAGTGTTTCTATCATCATTGTGCCAAAACAGATAGGACTGTCAGAATATGAGATGATTTAAAGGTCATTAGCAATTTATAGTTGATGGTGGAACATATTCAATGACTTGATTTTTTTTTTTTTTTCAAAGCTTCAGAATTGGCAACACTTCTTGAAAATGTACCTTTCCTATGTCTGCTCACAGACTGTGAACTTGCTGTCATCTTCACACAACGTAAACTTTTTTCATATCAGAGATTACCACTTGGAATAGCCAGTGCCTGTGCCATTTTTCAATGATTTATAGAGCAAATCAGTATGAGCCTCGATGGCTGACCCAATTATCTGGATCACATTATTGTCACTGAAGGAGCATATGAAGAGCATCTTCAAACACTTGAAGATTTATTTTGTTGCCTGGATCATTATGATCTACATTGAAACCAGTCCAAATGTGACTTCTTTAAATCAGAAGTTGACTCTTTTGGGCAATATCATATCTGTAAATGGTCTACAACCTTATGACTGCAGTATTGCTTTATAAAACACCTACCTAATACAGAAGCTTGACTCAGTTTAAGTTGTTTTTAGGGAAGATACATTATTACCACAGGTTCAGTTTTTCCCAGCTGGCTTATCTACTCCACATATAAAGGAAAAAGAATGGTCCTTTCACTTTGTGCAAGGCTCAGGAGAATGCTTGTCAAGCTTTGAAAAGAGCAGTCATTGATCCTACACATTTGAAACATTTTGATCCAAGCATGCCAGTGATTACATGACTGGAGATGGTCTTTCTCAACAGTATCCAAATGTGTCAGAGAATCATATAACTTTTGCATCTAAAACTATGACTGATGTTGAGAGGAACTAATGTCAGATGGAAACAGAAGCATTATCCATTATCATTGGCTTTCATGAATTTCATCAGTTCTGTGTTTTCATAGTATAACAACTTGTGTGAGTTGCTTGCTGAATTGTACTTCTTTTAATTGAAACTAAAATTTTTAATAGAAAGTGTGTTAAATGAACACTGATATTCCTACTCTTTTTCTTTATTTGTTAAACAGCTGAGCAGCTATGGTGGGGAACTGACCTATCGAGTGTATTATGAAGTGGATGGATTTGATGTTCCCACCAGTGACCCTGATGTGATCATTTCTGTGAGTGCTAGAAAAAGTTTTTTTAATAATACATATTTATTTCTCTCTTGTGTAGTATGATAAGGACAGTAAAGTGTGCTAAATATAGCATTCTCTAAAAAAGAATAAAAGTGAAAAAGTAGAATGGTTTTAGGGCTTTTGTTTTGAGGACACATATAAGGGTATTATCATAATCTCTTGTAGGTAAAAAATAACTATTCCTGACATTTTGAAATTTATTCATTATTTAAAAAGATGAAAATGCTAAAGAAAATGAAGAAAACAGAAGTACTCCAACATGATTTTAAAAAATTAGGAAAATACTAGAGGATAAAATTAAGGACTTGAAAAGTACAGGAAAGCAGAGAGATCCTTCAATTGTGTAATGGAATGAACAGGAATAAAACACGGTGAGTATTTTCTAAACCTCAGAACTGAGTAAGCAGCAAAGTTTCTCCATAGTCAACATCCAGAGAGAAAGCACAAGATGATGATGACCTAATTTTGTATTTCATAATTGTATACATTATTTAGTCAACCTTGTTTTGTTAATGTTTTGTTTGCAGGTGCATGTTCCAGAAGGGATGTACATTCTGGAATGTTTTCTAGAGACGATATACCTCATTTTTGTGTCTGATTTTTCATTACTTTTACAGTTCAGTTACCTGTGCCTTTAGCAGACATCAGTTTTTGTGTGTGTTAAAGAATGCTTGCAGAGAAAACAGATATCTTCCTCTTCTTTGTACAAAGAAGAACAAAACAATTGTACATGTAATATTTCCTCAGGGTAATGGTATCACCCTGTACCACCGGTCCCAAACTGACTTCAGACCAAGAACTCCCACAGCTGTCAGAGTACCACTGGTAGAGGTAGGACTCAGTTGTTAATTGTTAATGAGTGTGACGCTACACTGTAATTCTGACTTTTAACAGGCCCTATTCTGTGGTTCTATTTTGAATTTTCACCAGTTTTATTTTCTTCTGATCACGCGATTTTCCGTTGTTTACGGAAATCGCTATTTTCGGGCACGCTTTTTCACCATTTTATTTCTTCTCATTTGAATATATATCGTGTTTGGTATTTTTTTTGAGTAGATAAATTAAATGGGTTCGTTTATGATGGTAGGTTTATTTTATTCTAGCATCAGTTTACTTTCTTCTGATTTTTCACGATTCCCGTAGATTCATTGTTTACGGAAGTCGTCATTTTCGGGCACTCCTGTATGACGCGTCAGTAGCACGAGGTTATCACGTAATGTGACGCAATTTTGCGGACACGCGGTATTTGATTTTCCTAGCGCTGCCATTGGTCCGCGATTTGCGTAGGAAGGGAAATCCGCGTGGGCGGTTTCTCTTGTATATAATGAGAGAGGAAACTGCGGGCAATTGTCTCTGAAGAAATAATTGCCTGGCCGTAGGACTACGTAATTTATCGTTCTCCACTGTGGGAATAACCAGCGATAATAGGTATGTAGGACTTTATTATCGTTTATTTATTAGTGGTTCTTTTAGAATTTCGTCCGTAGTTAAGTCAGTGGGAGACATTAACTTAAAGTTTAAACGGTAGCGCCATTAATTATTATCTTTGTAGAACGATGTAAACGTAAAAAGTGTGCATAAGTCTTTTTAGGATTTTTTGGCAGTAGATCGAAGAGTGTGAAGTTATGAGAAACACGTGTGCCCATATTTGTAAAATGTTATGTAAAACCACCATTTATTTCTGTGTATTTACTAATGTAATTTTATGGGGAAATCCCTGGTGTGTTCGTTAATTTTACTGAGCCTTAAATGTGAGAAATATTGTCGGAGGGTTCAGATTTATGTTGTAAGTGAATTATACTGCTTAGAGGAGTAAACTATTCCTATAGCGATATTTCATTTAAATTGGAGTAAGCCGGGAACCCTGTGTTAATGGGGGAAAGTAGGCCCGGAATTTAGGACAAAGGAATTCCCTAGTTGAAATGTTTTGAACACGTGGGTATTCATGCGTAACGTGTCAGACGGTGTCGGGAGGTTTTGTTTATTTTACCTGGCAGATTTTAGTAGAAGGAGGGGGGATGAAGAGGCCACGTGGGATAGTGGTATTTTATGTATTGTGTGAAGAACGAGAGAAGGAGTGTGATTTTAGTGCCACGTGGGATAGTATTATGTATTGTTGTGAAGAACGAGAGAAAGGGGAGAAGAAGTGAGAATGAAGAGACACGTGTATAGAATTATTTTATGTATCGTATATGTTAGAGATAAGCAATTTTAGAGAGGGTGTACATTAGACGCTGTTTCTTTTAATTTCAGCGAGTCTCGGCAAAACAGTGGGGAGCATAATTTTGTCCAATAAAATTATCCACGGCAAAAGACATATCTCAGGGTCAGTGTACTCGAGTATCGTCAGGAGCAAAAGAAAATTACCCTATGGTCTCTGGCAGTGAAGTCCCTATGCTTCAGCTGGACCGAGGTTTATTTATCATACAGCCGAGAGCATCGCTATTATAGTCTCTAGCAACGGCAGGTGGCCGGGAGACTAGTTTCATTTTGTACAGCCTGAAATCAAGGCTGTGTTTTTTTTTCCTCTAACTCCGGAGCGGGTTAAAAGAGGGAAGCTATTCAGCAGCAGAGAAGTTTTGTCTACAGTTAATCAAGTCCCTCATGCTTGATATCCGAACATCGTCATCACCAAATTCAGGAACAGGTGACAGGGTTACCATACCTAGGTCCTGAAAGTAATGAGAGAAGAGCGTAACGGAGACGCCGCATCATCAGCCCTTGAGTGTTAAAGAGACACTGAGATCAAGAGAGAAAGATAGAGAAGGAGGGAGAAAATAGACAGGACCAGTAGGGTCTGTTCAGTATCCATTGGACGGATAGACACTGAGTCTGCGTTCGAAAAACCAAGTCTATTATTTTTAGCATTTCTTGTGGTGTAGTTATCGGCGCCTATCGCCTAACTAGTAAAAAGCTGTGTAGCCGTTTGTTGAGGAAGAGTCACCAGGACTAAGACAGTAGAAATTTATTAGTGTTAGAGAGTGGAGGCTAAAAGTTGACAGCCCCACCAAATTAGATTTGGTTTAAATCACTAACCATTTTTATTGTTCCTCAGCAGGGTGACAAAAAGAGTGAATGTGATTTGGGTTTTTTTTTTGTCTCTCATGTCTCTCAATTTAATTGTTACTTGTTTTCCAGGCCGTGCAACAGTGCACGGTATCGACTGACTTGATGACGTAATATGCCATTTTATGTTTTTCTTGTATGTAAATAAATATATACATACATTATTTACTGGATCAGCTTCTATTCTTTACTATACTTACTCTATGTTGTCTGTATAGTGGTGTTTGTGGTCGTATTTATACACCTTATCTCCTTGTATTTAAAGGAAGTCAGAGGAAGGCGAGACTATAGCCAGTCTAAAGTCACGAAGCGGCAAGGGGAGATTCAAATCCTGGTTCTATCCCTTGAGCCAATAGTCGCGTCTGTCCACAGGCATGTCATTTTCCATCTAAATTCTATTTTCTCAGACTTTCTCATACTAGGGTCTTGCTTTCATTCAGGCACACTCTATAAACTTAAAACCACTTCGTGACAATGAGCTCATGTGTTTTGAAATTTCTGAAAGTTTATTTTAAGCCATTAACATTAACATCAAGGTCTAGGTTTGTTCTGTTTTTGTTTTATAAAATTTCATCCACATCTGAAGTTCTTTTCTTTCTGGATGTTAAAGTTTTCACTGTGTAAGCTTTTACATTTACTGTTAGATCGTCTGTAAATTTATTTATATTTTTTCTGTGGTGAATAAAATATCATCTTAGACTGCTTGGGAGCGTAGCCGAGACTCTCCTCGTGATGGTCCCATCTCAGAGTATGCCACTCGTGAGGATCTTATGCAGGTGCTGGAAAATGTGACCTCACTCCTTGTAAGAGCTACTTACGACAACAGGCAGTCTCTCATTAGGTCAGTGGCTCTTGTTTCAGCTGGCAGGATTTGTTGGTTAAGTTTGTTGTTGTCATAGCTAAACCAGTCTTTCTATACTAATGCACATCTTTGTGATTACGCATATAATACTAGTTCTACATTGTTCAACATTTTTTAATGTGCATTTATGTTTAACCCCTGGACTGCTATATGATGGCCTGTAGTTATTATGTTTGTATTTTCATCTGCTTTCTGATGTAGTGATCAAGATTAGTAACTAGATACATCCACCTTTTGATTTTAGTGCAGGGTCAAGACTGGTTAGTCAGAATAGACTTAAGTTGCCTGGCCCATGTTCGATTTGTGATTGCTTTATGATTTTTTAAATTTTATTTTGAGTAGACTTACTATTTTTCAGAAGTTCTGGAATAATTTTGCTTATGAACGATCAGTTAATGTGGAAAAATACATTATGATGTTTTTAAAAAAAAAAAAAAGAAAGAAAGAAAAGTTGTTCTTGTTAAAGGTCCTGAATTGACAGTTTTTGTGTGTTTGTGACAATCTTGCCTCAGTAATGAGCATTTTAGTGCCCCTCATTCATAGGTCTAATACATGCTGTGTTCATTTGTATCATTGTGATTTGTATTTTTGTTGTAATATCATTTACTTGCAAAGTTAATAATGGCTCACACTTCTTTGACACGTTTCAAACTAGTAAAAGTCATGTTTATTCACTACGTTACATCTATACTTTAATTTCAAAATTTTACATAACTCTGAGCCGTGTTGTACATTTCATACTAGCTCATATATCACATGCATTCATAACACATATTTCAGGTTGGGAGGTGTCCTCTTGACAACAGGAGTGCCACAGATCACAGGCTTAGGCAGAGCAGTCAGTGTTGAAGAGTGCACTTGTCCGACTGGATATACTGGTTACTCTTGTGAGGTCAGTAATAGGAAACAAAAGAAGTTGCTTTCACGGTTCAAATCTGCTATCAAAATCTGTGCTGGAAATTGTGGAAGATACATGATTTTCATTCAAGGTGGCAAAAAAAAAGAGTTCAGTGTATTATTTCATAAAGCTTAAATGGGATTTGTCTTTAACTTAATTAAGACAAACTCACATATCCTTCATCACATAATTTGTAGTTTATGAATTAATAAATGTGAGAGAGATGTCTTTAATGGTGTCTATGTTTGTGTACAGTAATATGAAATTGTACCGAAAGCTAGCGGATTCCCCAGCTTTCACTACATTAAAGAATACTATCCTTGAGCCCTTCAGACTTTTCAACATTAGTTGACAATTTTCATATGGTCAGATTGATTGATTGCTAGTTTCCATTTGGTCAGATTGATTGATTGCTAATTTCCATTTGGTCAGATTGATTGATTGCTAGTTTCCATTTGGTCAGACTGATAAAAACTGTCTCATCACTTTTCCAACAGGAATGTGCACCAGGCTTCTACAAAGTGGATCGAGGACGTTTTGGCAGAGAGTGTATTGCTTGCACCTGTAACGGTCATTCAAATGATTGTGACCCTTTCAGTGGAATCTGCAGGGTAAAGTATTGTCATATCAGTAATCCTGTAAAGGAAGTCCCAGAGCAGATGCTGCTCTAGGGGAGTGAAGTGTTAGAGACTTTAACATACTAGATTGAGCTTTATGAGGGGTGGGATGATCACTTCCCTAATTTGCTGCCTAACTGGAGAGGAGAGTCAGGTACCCATTTACAACTGGGTAGACTGGAGCGAGGTGCTGTCAGGTTTCAATCCTGGAACAAAGTAACTTTGCCACTAGAGGAAAGGCCTCTAACCACTTATACAAATCAGATGCTCTAATTATGAATAGTCCAGTAATTATGTAGATGTTATTTGCCATTTGTACTCTACAATTGTTTTGCAGATAACTTATTAACCATTGGAATTGGTATTGAGCATGTTAATTCAATGGTTTAAGTGTAACTGTGGTTTCAAAAGTGAAATTAGAAATGTAGAACTTTTAAGTAAGTGTCAAAAAGATATAAATCTAATGTAATAAAAGATTTATAATACAGTTGAATGTGTCTGTGCCAAATCTAATGTTGATGGTTGAATAAATAAACACATTATAAGAAAATTAACAGCACAAAACAAGGTTCTAAGAAATTCATTTTTTTCTTCATAGGAAAATTAAAACTTCTTCAGAAAGTACAATTTCCAGAGTCAAAATACGCCTTTTTAGATTGCATTTTGACAATTGATTTTGACATATTTAGATTCTTCATATTCTAAAGTATCAGAAAATTTACAAATACCAGTTTTTAATGTGTTTATGGTTTCAACCCTTAAAATTCATTACTGCTTCTTCCCTAAGTGCTTTTGCAAATTTTATGCTTTACACTTTCACGATAATTTCGTGCAATAGCATTACATCAAAATAATTTTTGTTAGTTCAGGCTTATTAAATAACTCACTCAGTATGTTACTTAATTGCCTCTACAGTTCAGAAAAATGGTTTTAAGAACAATATTTTGTTTCATAGTAATTTTGGAAATTTACATTTTGTGCAAAAACAATAATTATAATCTTGAAAACTAGCAGGAAAAACTATTGGTTGAAATAACTTGCATATTAACAGCAAAAGAGCTTCTGATAGTTTGGTCATATAAAAATTCCACAAAAAGTATCTTAAAAAAAACAACAGAAAAAAAAAATACAGATGCCAGACCAAGAGACTAATTTAGAGATCAAAAAGTGTGAAAATGAATTCATGGGATTTTTTGGTTGGACAAATCAATAGTAGAATGGAGTGGAGAAAATTGAGTTTGCAGCAAACTAATATCAATGGCTTAGAACCAGAGCCTTAGCACATGGGGCAAAGGCTCACTTCTCTTAGTGCTTAAAAAAAAAGGACATGGGGCTGTAGGTGCCGTCCTTATGAACGTAGTTTGTCTCATCAATTTTTGTGGCAAGGGAGGCAGGGTGTAGAACAACAGATACTTTTTGTTTTTGCCTCATGATAACAAATATGTTGCTTCCACTCTCTTGAAACCCTTCAGATGAAGATGAGAATAACGAAGGATCTACCTGTTGCTTTTAATTTAGGACCAGTGTGATAGAGAAATAACAGCAGGCTGATCACCTGCTTGTCAGTCACTCAGATTACGGAAACAACAATTAATTTTTTGTTGTACCAATAAACGCCACTAGGCGTAACGGAACAACAGTTAATTTCTTGTTGCCCTAAGGCGCCACTAGGCGTATTGGCCACGGACTGCTTTGTCGGTCAGTGGCTAAGGACGGAAGAAGAAGAAGAAGTGATAGAGAAATAATTTATTATAATTAATGGAAAGATTTATGATCATTTAGTTGTGATGACTTCAAATGTCTGTCTCTCTAGCCAGTTAATATAATTATATTACAACCACAGAACTGCCGGAACAATACAGCTGGTCCATATTGTAATGAATGTGCTGTTGGATATGTTGGCGATCCACGCAGTGGTAGACCTGAGGCTTGTCAACCCTGTCCCTGCCCACTTACTACACCAGAGAACCAGTGAGTAGAAATCTGCATGGACGTGTGAGCGTTAAAAAAATAAATAATGCGCATTTTAATGTATAAAAATTATATTAAAAAAAATATTGTAAGCTTAAATTGTGGTGAACAGTTGTGTCATCTTTGTCGATGGTTAGTTCGAAGGGTCAGTTAAAAAAGCGTCGATCTAATTTTAGTAATAAAATGAATTAAAAATGTACTGAAACACTTTCTGATCTGGTTCGAAATTTTAAGTTGCTACCGGAAAACAAATTACCAAAGCATAGTTGTTGTAGAACACTGGAAAATTCATATTATGTTCATGTTTTTCAGCGTTTTGGGGTAGTTACCAAATCATGTAAAACTGTTTACCGTGGCAACTAGTGATAGGACCACAAAAAATGCTTGTACATCTCGTCTAACGGCTGAATAGGCTAGAAACTTGTTTCAACAATTGACTGATAGATCTAGCGACGAGGACAAGAGTGAAAACACATTGATTGAAATAGAGATTTTGATAGAGATGGGGCGCAAGCAATTATAATTGTGAAAATATTGCAAGTCCTTGGCCATCGGAGGGCCGTTAAATAGCAACAACCTCTATTAGAGTTACAAATGGTGCTTATTGTTAAAGTACATTCATTTATCTTTAAAATGACGTGTAATTCATAAAAATCTGTAAACAATTACGAAAACTACCGCTTACTTTGTGCAAACACCTACAGGATAAAAATGGGGAAAAAATTTAATTCGGCCACAGCGTGTTTTTCAATTCGGTAGTTAATGTGTTAAAACTGAAACTAAGAACTGAGATATTTAATGTGCTTCTTCTATATCACAGGTTCAGCCGCAGCTGTGTCATTGATCAAGATGGTGAGATTATATGTACAGCCTGTCCCGAGGGTTACACAGGCAGGAGATGTGAAAGATGTGCTAGTGGATACAGGGGTAACCCTCTTACTCCTGGTGATAGGTGTATTCGTGCTGGAGGTGAGCATATTAGAGGTGATATTTAAACTTGCTGATATATGGTGTCAGAAGAGTTGCATTTTATTTATTTTAGGGGTGGAGGTGGGAATCGGTTAATGGATTGAAAGAGTAAGAAATTGGTGAAACTAAATGTCTGGAAAGCATTAAACTATTTTTTTTTCAAAGGACAGTACAGTTACATAGAGAATGAAATTATGTGGGCTGGGAGGAAACAAATTTAAAGCTTGCAGCAAGGAACAGTGCTGCATTACTATCTTGCAGAAAAGAAATACTTTATTTGGAACAAATATTATGTACCATATAGCAGAGATCAGTAACTGTTAACTGAAATAAGGAGAGCAGTGTGAGAAATTTAAAAAAGAACAGCATGCTGTTAAATTAGCATATATAGAAGTTAATGGTAGAAAGAAAGGTTCAAAACTGCATCATGATTAGGGTTTTTACATTTTCAAACAGCAGTAACCTCACTCTCAAACTGAATCCTGTTTATGATTGTGTTTGTTTTCTAACTCTTAGAGATAGTGTGTGACCAAAGAGGAAGCCTGACCAGTCTACCTGATATAGTGACACAGCAATGTCGTTGTAAGGTAAAATACTGTAGCAAACTTTAATACCATTTGAAAACATTTCTTGTCTACAAAAAGTTTCCTGTTTATTCAAATGCTCTAGTAATTATTCATATACTTAAGTCTTGAAGGTTTTCCCATGTTTGACACAAGGAATTTATGTCCTTTTAAGTTTTCATATAGTAGTACATTTTAATGGTCATTTCTTTCCACATTTTCAGAAATATTGTAGTATTATACATAGTTGTAAAGTAACTGAATGAAGATTAATAAAATTGGGACAAAATGAAAGAAAAACTTAGTTCAAATACAAGGTATATTGGTGAAGAAAACTTGCCTCCCATCATGAGTGCTTGGGAAAATCAGCCCTTAATACCAACCTCTCATGCTTTAAAAGTTAAGTGTTTAGCTGTGTGGTCATTTTGTTTATGCTGCTTCAATCATATAAATCATTGTCATAATGTTAAAAGCAAAACCATACAATGAGACCAGGGCCAGCTTTTGGGCTATGCAAGTGGTGTGGCTGCACCAGGCACAATCTTGGAAGAGGGTGCTGAAATTTAGTTTAAAAAAAAATAAATACAAATTTTAACAGAACAAGAAAAATGAAATAGAAGATTCCAAAACAGTTAAGTGGGATATTTGAGTTTCCAACCTTGCTACCGTTTGTTATCAATACTTCAGGGCCTCACATCGCCTTGAAAAAACCATAGAGCTGGCTCTGAATGAGGCTGCATTAAGTACAAGGTAAAGCCACCATTTGATCTTTGGCTGCAGAGACATTTGCAATGCACCAGCATAAGTTAGGCTTTTGTCAATACTTCAAGTACTGATCACAAAAGAAAGCTTGATCGGAGACCCTGCACATTGGGAATATTATTAAAATACTGTAAATGCAAATGTGGTGTTATATTACTTTTCCAGTGTTCCATTATTTAAAATTAATACTTAAAATACATATGAGAATGAATGAATGCAATATAAATTGTGAGTGAAAGGAAGGGCAGTATGTTAAATTGGCATGCACATGTAGATCTCTGTCCTTTAAAAATAAAGTTTTTTTGTTCATGCTGTCTACTGTCTCTTTGCTTTTTTTATTTCAGCCCAATGTTGAAGGTCAGTACTGTAATCGCTGTAAACCTGACACATTCTACCTGTCTGGTGATTATCCCTATGGTTGTTTGTCATGTTTCTGTATGGGAGTCACTCAGACATGTCAGAGTACTACTTGGAACAGAGCACAGGTGAATAAAATTGTGTATGGTTGTGGCTATTAGTAATTACATCATCATCTTTTGTTTTATTGTACCATTATAATCTGTATTACTTTATAAACATGTAAATCACCACCTTTCTCATCATATGTCATATCGAGTGTCTGATTCTGGGCAGAAGCTTGAGCCAACACAGACAACAGGCGTCAGAGACTTAAAAAATCAGTACTTAGGCAATAGGAGCTAGAGAATCAATAGAATGCAATGCATAGACATCAGAAGTCAGAGAATCAACAGAATGCAATGTATAGACCATAGGAGCCAGAGAATCAACCATTTGATTTAGTCTTGAGAGTGATTTTCAGCATAACTTGACGTTTAATGTAAAGTACGTTGCTACGGAAACCACTGCTGCAGGAGCATGTGCTTTGATGCTAAAGGTCAAGCTGCATTGGTGGCTCTGTGCTCCATAATGAGCAAAATAGGAGACAAATGAGTGAATGAATCATCATTGCCATCTTTACTTCTATTATTAGCAGCATTCAGCTTTTGCCATTGTCATCTTAAGTATCGCTGTCATCAGTATTCTTCATAGTAATCATCAAAGTAACAGCGTTACCACAGTCATCAGTTTTCCAGCCATTACAGTTGTCTTCTTCAGTAACTTTAGTATTAAATAAAAACTAATTATTATAACAAGCAACAATGTCACAATCATGTTTGTCATTCATCTTGAACACAGTCGTGTTCTGTACTTTGGGAAACACAGCTTGACCAGCTCTTACTAACTTGAAAAAAAAAACATGGTAATCTTTTTTGAATTATTAAATATACTGCTTAAACATTTATCTCATTACCTGCCATTTCACTGGATATGAAAAAGGGCTATTATTGTTTTTGTTGATCAGAATTGACATCACCACACTCCAAGCAAACTCATAGGAGCTCAGTGTCCTTCAGCAAATGTCCATGGCATTTCATTAAGTATGGAAACAGGGCTGAAGTATGGAAGACATTGTCTTTAGTTAAACATAAGATAATTGTCATTTGTATGTACAGTGCTTTGTAATGGAGTGTCAATAGGAGGTTCTTTGTTTGCTCCTCTTTTACAGATTAGCTTACCTTTTACCCAATCTACATCAGATGTTGTCCTCACTGACATGATGCAGCAACAGTCAGTCTCCCAGGGACTCACTGTTGACAGGCAGACTCGAGAGCTGGTGTTTCGAGGGTTCAGAAATGTGGACAGATCCATTGGCTTTTGGTCTCTACCTCAGCCATTCTTGGGTGACAAAGTGACATCTTATGGTGGTAACCTGCGCTTTACCATTCGCTACCGTGCTGGAAGGGACCGCACTCCAATCAGCCAGAATGATCCAGTTGTTGAGATTGGAGTAAGAATTTGTTTCCCTTTAATTCACTGTTAAAGCCTATGTGTAAAACTAGCACAGTGTTCACACTTAGTTTGTGTTTTGTGTGAAATGTCACAGCGAGTTTGTATTGTGCACAAAAAAAAGTTTTAATTGTTTTAACATATACTTAGGGATTCAAATTAATTCACACTTCTCAGTAACCACGACCCCCAAAGCACCTTCATGGGGTGCATCCTGGAAACTGGCAGACTTTGAGTTGCCTGGCCAGTGTCAAGGATTGAGTAGCCACACCAGAGTGGCACAAATTCATGATTCCTCTTGTGATGAAACACATTAAGAACCCAACATAACACACTAAGCTTGAGGGAATCACTTGAGATCCAGACTTAACTCCGGCTTTTATCTGATTGGCTGTGGGCAGGAGGTTCCCTAAAGTGGATAGTTAAAACAGTGGATAGAGGGGAGTTGGGAAGTGGTTCTGTTCAGGAGAACACCAAACCCAGAGGACAGTATTTTATCCTTGCATATTTTGAGAGCCCCCTCTGAATCTGCAGGGCATGCACATTTTATCACCCTTCACCCATCTAGCTTCAAACTAGATGTGAGGATCCTTTAAATGCTTATCTAATCAGCATGAAATGCCCAGGAGTAAAAAAAATATGAGAGACCAGTACAACATCACAAAGAAGCTAACAGGGAAATACACGCAAGCAACGACAAGAATGGAAAATTGCCTTGCAGCACACAAGAAAAAATGACAGAACATTTTGAGGAACTTCTCAATAGACAAGCTCCACAAAATCCCCCAGATATCTTGCCAGCAGATGAGGAGCTACACATTATCTGTGAAAGACCAGCTATGGAAGAAATAAAGAAAGCCATAAAGCTTTTAAAAGATGGAAAAGCGGCTGGTCCAGATGGCATTCAAGCAGAATCCATCAAAGCAGATATTGACACTGCTTTAGAGATATTATACAAATTACTTGGTAGAGTTTGGGAGAGAGAAGAATACCAGCAGAAAGAAGGATATCTGCTTAAGTTGCCTAAGAAGGGAAATCTACAAGAGTGCACAAATTACAGAGGAATAATATTCAAGAGGATCATCCTTGAGAGATTAAAGTAGTCAATAGACAGATGACTGAGAAATGATCAAGCAGAATTTAGGCAAAACAGGACCTGTACAGATCAGATAGTGACTGAGAATAAGAGTGGAATCAAGTTTAAATTGGAATTATAGACTATGTCAAGGCATTTGATAGGGCAGACAGAGAATCACTTTGGAAATTGTTGAGGCATTATGGAATTCCCCCTGAAGATCATTAACTTAATAATGAAAACTTATGAAGACATGACATGCAGAGTTCTTCATGATGGACAACTTAGAGAACCGTTTGGTATAAGAACTAGAGTGTAACAGGGATGCTTCTTTTCACCATTTCTCTTCCTATTGGCTATAGATTAAATTATGAAAACATTGACTTCACCCAACAGAAATGGAATCCAATCTGACTAAACAGCTTGACAATCTAAATTTTGCAGACTTCTGTCTCATAACCCCATAACCATAATCAGACACCAGACTAAATGAAATACTTGATGTGAGATCGTAGCAAGTGGGTATGAAGATGCTCAGGGACAAAAAGATAATGAGAAAAAATGCAGGAAATGATAACAAGATTGTACTGGATGAAACGCCACTGAAAGATGTAGAACACAAATATACCTTGGCAGCATAATACACACAGTTGGAGGGATAGACAATGGTGTTAAAATAGGAATAAAAAAAGCTAGAGGTGCATTGGGAAATATATGGAGATCAAAAGAAATCATGTCCAACACAAAAATGACTATTTTCAATTCAAATTTCAAGTCAGTCCTATTGTATGGCTCTGAAACATGGAGAACAATAAAAACAACAGCCAAAAAGCTAGACTTTCATAAATGAGTGCTTGGATAAAATAGAAGGATTGAAGTGATATGGCATGATCATTAAGGTGAAACTGATGACAAGAACTAGACGAGTTCCAGTGAAATAAGAAATGAGAAGGAGACGCCAAAGTTGGATAGGACACACATTTGAGGAAACATGTTGATAGCATTACCAGGCAGTCCTTGCTCTAGAATCCTCATGGTAAGAGAGGTAGAGGAAGACCAAAAGAAGAGAACTGGAGACAAACATGAAGGGGATAAGAAAACATGGAAAGACCTTAAGCAGACGGCATGGGACAGGAAGACTTGGCAGACGTTTGTTGAAGGGAGATGATGATGATGAATCCAATTCAGCATGTTTTGAAATGTCAGAAAAGTGACAGGAAAAGCCTAGATCTACAATGTAAATAATGCCAAGGATTCTTCAACTTGGCATTGGCTGCAGTTGGGGGTCACTTCTTGGTGTGAAACAAATCTCAGTGAAGTTATTGTTGTCGGGATTTTTCCACACCATGTTGTACCTCAACTAAATGTATAAAAGATTAAAAATGCGTCGATGAGAGTATGTATCTAAGGATGACGTGGAAAAAAAAGAGTTTATGTAATGCTGTGTTAGCGTTGAGACGTGTTTCTCAGTGTGGCTATTTGCCACTTAAGAAAGTGTGGCGCTGCCACTTATGTTCATTGTGTCTGCTCAGGCAAGTTTGATAATTATGAGAATTAAATGTGTTTATGGGCCAGAGGAATTGCCTCAATTTTATGAAGCAGTGATTTCAGGATGTATGTTACACGGCTATGTGAAATATATTATTTAGGGACTGGATGTCTTACCCAGTCAGATGAACAGGTTCGTTAACCTTACATGTGTATTTCTATGAGAGAAATTGACATTGAAGAAAAGTAAATAGAAAGAATTAATATATGTCAGAGAATACTGACTGAAATAAATATAAATATACTGAGCAGAGAATATTGATTTAAATGTACAGAATGCGTCAAATGCATTCAATAGTGTAAAAGCAGAAGTGATGATGAGACGAATGCCTGCATTACAATAATTCAAAATTATATTGAGCAAGTCTATATCTTCGTGTTCTGTATCAATTATTGTGGAAAATAAATAACAAGTCGTCAACTCAAAGTGTTGATCCAACTATATCAGTTTATTCGTTACATTCAAATTGGAACTGTGTTTAAATAATTCATACGAATAAAACTCAAACATTATACAATCGACCAACATGGCCAGCTGCAAAAAGAACTTGTGGTCGAAGAATTGAGAACATAGAATCGTTAAAAAAAAATAAAATATCCTTGACCAAAATCTCTAGACGCCCTTAACAGCTGCGAAGGAGCAATAAGCTCAGCAGTCATAGTTAAACAATAACATATACTTAATAGACATTGACCAGGAGCAAGAAAAGGAACATTTCACTAGTGCTAGTTAAAAGTTGTGCACGTTAAAAATCCCTCAGCAGTTGGAAATCGTAAAGAGTAGGCCTAATGGCGGCTGCCATGGCAAAAATTTTAAAATTAAGAAACCTACCCACTACAAAAATATTCATAGAATGTGTGATTCCTGTATACACACATCAGGATTCTCACCGCTGCAACAGATTTTGTGCACTGTGCTGAGATCCTCCTTGTGTGATCTAAGGGAGGAGATCGAAGCACTGATGACGTTGTCCGTATGCAATGAAGATGATTCTTAAAAACAAAAAACAAAAAGAGCTTCGGATGTGGTGCTCTACTTGCATTCAAAAAGATCTACATGATAAACAACTGGAACAAATCAGCACAGAGATATGATGTTTGTTTGTTGTTTTTTTTTGTCATAAAGCAATATATAGCAATGGAGAAGAGAATTTGAGACAGACATGAAAGGGATTTGGAAGACATGGAAAGACCTCAGAGCTGAGGGCAGGCACAAGATGGCAAGACTTGGCATAAGTCTGTTGAAGGCTTATGTTCCTTGGAGACCTGATGGGAGATGAATTTTCAGAAGAACATTATTGGAATATTAATCTCACATTCAGTTAGGTCAGGGAACCATAAAAGGCACAACAAATATTTTTTGAGAACTCCAGTCTAGTGGGCTGTTGTTCATTTATTTCACCTTTACGTATAATTTTAATGATATTTTTACATAACTGTTTTCTTGTTCTGTATTTCAGGGCAATGATATCACACTGGTGTACAGATTGACTGGCCTTAGTCCAGAAGAGAACAAGCCTCTGTCATTCTCAGTACCTTTCATAGAGGTAGTGTAGCATTAACTGTATTCTCAGTAGCCAGTTGGGATGTATATTTGGCATAATCTAAATTATTGGCTTACTGACAATGACAAACATGAAATACTAAAAATTTATCTAATAGTTTGGAAGTTTATAGAAATTGCTAGACATAATTCTTGCTCAGTTTTGGACAGTCATATTTTGGCAAATACTGGAAAAATTTGATGTTGACGAATAGTTGAAAAAAATAATGTCATGTTCCAGCTTGAAAATTATTTTTTATTATTTGAAAAAAAAAACCTTGAAAAAATTTTTTTTGTTTACTGATAAAAAAACTTTCATTATAATTTTCCTTTTCACTCCTTATGTAGCATAGAACTACCACTGTAGCTGATCCCCTTGCTCCAGTCATTCACATGCACTTGTAGCAGTGGTTTATGTGGCAATTTGTTTAACATAATGAAGTGGCCAGCCCCTTGCACTACCTCATATTAGTTACATTGTATAGCATGACTGAGTGTGCAGGAGATCTATTCTTCCTTTGTCGCTTCAGAGAGCCCCTGTACTACACAGGGGTCATTAACTCTTTGACTCCAGAACAACGCTCAGAGCGTTGGTCAGATTTGACACCCATGCCAAAACAACTCTCTGAGCGTTGTTTTTAGTCTAACACAAATTAAAATTAAGGCACAGGGTGGAAAATAATTGCGGAGTCAAAGAGTTAAAGTAGATAGATGTATAAACATTTTAAAGTGTGTCTATTTTGTTATAGTCAGCAGAACTGCGTAAAGGAACATCTGACAAATGTGTTTCTTTAGCAACTACACCTTTTTAACTTTTTTGTTGTTGTCATTGCAGTCTTAGTCCATAGCTCTGTGCTCTTGTTTGCATCATTCGAGTAATGTAGTCTAGTATCTTATAAATACAGCTTTATGCTCTGTGTCCATGTTCTTCATGGTGGTCCACTTGCCATGGCAATCATCTGTCTGCTTTGTATATGCTGTTATTCTTATTCTTCTTGTATGCTTTTTATTCTTTCAGTTCTTTTTCTCATGAAAAGCCTGTGGGAAACAAAACATAATTACTGTTTATGCCACTTGTATATTGTCATTGTTATTTTTGTTCAGAATCAACATCATTTCAATCCAGGAAAACCTCATAATGCTAGAAATATGCCAGTTACTATTTAGGGGGGGTGGTAGGAGAGAGAGAGAGAAATCTAATTTAGTTTTAAAATGGAAAGTATAGTATAATAATATATAATATATGTAAATAGTTTAATTAAAAAAAATATATATATACATATATATATAGTATAATAATATATAGTATAATACTGGCAGATGACAAAAGAACAGTTAGGCGACTAACGCTGAAATTCAAAGATGTGTGCAACAGAGACATGAGATAACTGGTCATAAATCCAGCAACCTGGGAGGATAAAGCTGCAAATCGCACCAAGTGGCAATGCAATCTATGACGCCACCTCAGACTGGGTGAAAAGAAGCTCACATGACAAGCAGAAGAGAGGAGAACATGTCGAAAAGAACACTAGGAAAATAAGCAGCTGACGGCTGTCACCTCAGGGGCGTATTCCCATAGTCAGTCATGACTAAAGGGGCTATTATATTATTATTATTATAGTATAATATATTATGTGAATATAATCAAAGCACTATATGACAATGCAAGATGTTGTGTTAGAACAAATAAAGGGAATACAGAATGGTTTACAGTAGAAACAGGGGTGAAACAAGGCTGTATTATGTCACCACTACTTTTTGGAATAGCTATTGATTGGGTTATGAGAAACTATACCCACAATGAACAATTAGGTATAAAATGGACAAATGGAAAATTCCTGGGGGACCTAGATTTCGCAGATGATTTAGCATTCTTAAGTTCAACACCTAGACAATCCCAAAAAGCAGTAAATAATTTGTGTCATCTTTCGGTTAAAATAGGTCTCCAAATAAATGCCTCTAAAACTAAAGTTATGAACTTTTCTAACGAGACCTTTAATATCATCCTGAACGGGGAAAAACTACAGAAAGTTGAAAGTTTCAATTATTTAGGCAGTAAAATGACTCAGGATGGTGACACAACAAGAGAAATTCATACTAGAATTGCTTTGGCAGCTAGCGCCTTCAATAGATTATCTAACATTTGGAAATTACGATCATTGAATATACATACCAAGCTTCATCTGTTTAATTCAAATGTTATCTCAGTGTTAACATACGGCTGTGAGAGTTGGAAAATAACAAAATCATTGAAGAACAAGCTGAATACATTCGAGAACAAATGTCTTAGAAAACTCATGAACATCAGTTGGAAAGAATTCAAGACTAATCGACAAATAAGAGAAGACTCTAGGCAGAAATATGTCTCCAACTATATAAGGAAAAGACGATGGTCATATATCGGTCATGTCCTACGAATGCAAAACAACAGAATACCACTACAGGCGCTCACTTGGGTTCCTGGGGGTAAGAGGAAAACAGGAAGACCAAAAGAAACACTCAGAAGAACAATAATAAGAGAAGGAAGAACGTTGGGATTAAACAATGTGCAAGAGCTAAGAGGAGTGGCGTCACAACGAACAACCTGGAGAGCACTGGTTTCTGCCTTATGCGCCGTGTTTGGTGCTTAAAGAATTTATTATTATTATTATCAGGTCTGTAGAAGTACAGTTGTGAACTTAATGTTTGAACTACATGGAACCAATTATATTTAGGATAATTGTTTATTCAGAAAATCAATGCTGAACTGTGTTTAAAAATTAATGTTAATGGGAAACTTCAAATGCTATTTTAAAGTGGGAAAAAAAATACACCGTGTTATCTTTTAAAGCTCTTTAGCAAATTTTTATTTATCTTAAAATCAAAAGGACTAGCTAACTTTCTGTTTAGATTTAACGCCTTCATTATTATCAGACACAATGTCACGAAGTGGATTTAAGTTTATAGAGTTTGCCTGAATGAAAGCAAGACCCCTAGTATGAGAAAGTCTGAGAAGATAGAATTCAGATGAAAAATGACATGCCTGTGGACAGATGAGACTATTGACTCAAGGGATAGAACCAGGAGTTGACTCTCCCCTTGCCGCTTCGTGACTTCAGAAAAAGTTATAATCTCACTCCCTCTAGCTACCTTTAAACACAAGGAGATAAGGTGTATAAAACGACCACAGACACCACTATACAGACCACATGTAGGTATAGTATAGAATAGAAGCTGATCCAGTAAATAATAGATTTATATATTTATTTACATGCATCATCATGTGACATATTCTTTCCAGAACGTTGTCTCCATTACAGCTGCTCTGAACGCATCACGATTCTGGGCAAGTCGACCTGCATCAGCCAAAGACAAGTTCAGACTCTCTGTGATGTCCTGGGTCCACCGTCGTCTAGGTCGACCCCTTCCCCTTTTTCCAGGGACCATGCCTTCCATCACTGTTTTTTCCAGACTATTATGTCTTTTTATATGACCGAAAAATTTCAGCTTCCTTATTGCGATGGTATTTAGGAGCCAATGTTCCTGTACGTTTAGTGAGTGCAGTACTTCTCTGTTGGTCTTTTTTTCTGTCCAGGGTATTCTCAACATCCTTCTGTAGCA
This sequence comes from Oreohelix idahoensis, assembly GCA_024509875.1. NCBI lineage: Eukaryota > Metazoa > Mollusca > Gastropoda > Stylommatophora > Oreohelicidae > Oreohelix > Oreohelix idahoensis. Next base: position 187,387 of record JAMPIV010016194.1, on the reverse strand, counting down.
TTTCATTTCGAATGATGTAATCTTTTTTGCAACTGTTTTATTGAGTGTCCAAGTTTCGCAGCCGTATGTTGCTACTGGGAATATACATGCTCTGATCAGTTGTAACTTTGTTTCTTTGCTTGTGCCTTGCCATAGGTTTTTCATCTGTATTAGCTTATGTGAAGCAATTGCAAGTCTTCTTTTAATTATTTACATACAAGAAAAACATAAAATGGCATCATATGTCATCAAGTCAGTCGATAGCGTGCACTGTTGCACGGCCTGAAAACAACGTACCAATTAGATTAGATAGACACTAGAAAAAAAAAACCCCAAATCACATTCACTCTTTCTGTCACCCTGCTGAGGAACAATAAAATGATTAGTGATTAATAACTCTACTATTGTGGGGGCTGTCCACTTTAGCCTCCACTCTCTAACACAAATAAGATTCTACTGTCTCAGTCCGGTTGACTCTTCCTCAACGAAAACATCTACACAGCTTCCCACTTGTTAGGCGATATGCGCCGCTATCGAACACCACTGGAAATGCTATAATAATAGACTTGGAGTAACACAATGGCTCAGTGTCTATCCTTCGAGTAGATACTGAACAGACCCTACTGGTCCTGTCTATTTTCCCCCTCCTTCTCTCTATCTCTCTCTCTCTCCCTTGGTCTCAGTGTCTCTCTAACACTCGACGACTGATGATGCGGCGTCTCCGTTACGCTCTTCTCTCGTTACTTTCAAGACCCAGGTATGGTAACCCTATCACCTGTTCCTGAATTCTGCGATGATGATGAAGTTCTGGCGTCAAGCATGAGGTACTTGATAAACTGTCGACAAACTTCTCTGCTGCTGAATAGCTTCTATGATTTGCTCCTCTAACCCGCTCCAGATTTAGAGGCAAACACAGCCTTGATTTCGGGCTGTATACGATTTAACCCAGTCTCACGGCCACCTGCCGTTGCTAGAGACTATAATAGCGATGCTCTCAGCTGTATGATAAATAAACCCCGTTCCAGCTGAAGCATAGGGACTTCACTGCCAGAGACCATGGGTTATTTTTCTTTGCTCCGGACGATAACTCGAGTACTCTGACCCTGAGATATGTCTTTTTGCCGTGGATAATTTTATTTGTCAAAATTATGCTCCCCACTGTTTCGCAGTGACTCGCTGAAATTAAAAGGAAATGCGTCTATTGTATAACAACTCCAACATAACGCATCTCTAACCCATTAATCTTTATAACTCCCTTACTCAGTACTTCACTCGTCATGTACAACAATACAAAAAAATAATATTACCCACGTGGCACTTAAATCTCTCTCCTCCTCCCCTTCTCTCTCTCGTTCTGCATAACAATACATAAAATATTTCTACCCACGTGGCACTTAAATCTCCCTCCTCCTCTCTCTCTCTCTCAACTAAAATCCGCCAGCCAAATAAACAAAACCTGTCTGACGGGCCACTTGGCCGTCACACATGGCTACCCACGTGTCAACATTTTCAACTCGGGAACTTCTTTTGTCCGAAATTCCGAGGTCTCCCTTTAACATTTACACATGAGGTTTCCTACTTAAGCCCCAATTTAAATGAAATCTCGCTATAGGAATAGTTTACTCCTCTAAGCAGTATAGTCCACTTATAACATACATCTTTACTCTCCGACGGCATTTACCACATTTAAGGCACACAAAAATTACCGTACACACAATCGATTTCCTAATAAAATTACATTGGTAAATACACAGAAATAAATGGTGGTTCTACACAACATTCTACAACTATGAACACACGTGAATCTCCTAACTTCACACGCTCCTATCCACTGCCAAAATCATAGAAAGAATAAGCCCACTGTTACTTTGACGTCGTTCTTCAAAAATGATAACGGATGGCACTATCGTTTTAAAACCAAAAAAAGTTAATGTCCCAGAAGAACTTAACTACGGGCGAATTTCTCAAAGAACCCTCTAATAAATAAAACGATTAATAAAATCCTACATACCAATTCATCGCTGTTTTTCCCACAGTGGAGACGATAAATTACGTAGTCTGACGGCAGGCAATATTTCTTCAAGAGATTTGCCCACAGTTCTAACTGGCTATTTATACACCCAGGGAACCACTCCCGCGTATCGCCTACGCATCGGCTAAGTTATCCGCTCGGGCCAATGGAAACGCTAGAAAAATAAACTAGCAACCTACACAAATCGATTTGAAAACAACGTGAAAACCACGTGTCTAAAAATTGCGTCACGTCCTGTGACGGCCGCGTGTTCTGACTTGCGTGCATGAAATGGCGATTTCAGTAAACAATAAAAATCGCGGAAAAATCAGAAGAAAGTAAAACTGGTCGAATGTAAAATAAACCTGCATCATAAAACGACCCCATTTAATTTACCTCCTCAAAAATACCAAACACGATATATATTCAAATGAGAAGAAAAAAATGGTGAAAATTCAAAATAAAAGAACAGGATCGGCCCGGAAATACAAAATAGACGACAGAATCGGGCCGGTTGAAGGACAGAATTACAGTGCGGCATCACACACAAGAGTGTCTGATAAAAGTCCCCTTATGATTATCCATTGTGTAAACCATGTATTTGTGCATTTTCTTGGGGCTGCATCAACTACCAGTCTCATAGTTTTCCTTTTTCTTTGAACTGTCATCTGAATCATGTCTCTTTGTCAACTTTATAATTTTTGTTTCTGATATTGTTGTTTCCCAACATGATAAATGCCGACTAGAATAGGATAGTTAAACATTTCTAACTATCTCTCGATTGTTGTAAAACAGCACATTGTATTTTTGAAGATTTATTTTTTTCCTGGGACTTATGTGATACCTACTGGCTTAGAAAAGACACAAAGTGTAATGATGCAATTACTTGAAGAATTCATGAAGTTGAAGCATAGATCAGACAAATATTTTGGTTTTCCAGTCTCAGTGGTACAGAATGGATGGTGAGCCAGCAACAAGGGAGCACTTGCTTATGGCTTTAGCTGACTTGAATTTCATTCTTATCAGGGCCACTTACACTGTTGACACAGAGGAGTCAGCGTAAGTTCCACTACTGTAATGTTTGTTATTTTACTGTAAGAGAAGAGCTTGTTACAAATATGATACCGATAGGATGAGCGTCCAATTGGCAGAGTGCTTAGAGTGCTGGCCTCTCAAGGTACAAGTGCTGGAATCGAAATATGATGGCATCACATTCCAGTCTACCCAGCTGTAAATGGGTACCAGACTGATCTTGAGTTAGGGTAAGCAAAAGCAGTGAGAAAAGGAACTGGTCACCCCACCTCTCGAAACTGGACCTAGTATAGTCTCTAACACTTCACTCCACTACAGCAGTATCTGCTATGGAACTACCTTTGATGCTTAAATTGTAGTTGTAGTTGTTGTTGTACTTGAAATGGGGATGCTGCCAGTGTTTTAGGGCTTGATCCTCTTGCTTATAATTGCTACTCTTTTTAATATGGTGATTTTATTAATATATGGGTTGAATGCAGTAGCTTAACATTTTTATTCTGTTTTAAGTAGAGATATAGTGAGAGTAACTGCATTGAAACTGAATAATAATGAAGGAGTTACAACTAATGGTATGACCACAAAGGTCTTTGTTAGAGTGCAGTATACATGGGTGCATGCTAATGACTAACAAAGAAATCTTTAAAAAGAAGGTAAAGACAGTAGTGCAACATTTAGGTCTTCCAGTACCAGGCAAAAAAAGTAGCTTAGTCCTGAGTTAAAATTACCATTCTAGTGTATAGTGGGGAGGCCAAAGAGAACTTGGAGAAGAACTGTTGAAGAGGAGGCTAGGGACATTAGAATGACGTGGGCACAGCTGAAAAAGACAGCCCAGAATAGAAATCGATGGAGAGCAACTGCTTCTGCCATATGTTCCACAGGGAGCAAACAGGAATGATGATGATGATGATGATGAGTGTATGTTAATAGTGATATTTAGCAAATACATTTTTGTGATATTCATGAACATAAATATCTTTGCTGTTATAAATGAAAATGAAGGTAAATTTCAATACTACTGGTGTGAACAGTGAGTAAATGCATTTAAATAAACAACAAAATGTATTAGTTATGTGTGGTAAAATAAAATAAAAAGTTAGTTGCTTATCCTTAAATGGTCAAAGTTTTATGTGTGTGATTTTTCTAGGCAAATTCAGTAGATTGCTTTCTGAAATACGGCGCTTATTTTTGTTAAAAAATCCACACAAAGCGATATGCTACCAAACCGCTCCAAACCTATATCTGGATGAAACTGCATATCCATTAGGCCACTAACACTGGTCCTCTTACCAGAAGCATGCCTCAGAGCACACGTGTGTTCTTGCAGTGGTAGTCTATATAGCAGTCTGTTTTACACAATGAGGCTGCCAGCCACAGTTTTTATGACATGCCTGAGGAGACAGTAGTCTTATACGTTCTTTGTCTCCGCAGAGATCCGTCTGCAGCTTGACTCGGTATGTGTGTGTGTGTGTGTGCTTATACTTGTTCTTGTACTTGAATTTGTGCAACTAGGAGTTAATAAGGTTATAGAGGTTATTATCAGTGCTATGTGACTTGGTGCTACCATTAAAAAATATCTACGAGACATGGACTACCTAATCTAAGCAAGAAGGTTCAATAACATCTATATACGGTTTCTACGCCATATCCTTGGTATTTCGTGGAAGGACAAAGTGGCACATGTTGAAGTGTTATCACGTTCTGGCCTTTATAGCATGTTTACACTGCTTAGACAGCACAGACTACCCTGGCTTTGCCATGTCTGCTGCATGGAAGATGGTCACATCCTCAAAGATATTTTCTAATGAACAACTGGCAAATGACAAAAGAACAGTAAAAGGACAAATTTACTGAAGACACAGAAAGAGCAGATGAAATGTGGTAATGGGGCTAAGTCACGATTTAACAGACCAAAATACATTGTCAAGAGGTTCCAGAAATTGAACATGTCAAATAGCTCAGGGCATTCAGTTAGAGAGCCGGAGACTAGTGATGATGATGATATTGTTGATAATGAAAGTAGGATTAAACAAATAAGAAGTTTAATCCCACTTAAATGCAGAAAAAATGTACATAATTCAGGTTGGTAATAAAAACATTTTCTTTTTGCATCTCATTGACTTGACGGGAATTGAGATGAGTTCTCCAAAGGAAGAATTCTTTCAAGTAAACTTAGGTCTCTTGGTTCTGTTTGTTCCTACATGTTTTACCATGGCTCGTGTTATGACTTACTTACGTCAATGGATGAACTGCTTCCTTTCTTCTGATGACATAGTATATCTAGTCATCACGCTTCATATTACTAAGTGACTATTTCCCTTTTTGCACATCAACGGCCTGCTTTCCTAGCCCATTATGAACGGTATAGAGATTTCAGAGTCCCTTCCCTATGACGTCATCTTAACCATTACCAATTTGTGCCTTGTATAATCGTTCTCCCCTATGGCTACTATCACATGTGTTTGTGACTTTATTTTTACTATATACGGTAAGGGAAAGTCAAAAAGTAATGCCTCGTAATTTTTAATTTCATTCAATAGGCAAGAAAATAGATAAAATTCACATTGAAATGTAGCCCCAAGTCTGAACTTCAAAAATTTATTTCTCAATGTAGTCTCCGTTATTTGTTACAGTTTTTGTCCATCTTCTCACAAGGGCATGTATCCCCGCACGGTAAAAATTTGTGTCCTTTTTCCTAAACCACTGGTGTACAGCGCGTTTAAGGGTCTCGGTGTCCTCAAAGTGATGTCCGCGAAGATTTTCTTTCAGTGGTCCAAACAGATGGAAGTCAGAAGGTGCAAGATCGGGACTGTAAGGGGGATGTGGTAATAATGTCCAGCCAAATTCTGCAATCGCATCATGGTGCGTTTAGCGGTGTGTGGCATGGCATTATCATGCAACAGTAGTGCAGTTCTCTGATCTTTTAATAGGTAAAGTCGCCGAAGACGACCTCTAAGCTTCTTCAAAGTTTCAATGTAACGGTCTGCATTCACCTTGTTTCCCTGTTCCAAGAAGTCGAGAAGAATCACACCCTTCTCATCCCAAAACACGGAGGCCATAACTTTCCCTACAGATGGTGAACTTTTGAACTTCTTTCTTGTCGGCGATGTTGTGTGATGCCATTCCATTGACTGCCTCTTGGATTCTGGTTAAAACAAATGAACCCAAGTCTCATCACCTGTCACAATATTCGATAAAAACTCTTCTCCTTCAGTTTCGTAACGGTGCAGGAGGTTGATGGCTATGGTTTTCCTTGTTTCTTTATGTCTGTCTGTCAACATTCTGGGTACACACCGTACACAAACTTTTGAATAACCCAGGTCTTTAATGATGTTCTGGACACTGCCTTTACTAATGGACAACATGGAAGAAAGTTCATCCAGTGTTACCCAACGGTCACCACGAATGATGCCATCAACTCGATGAATGTTGTGTGGAGTCACTGCGGTAGACGGATGGTCAGTCCACTTTGTGTCAGCCATTGAGGATTGACCTACTTCAGCTTCGTCACAATGATGTACCCAACATTGGACAGTGCTAACATCCACTGTTGAATCTTCATAAACATTCTTCAAACGTTCGTGGATGCGAATTGGGGTCTCGCCTTCAGCATTGAGGAATTCTATGACATAACGTTGTTTTAACCGAACTTCTTTGGTAGCCATTTTTAAACTGTTACAGTGGTGCCACCTGTTACTGAAACAGGTTGGTAATGCTATACAGTGCAGAAGAGTGTTTGAGGAATCCTGCTAAATTTACTAATTGCACACCGATGCAGTATTTACATACATAAAAAATAGGAGGCATTACTTTTTGACCTTTTATCGTATAAATAGATTGTTATTTCTGTGGTATACTTTTATTCACCTGTCATTCTGTTTTCATGTATCAGGATAAGCGGTATTTCTTTGGACATTGCTGAAAGTCGAGAGACTGGACAAGAGAGAGCTTATCCTGTGGAGCAGTGTGCTTGTCCCAGGGGCTACAAAGGTCTATCTTGTGAGGTAATAACTGCAACAGTCAGAAATAAGAAGCTACAGCTAGTGGATGGTACTTGTACATTATTAGAGAAGAGAATAATAATGGAGCCGCGGTAGCATAGTGGTTAGTGCACTGGCTTCCTAGTGCAGTGGTCTATGGTTCAATCCCCAGATGAAGTGGGAATATTTTTAGGCCACAAATGGCTCCTGGGTTGACCCAGCCCCAAATGGGTACCAGAGCAACTCTGGGAAGGTTAAGGCGGCCGACATGATGCCGGCCACATCACCCCTAGTGTGCCGACGGTCAAGATAATATGGGCCTAACACCATATTCCCAATATGCCTCAATGGGCGTGTAACGGGTTCCTTTACCTTTTATACAACAAATGCATGAATAAAAATACGGTGGAATTAGACTGTCTTACTTATTACTTAGTCTTTCCTCTTCTACCCTGGAGTGTAGAGGTTTCAGAGAGAACGCCATAATGTCCAATCAGAGAGCCAGGATTTCTAATTTTGTTTTCCTCTTCTCCTCCAGCAGCTTCTCTCCTTTCCCATTAATACTCGTATCGCTCCATAAAATAGACATGCAGAAAAATAGATTCAAGTCTTCTGTATTTTACTGATTTCGTTTATACAAAAGAAAATTTTTTTTTAAAAATATTAAGGATGAAAATTATCTCGTTAAACCTCTGTTGCGTTATACTTAGGATATATGTTTTCAATTCCAAATAATATGAACAACTGCCGATCTGGGAAAGTGGCATCACACTTGTCAAATCATTGTAAATAGGGCAAATCACAATTACCAATTATGCTTGTATGTTTAAAAAAAAAAAAAAGTCGAACAAAATCAAGCAGAAACTCTGAACAAAAGAACAAAAGAAAAGAAAAGATATATCTTTGAATAGTTAAAAAAGACATGTGAGTTTGAATATGAGAAAAGGGGACCCTGAATTAAGAGATTTTATTAATTATTCTATCTTCCAAAAATATATTTTAAGCTCTAAGACATTTTTACAGTTGTACACATACAGATTAGTTTCTTGCATATTTCTACTCTGTTGGTTGGCTGACTATTGTTGTCTGTGTATCACAATGAATTGATTCCCTAGCTCCTTTTGCCTGTGTATAGAATTATGTGGATTCTCTGGCTTCTATTGTTTGTATTCTAATAGTGTTCTGGCTCCTCTAATCTGTTTATTGCATTCTGTTGATTCTGCGGCTTCTGTTCTGGCTCCTGTTGTCTGTATTTTGCATTCCTCTTTCTTTTATTCTTTTATGTTTGTTTTCTGGATATGCTATTGAAAAGAATACTTCTTGCTGTTTCATATTTATCTGTGTGTATGTGTATGAGTGAGTAAGGGAGCAATTTAGAATGTGTGTAGTGTATATGTATGTAGTTTGTGTAAATACATATGTAAATTGTTTTTATAATGACCGTTATTTCATCAGCATTACGTTAAGTATCATAAGTGATGATGATTACTTGATGAATAGTAGCTCTTAAAAATACATGGGACATTGCTCATACTAGTTCGTTAATATATAGCAGCGAATGTTCAAATTTGACCTGAACTTTTTTATTTTTTAAAATTATACAATGAACAATTTAAAACAATATATTTTAATCTTTCAGGACTGTGATACCGGCTACACAAGGACAGGGGGAGGACTGTATCTCGGCCTTTGTGAGCCATGTCAGTGTAATGGCCACTCTAGTGAATGTGACCCAGAGTCTGGAGTATGCAGAGTGAGTCAATGTCTGATATTGGAGAATCAAACATTTGCCATTGGTGCCATCAATGGGGATTTAAATAAATATATGTCAACAGTGGCTGTAGTCTAATAATGGAGCTTTGTGACCATCTATGGTGATTGCAAGCATCACATCTTGCGTAAATGTGGTGATTTCCCAGGTAGTTTCCAGGGGTTTCTGAGGAAGTGGGAAAGAATAGGATTGCGACTGCATCAGGTATATTATAAGAGACAACTAACATGAGTTTGTGAATGGGGCTGTCAATCTAATCATGTAAAACAGATAGCTACAGAATCCACAGCTGCAAGAAGACATGAAGGTTTTGTTGTACATTTCTTGCAAGGTAACTAGCAGCAGTGGTGGCTCCATGCTCTAGAAGAAGTAAAAAGGACGACGTTGATGATGATGATCATGAATGTTCTGATGATTATTTTTTTATTTATGAAAAGAGAATATGTTTTTAACTTCTGCTCCTATTGCTCATACTAGTTCATTAATATATAGCAGCGAATGTTCAAATTTGACCTGAACTTTTTTTTTTTTTAAATTGTACAATGAGCAATTTAACTCTTACAGGTCGGAATTTTTTCATCAGTTTTGCCAGAATTATTTTTTTACCTTAAAGCAGTACCGTTATAAATTCTAAATTTTCTGAGTTATTACACAACAAAGACACACATATTATACATCACAGTAAAGATAAATGAACGTAGAATTAGAATATGAAGGAATTTTAGTGATATTCTACATATAGTATTCAGTTATGAGTCATAATATAGACCACTTTCAAGAAAAGACCCATTTTAGTGAATGAAAAATGTACTCACCAACCCATGCATAAACACTGAAATATTATCCAGAGAGCTTCAGCATCTTTTAAAATATCACTAATTCATATATAAATATTATTTACAAGTGTCAGCTTCCTGTGATATTTTGTTAATGTTTTACAGACCATCCAGTGAACCATATAAACATTATAGACATTTGGAAAGAAAAAGGACATTATAGGCCGCGTGAAGCTTTTAAATTAAATCATACATTGTATTGTTATTATACAACAAAAACACACATATTATACATCACAGTAAAGATAAATGAATGTAGAGTTAGTATATGAAGGATTTTTAGTGATATTCTACATATAGTAATCAGTTATGAGTAATAATATAAACCACTTTCAAGAAAAGACTAATTTTAGTCTATCAAAAATGTATTTACCAACCCATGCAATAGACTGAAATATTATCCAGAGTGCTCTAGGGTCTTTTAAAATATCACTAATCCATATATGAATATTATTTACAAGTGTCAGCTTCCTGTGATATTTTGTTAATGTTTTACAGACCATCCAGCAGACCGTACCATCATCATTAAAATAAAAAAGAAGATATTCAAGGCCGCGTGAACTTTTAAATTAAATCATATATTGTGTTGATATTACACTACAAAGACACACAAATTATGTTTCACAGTAAAGATAAATATATTTAGAATTATAATATTGGGGCTTTTAAGTGCTATTCTTCATATTATATTCAATTATGAGTAATAATGTAAACAATTTTTTTTTTAAATTCATTTTAGTGAATGAAAAATGTACCCACCAACCCATGCATAAAGACTGAAATATTATCCAAAGTGCTCCATGGTTTTTTTTAAATAACACTAATCCATATATGAATATTAATTATAAGTTTCAGCTTTCTGTGATGTTTTGGTAATGTTTAAGAGACTCTCCAGCGGACTGTACCATCATTATTAAAATTTGGAAACAAAAAGGTCAAATTCAAAGTAAATCATATATTGTATTGTACTTACATTATTATGCATAAACAATATGTACACAGTTTTATCTGAAAGGATATTTACATTTTAGTCAATGGTGGCTTGTGTATGCCATATCTTGAAGCAGTGTTTTGGGTGGAGGTGAGGATAATCATCACAACCCTCGCAAATAAAATTTGTTCTTTTTGGAGAATCTGGTTTGCTGCAGACTCTACATCTTCTGTCTTTTTCTGTGTAAGTTATCATAGCTCCTTCAAGCCTCTGAATTGGGTTGGCTGTCCTTGGTCTTCCAGGGGTTGCCTTGATACTCCTCTGTGGCTCGGGCATTAGATCTGCGGCCCACTGAAGCAGAGCATCAATCAGAGATATTTTGAACTGTTTTAATGTCATTTTTTTGCTGCCTGTGAGCCTATAGAGGATGAAAGCATTGGTACAAGTAATTTCCATTATCCAGGAGAGTATTTTTTCCCACCACTTGTTGCTGCGTCGCTTGTGAATGCCATAATACCCAAGCATTTGATCAGCATGGTCACATCCATTCATGCTCTGATTATAGTCATGGACTGTTATTGGCTTTGGTTTTGTCATAGTAGTCATTCCTATATTTGTTTTGGTGGAAACAATGATTACTGGCTTTCTTATCCCTCCATCCAATACAAAGCAAAGATGAATCTTTAGTTTGCCAGCATTTCCGTTCCATGTGTGGTATGGAAAGTGCTTTTATTTCTAATGGAAAGCCAATTCGGTTTGACTGGAGGGTGTCAGTATAGTATTGCTTTTGCTGAAGCAAATTGTCAATGATTGCCCTTGTGGTGTAGAACGTGTCTACAAATATATGATAACCAGTTCCAATTTGCTGTAATAGAGTTCCTCACGGTAGAAGGGGAACAACTAAGTAAGTAAGAGTTCCAAAGACTTTTATTGCCATCCCACTATTGGTGTCTGTGCTTGGATCGTATGAGGTATCCGCTCCATAATAAGTAAGCAGGGATAAAACATACCCAGTGGTACTGTCAACAAGACCAAAACTCTTTATATGATACTTACTAGGCTTAGTTGCATTAAATTGCTTGTATTTCCATCTCCCTTTAAATCCTACAATCATTTCATCAACCGAAACATTTTCAAAGGGTGTAAAGGCATTATTGAAATTTTCAATCAAAGAGTTGATGAATGGCTCCACTTTACTTTTCCCCTCAGCATCAGGCTCTCCAACATGCAACATTGTTTGATAGATAGACAAAAATCTATCTCTTTCAAAGTTTTTGTGATAAAATGGAGCATAAAGGCAATCAGTTTCTGATGAATAATAGTCTCTAATAGAAGGTCTGAGATCAATGCCCATAGCATTTATTGTAGCCATAAATTTTAACAACTCATAGTTTGATAGTGCTGTACAGCTGGAAAATCTTGATCTTTTTAGGGATGGATTATTTTTAAGAACTTTAAGTTTTGCATACTCATTTACAGAGTGTACTATTGAATTTGCAATGTCATCACTAAAAAATGTCCTATAGCAGTCAAAAGGAGTTGATGCCTCACTAAGACCTAAGTCATCGTGTACTCCTGGTTTGCGACCATATTTGGGAAGAAATCTGAATGCGTTTTGGGTCTCTGTAATACTGATGTTTGGTACTGAAATCCATTCATTACCAATTGCCCCTTGTTGCTCCTTGGTACTAATGCTTTTCCCCCTTTTTGTCGATGATTTGGTCAAAACTTTTTGTCGTTTTGTAGCACTAGGGCCTGGCTGTGACCACGCCCCATCCTCACTAGAACTAGCTTCTTCATTAACGTCAAATTCGAAATCATCCTCCTTGGTACTAATGCTTTTCCCCCTTTTTGTTGATGATTTGGTCAAAAGTTTTGTAGCACTAGGGCCTGGCTGTGACCACGCCCCCTCCTCACTAGAACTAGCTTCTTCATTAGCGTCAAATTCAAAATCATCAATGACATTATCTTCACTAAACTCATCAAACATACACAGCTCCCTAGGCTTTTCTACAGATAAAAAAGACCTACGTTTTGATAAACATGATGTGGTTGGTTCACTAGACATTGTCTGTATAAACAACAATAATCACCTGATCGAAAGCTGACAGATTTACCGTTTTTTGACAGTGAAATTTGCTAGAACAAGCGTGTTTCCGAATCACAACTCAAAGATAGCGCTCTTCTGAATAAAAAAAGAGTAACTTCTGTTATGTTAAAATACCAAATTATGAAAATACGGAACAAATTGTATGGAACACAAGTGACGCTATCAGCATTAAATCGGCTTCTAGGGGGTTTATGGGAGTACGCTCCCAGCGTCTTTTCGGCCTGTAAGAGTTAAAACAAAATATTACAGTCACTTTTCCAAGTACTCTTTCTCCTTCAGAATACATTTGGTTTTTTATTCTAGAAGTCTTCTTGTTCCAGTTCCGAAGAAATCTTTCAGTTTATGTCAAAGCAACATCAGAATTGCTGTTTTAAAACTCATCCTTTATGTGACCTAACTTTCATGCCTTCTAAATTGTCTTTGTCACAAACAGATGTCCCACCCTAGTTAAGTCAGTGTGTTCACAATCGCAATTGTTGTATGTGGTTGAGCGTTGTCACTGAGAAAAATATCTTTGGACTGAATACCTGGTCATGTCTGCCGTGGTGCTTGTTTCAGAAAAGGATTTAAGAGATTGATGCAGCATTAACTGTATGACCTTATTCTAGAAAATCTGTGTGAATAACACCCTTTGAATCCCAGAATATATTGGCCATTCCCTTGTTTATTAATGACAAATTCTTTAACATTTTTGGTAGAGGTGAATTTGTGTGTCTCCACACCACACTGGAATATATATATATATATATATATATATATATATATATATATATATATATATATATATATATATATATATATATATATATATATATATATATATATATATATATATATATATATATATATATATATATATATATATATATATATATATTGCTGTCAGAAGTAAAGTGATGGACCCATGTCTCACTAACTGTTACAGTGAGATTCCAAAAGTTGACCTTTTCCCCCTACTTTTTCAGAACTGCTGAATTTTGAATTTTCACCACCTTGTACTCTGGAGGCAACTGTTTGGGCACCCATTGTGTCCAGACTTGATTGCATTCCAGGTTGATGTCATCTTGTTTCTTATGTAACCTGGTTACTATAGCAACTAAATAATTGTTCTTTCAGTGAGTTTGCATTATATACAGGGTGTCCAAGAATTATTCACCTGATTATCAAGTTTAGTAACCTTAAGCAGATATGAGTGTTGTGGATAAATAATACTTTATTTGTAGCCTTAACTCAAGGAATGTTATCAAAATTCACATTCAAAATAAAAAGCTCATGACACAGTTTTGCAATATGTCTCTAAGTGGACACCCTTTGTAACATTTATTCTGTACAGTCAATACACACTTTACCTTCTCCTGAACTGTCACCATCTTCATTATATAGAGCATGACTGGTGCAGTGTTACCAGCCTGCTGTTTGGAATTATTAGTTGCCAATAATTGTTTCAACATGCACAGTGTGGTTCAGTTTTTAATTTTATTTTTGTAATCCAGTGAATAAATTTCAGTCACCCTGTAGATAATGTGTGGTCTATATTAGTGAACTGTGTTAACTGTAATATTTTAAAAATTTAAGTAAATAAATAAAAACTAAAAAGCCCTGGTCAGATATGAACATTTCTTTTGCTCGTAAGTTAAAGTTTATGTTACGTGGAGGTAAACATCAGCTTTCATTTCGTCTCAGTGCCCACTTCATTGTTGTCTATTAACTGTCATCTCTAAACATACAGGTTTTTGTTAATAGTTTATGGCATTATGATGAAGGGCTTTTTTTTCTTTGTGCCCAGAATTGCCGACATAATACAGAGGGAGATCACTGTGAGCGCTGTTCACGTGGTTTTTATGGTAATGCCACCCGCGGCTCTGTTTTTGATTGTCAGAAATGTCCATGCCCATTGACAGAGTCTCCTAACCAGTAAGTGTTAATATTTCAGTGTATGCCATCTCTGACCACAAATATTTCTGAAAACATCATTTTAATTTCCTGAAAAATACATTTCATAACTTAATTTTAAGTTGAGCTTCTGAAAGAAAATACTATGAGTTCATTTCTGCCATAGTCAGTATTCTCCTTGTGTTACTACATAGTGTGACTGACAATAATCTTTGTAGGTTTTAGTGATTGATCTGTAAATATAACATCTAGATTACAGGCTCACTGTGGTGTCGAATTAAATTATGAGACAACTGTCTACCTTATGCCATAGAAAGTCTTCAGTTACTACAACTGTTGAAGAAGTGTTTGAAAACAAGTCACTGAGCAGACAGGGAAAAGCATTCTTTTACTCTTTGTTTTTAATAAAAAACAAGTCAAATAAATGTTTATACAACCTCAGTGCTGTTAGATTGATAGTCATTGACTTCTGGAATTAGGGAGTCTGCATTCCACCATTTTGAGTTGCACTGCTCTAGAGTAATTATAGCTTGGGTTTTATTTTCTTTGTAATATAACCTAGTTTTTAAAAATTAAAGTACAAAAAGAACTATTAGCATCTTACAATCGCAAAAATATTTTTACACAGAAGTATAATAGAGTTGTTTATATTTACCCATCAGATTTAGCCCTGAATGTATATTGGACACAGATGGACAAGTCACTTGCACTGCTTGTCCTGTTGGTCATACTGGACGCAGATGTGAGAGGTAAGTGTTTACTATGTATGCTGGTTCGTCGTGTTTTTGTCCATCTACAGTTGTATTGTGTGCAACGATGTTATGACATGTAGAGGTGAATTAAAGATAGTCTGTTTTTAAAATTGTCAGGTATTAAGAATAATGACTACAGAAAATGTAATAAATTGTTCTATTTTAGTAGACTAAGAAACTGTTTTTAAATTTTATTATGGTTTCTATAGGTTTGTGAAGAAAGAATTGGTTTCTATAGGTTTGTGAAGAAAGAATTGGTTTCTATAGGTTTTTGAAGAAAGAATTGAACAACTGCTCTCTCAAATGGTGACAAATGTTAATTTGTGCAAGACTGGCAACCCCATCATGTGTGGTGGTCCTGTGCTCCTTATGGAGCTTAAAAGAAGAATGATTATGATCGTGGTAGGATTAAAAATAAATGATGCTTTGTAGAAAAAATAAGTGATGGCGACAGATGTATATCATACAAACACAATATGGCCATTTTATGACTCAAAAGTCTTCATCAGGGACTGAACACAGGAAACAGTACGGCATGGAAAGGAAAAATTCAACGAATGTTTAAGAGGTCTTTATTGTTTGTATAGCATGATTTAATAACTCCTTTTGAGCTCCAGAGTAAGGAAAGGGTTAACAAATCTAAATGCACTTGATGAGCTACAAAATTTAAAAAAGAATATGACATTGCTGGTATATATCCTGCCTGCATTTACTAGTCATTGGTGCTACAGGTATATGTTGTGCTTGTGTTACAGTACAATTGTTACTGTTACTTTACTTATTTTCATACACATTACAGACAGACTTTGCCTCCTCTTCTTCTTTTACAAGAATCATCATCATGTGACGTATTCTTTCCAGAACGTTGTCTCCATTACAGCTGCTCTGAACGCATCACGATTCTGGGCAAGTCGACCTGCATCAGCCAAAGACAAGTTCAGACTCTCTGTGATGTCCTGGGTCCACCGTCGTCTAGGTCGACCCCTTCCCCTTTTTCCAGGGACCATGCCTTCCATCACTGTTTTTTCCAGGCTATTATGTCTTTTTATATGACCGACAAATTTCAGCTTCCTTATTGCGATGGTATTTAGGAGCCAATGTTCCTGTACGTTTAGTGAGTGCAGTACTTCTCTGTTGGTCTTTTTTTCTGTCCAGGGTATTCTCAACATCCTTCTGTAGCATTTCATTTCGAATGATGTAATCTTTTTTGCAACTGTTTTATTGAGTGTCCAAGTCTCGCAGCCGTATGTTGCCACTGGGAATATACATGCTCTGATCAGCTGTAACTTTGTTTCTTTGCTTGTGCCTTGCCATAGGTTTTTCATCTTTATTAGTTTATGTGAAGCAATTGCAAGTCTTCTTTTAATTTCTACTGCACAGTCGCCAGAGCTGTTGATGATTGATCCTAAGTATTCGAATTCATTAACACTTTCCAGTTCTTCGTTATCAATTTCAATTTCTGGTTTGGTCTTTACTTTGTCTGTTGTCAATACTTTGGTCTTCTTTGTGTTTAGGTATAGATTCTGGGCCTCGCTGTGTTTTTTGGTGGACAGAAGTAATTGTTCAAGTCCTTCTGGGTTGGTCGATAGGAGGACTGTGTCGTCAGCATATCTGATTTCCGGGATCTGGTACCCGCCGATGTTAAATGAGTCAAACTCTGTGTGTTCTTGGTCATCTCTTACATTTCTCATGATATTCTCGGCATAAATGTTAAACAGGTAAGGGGAAAGGGTACAGCCTTGTCTTACTCCTTTCTGTACTTCAAACCATTCTGATGTTTCCTCCTCTATTCTTACGGCTGCCTGTTGTTCTTGGTACAGCAGTGCGATGAGTTGTATAAGGTGGTTTGGAAATCCCATATTTTTCATAATAGCCCATAACTGCTGATGTTGTACACAATCGAAAGCTTTGGTGTAATCAATGAAACAAGTATATAGGTCAACGTTGAATTCTCTCCACTTTTCTATGATGATCCTCATGTTGAATATATGATCTCTAGTGCCTCTACCTGGTCAAAAACCCGCCTGTACTTCGTTTATTTCTGTTTCTAGCTTTTGTTGCATCCTTTTCATTATGATTTGTAATAGTATTTTGCTGGCATGGCTTATAAGAGCTATAGTTCTGTAGTTTGTGCACAGTTTCAGGTTGCCATTTTTTGGCAAGGGTATGTAAATTGATCTTTTCCATTCCTTGGGCCAAATTCCACTTTGCCAGATCTTGCAGCATAATGCATGGTATATACGAGCACTGCCTTCTCCTCCTGCCTGTATCATTTCAGCTGTTATTTCATCACAACCAGGAGATTTTCCACTTTTTAAGTGTTTGATTGCGTTCCGGACTTCCTCTATGGTAGGTTCTGGTTCACGTTCCGCTTCATTCATGACGTTGTTATCTGCCGCTTTGTTTATTTCCGTATACATTTCTTGACAGTACTCCTTCCATCTGTTCAGAATATCTTTACGTTCTGTTAGAGTGTCACCTTTCTTGTCATTTATTGCTCGAGGTGATGATTTAAAGTTGCTGTTCTTCAATGTTCTTACTTCAGAAAACATATTCTTACTCAATCCCTGTTCGCGCATTTCCTCTATTTTCCTGCAGGTGTCGTTTATGTATTGTTGTTTGTCTTGTCTGACTCGTTTTTTAATCTGCTTTGTGTATTCCTTGTACAACTCCTGTTTTTCTGTATCTTTTTTGGACTTCATTTTTCTTCTCTCTACCACCAACTTCAGTGTTTCGTCTGAGATGTATTCTCGTCTCTTTATACTTCTTTTAGGAATTAACCTCTGTGCATTTATAATATACACAACGGGCTGATCACCCGTTTGCCAGTCACTTCGATTACGGAAACAACAGCAAATGGGTTGATTTGCCGTTGCCCTAAAGACGCCACTAGGCGTGATGGGAAACAATGGCAAAGAAAACCTATCTGCTGTTGCCCTAAGACGCCACTAGGCGTAATGGCCACTGACTGCTTTGACGGTCGGTGGCTAAGAACGGAAGAAGAAAAGAAGAATTTGTAATATAAACATCTCTGATTACAAGAATGGCAAGAGAAAAAAAGCATTTAATTAACACCTAAGAACAACACAAATGGGAAATATCTCTGAAACAGAGTAGAAGAACTGTAATGATAGCATCTTTTAGCTCTGCTTCTTCATCTTTTGTGTGCTTATGCTTCTGAGATGTTGATGCATGCAAAAGATACCAACTTTTAAGTCTTTGTAAAGGATTATTAGTGAAAATACACAGCACTAAGAAGTAAATAAAAAAAATTTTAAAAATAATAGGGAACATGAGAGACAAGAAAGATGAGAGAAACTCTTGTTATAGGAAGTTATAATAATAACATTGTTTGAGATTTTTTTTAAAACCTGCATGAAGATTTTTAGTGAAACATGAGAACATTATCAAGTTTTTTTAAAAAAAGCAGAAGTTTAACACATTAACTACCGAATTGAAAAACACACTGTGGCCGAATTAAATTTTTTTCCCATTTTCATCCTGTAGGTGTTTGCACAAAGTAAGCTGTAGTTTTTGTAATTCCTTACATATTTTGTATATATTACACGTCATATTAAAGATAAATGAATGTACTATTACAATAAGCACCATTTGTAACTCTAATAGAGGTTGTTGCTATTTAACAGCTGTCCGATGGCTGCGGACTTGCAATATTTTCACAGTTATAACTGCTTGCGCCTCATCTCTATCAAAATCACTATTTCAAACAATGTGCACACCGTTTTCACTCTTTCCTCGTCACTTGATCAATCAGTCAATTGTTGAAACAAGTTTCTAGCCTATTCAGCCGTTAGACGAGATGTACACGCATTTTTTGTGGTCCTATCACTAGTTGCCACGGTAAACAGTTTTACACGATTTGGTAACTAACCCAAAACGCTAAAAAATATGAACATAATATCAATTTTCCAGTGTTCTGCAACAACCATGCTTTGGGAATTTGTTTTCCGGTGGCAACTTAAAATCTCGAACCAGATCAGAAAGTGTTTCAGTACATTTTTCATTCGTTTTATTACTAAAATTAGATTGACGCTCTGAGCGGCTCGCGGTCCAAATGATAGGATTTCAAAAGCCGGTCCCACCGGCTTGCGGTAGTTAATGTGTTAAAAAAAAATTAGAACATTATCAAGTTTTAAAAAAACAGAAGTTAAAAAAAGGAAAATTCATGAAAAGAAATCTTTCATTTAAATAACCGAAAAGAATGATAGTATACAGATACGTTGGTAGTATTTCTTTGATTTAGTTGTTTGATGCTTTTTTAACAGCTACGTCTAATAAATTTGTATTTTTCTGCTTTAGGTGTGCTGGTGGTTACCAAGGCAATCCTAATCAGCCAGGAGACTACTGCAAACTTATCAGTAAGTGATCTGCAAGATCAGTGTTTCTCAAAGTGTGTGCCATGAAAATGTGTTTGGGGTTCTACCAGAAAGAAATCCATAATGATACAAAAATTATGTTGCTATTGTTATTGTTGATCAGAATTGACATCACTGCGCTCCGGGCAAACCCATAGGTGCTCAATCTCCCTCAGCAAATGTTGATGGATATGAATGCTAATTGTTCCTGTAGTGTTTGTACATGCGACAGATGCATCCTCTCATACGTCTATCTCTACTAGTCTTACATTTGATGCCAAATTGCTGTAATCTTAGCCTTGTTGATTCACAAACTACAGCCTCATTCTCTAACAGGCGATCATTAAATTTCTTTAGTATTTCTCCCATATCGATATCCAATGTCCCCACTTTGGGTACTCTTGAATTAGTCTGTCAGCTCTCTAATTCCTGCATACCCCTGCATGACCAGGAGATCCACACCAGTTCCTGAAAAATTATAATGCTGTTTACTAAAATATAAAAAGATAATGTAAAAATGTGTGTTTTGGTTTTTTAAGCGTGCTGACTTCTTGAAAAGGAAAAGCATAGAAGTAAGGTACAGGGTAACACTGAAGTCTGCACTGTGATATGTTATCAATAGGTTTTTGTCCATGTGGATATGATTAATAGAGAGCTTCTTCTTCTTCGTTTGTCCTGAAAAGAACGTTGGTTGTGTCCTTTTACAGCAAAGCTGTGATAATTGCGCCTTTCGGCCGACACATCCGACTTCAGCACAGCATTTTTTGGAACCGGGTTAGCCTTCCCACTTTGATCCCTACTCTCTCAGCCAGACTGCAGTGATGCAGCCTGTTTCCAGGACCACCACTTGGAGGTGGAGTAGGGTCTTGGTCAGCTCTGATTCGTTGACCCTGACGCAAGCAGTCAAGCTATGGGTCGCTGACTGCATTTATCACTGTAGGTGCGTCTTAGGTCCCAATAGAGAGCTGAATATTAGTGGCAGTTACTCTTATAATCAGCCTTGTTGTACTTAATCAGCCTTTTTAAGCTTAGAGTTATGAAGCATAAAAAAGTGAATAACAATCAAACTTTTTTAGTCTAAACAGTACAAGGCATTGGAAGTATTTTGTGTACAGACAAGCACAAAATTAGGGTTATAAAAACCAGAGCTAGTGTTCTTTTGTGCTTCTCTATGAAAGCAGCGGGTCAGAGCTGTAGACAGTTTAAAGAATAACTGAAATGTCGAAATTCTGTGAAGCTATCTTTGAATGCAATCAAATAAGATTAAGAAAAATTACTCAGACTATTCAGTGTATTGTTAGGGGAGATTTGAAAGTAGGGTAGTTGTCACAAGAAAATGTTTTGTTTCAGCTGCTTAAAGTGCTGTTAGAAGTGATAATGATTTTAGACAAATCATTCAGTCATTACCGTTCCATGATCCTGAATGGTTACAAGATTTGGTCCGTCTAACTAATGTTTTTACACGACTTAAGAAATTATATTGATCTCTTCAAAGGCACTTCTGTCACTATAACTTAACACATTCTTAGATTAGCTATTCTTTGAAGAAAACCAAGTTCTTGGTGACATATATATAAAGGTAATACTTACTTACTTACTTACTTAGTCGTTCCCCTTCTACCGTGAGGTGTAGCTGAGATGCAAGAGAATGAGACCAGCTGTTGGGGTTCCATTCTGTCCTCGGTCAAAAGGATGTTGCCTCCCAAACCGGGTCGCAGAGTGGATCAATTTTTTGTTTCCCATGCTTGTCAAGGTACGATCCACCAGGTGTAACATGGCCAAACCATCTTAGACTGTTCTATTGACGGGTCTGGCGGATGGGATTTTAGGCCTTGAAGTATCGTCTGGTTGCGGACCATGTCTCTTCTTGTTACTTCAACCCTTTCCTCAGATACCTCATTTCTGAGGTTTGGATCTGGCCAGGTGGGTTTGAAAGCAGCCAGACTCGCATCCATTGTAAAAATGTAGACACTAGGTTAAAGAATATTCCACTGTTTTCTTACAACCTCTTTCTTGTGAAGGAATCCAAATTTATGAATGCAATCAAACTAAGATGCTTTTCGAAACTCTTCAGTACAAGACTATTCGGTATAATGTTAGGAGAGATTTGAAAGTGGTCGTCTCACCTGTTCTCCCAACTTAAATGTTTTCTTTCTTTTCAGCTGCTTTTGTGCTGTTAGAAGTGATAATGATTTTTCTCCAGACAAACTTTGCAGGTTGGATTGGAGATGTGCCTCTGATTTAGCAATCAGGGCAACATCATCAGCAAATGCCAGCTCCGAAATATAGACCTGATCTTCCAGTACCCCACTGAATACTTTCTTGGTCTCGTCCTACATGCCTTGATGACATTCCATGAGGAGTATGAAAAGATAAGGTATATCACCTGATCTCTACAAAGGGTGGTCCTGAACTTCTGTCTTTAGTTTAACTGTCCTCACATAATTTCTTAAGATTGTAGCTAGCTCTTTGAAGAAAAGGTGCTGGAATATTCTTCCTTGCCAAACAGTCCCAAAGTTTATAAAGGTAATAAAATAGTATAATAATTAGAAACCTCTCACTCATTATGCAGAGGTACAATCTGACATAAAAGAGCATCTGATAGACATGCAGAAAACATATATCCCACCAAATTAATATGGTATTACCTTATTTTGAAACCCATTCAGTTTTCATAATTGTCCTTTGTTTTGAAACCCATTCAGTTTTCATAATTGTCCTTTGTTTTGAAACCCATTCAGTTTTCATAATTGTCCTTTGTGCTCCTTATGGAGCCATCACTGTAGCAGGTCAACTTACAGGAAGTCTGCACCCAGCATTCCTACTCTCTTGCATTGATGGTTTCTGTGGCAGTTTGTTTTACATGATAAGGTTGCCAGTCTCGTGCACAACCTCATATTAGTCACCTTGAACAGCATGCCTGAAGGTGCAGAAGTTTGTCCTATTCTTTCTATGTCTCTTCGGAGACCCCCAGGAACTTGACGTGGCATTAACAGTTTTAGTGTAAAATATGGTCTGGCTTGGGGGAGAATCTAATCAGTTTTTCAAAAATTCCAGCCGAATTGCAATGTGAAAGCTTGTTTCAAAGATGCAGCTCACTAACTCTTGGCACAGCTGAGAGTAACATTTCCTGAAATTTAAAACTGTTCAGTTTTTTTTAATAAATCTTTTAAAAAAGATCATTTTTATATGTGCATGAAACAATTATTGCAGATGTCACGTGTGATTGTGATGAGAGAGGAACAGTTCCCAATACGCTGTGTGATCCTAACACCCAACAGTGCCAGTGCAAGGTATGAAGAGCTGACTGTTTTTGTAGTAGAACTTCCTACACAAATCAAGAAAATACTAGTTACCTTTAATAAATATTATTCACAGATATTCACATTTAGTGGCAGGACCACAACAGACATAAAATATACCAGAAGCTTGAAGACAAAAAATATAACTGAAGCAAGGAAGGAGTTCAATAAAAGCATCATATTTGCTAGTTCATTTTTTCTTGAGGCTGAGAACCAAAAATCTTGATCCTCTCCCTCCCTTGGTTTTTTTTTTAGGGGGAACATTATTCACAGTATAATTCTGTCTATTCTCTCATTGTGCTCACACTCCTCTGATTCCTTATGCCCCAATTTTCATAGGTAGTTAGAACTTCTGTAAATTATCTTTAGACAAGTACCCACAAGATATATATGTATATAAGATTATCTTTAGGCAAGTACCCACAAGATATATATATATATTTGTAAAGTCTTTATCATTTTATGCATTCTACTTTTACTCCTCATTTCTAATGTGCATGGTAAGTATGCATTTGTTTTGTTGAAACTTGTTAAAATGAAACTGTATTCACTTCCAGTGTTTAAAACTAAGTTCAATTGTTGGTTGCTTTGTCACAATGCATGAAGTGTCATCATGCAATGACAAATCATCAAATAAGTTGTTCAAAATATTATACCTATCCACCCATCTTTAGAAGAAAAAGAAAAAAAAAACAAATAATAAAATGTTACAACTACCTTCAGAACAATGTCCAAGGTCGTCGTTGTAGTGCTTGCCAGGAAGGTTACTTCAACTTGAACAGAGACAACGAGATGGGATGTCTGAAATGTTACTGTACAGGTGTCTCTAACCAGTGTTCAAGCTCCAGCTATTACAGAGATGAGGTGAGGGCTACTTTAATGAGTACTGTTGTTATTAGCAAAGGAAATTTGCTTCAAAGGAATTTAAGCTTGAAAGTTCATGGCATTCTTGATGAAAGTGCTGATATTACATGTGTGGTAGCATGAATTCTAGCAGAGAAAATTAAATATTTTATCTTTTTCTAATCTGATAACAAGTTAAGTTGAAGATTTTGTTAAGTTGCTCAAGAAGCTTTATTTACAAGATAAAATTACATAAACTTTAAGACAAAATATTAAAATGTTTATGTTATTCATTGTTATGAATAGGATGAGTGAAAAATTAAAATATTTGCCTTTTCTTTTAAAAGTAGATTATATATTAACATAAATGATGATTAAAAAGGGACTAAAAAGTGCTGCTTATAAAACAGGACAGGATATCAAGTGACAAATTAAATCACTTCATGCACTCATACTGTGTAATGTTCAGGTTTCTGGAACATTACTAGATCTGGCAACCACTCTTGGCAGGATGTTATATATATTGCAGATTTTCCAGTACGTGCTTCTGCAGTGTTTCTTGTTCAATTGTTTTATTTATATGAATGAAGCTAATGGTATAACTTGTGCTGATTCACCTTAAATACTGTTATTTTTAATCTACCAGATCATCCCTATGTTGAACTCTGATGGCACGCACAACTTCCAACTAACAAACAGAAGACTCTCTCGCACAATCATTGATGGTTTTGCCATTAACGCTGAGCGTAATGAGATCACATTTAACAGCTTTGAAGGCATCCAGAGAGAGCAGGAGAGTTTGTTCTTTTCCCTGCCACCCAAGTTTAGAGGTGATAAGGTATGAGTTGTTGTCACACAAATCATATTTTGGCTTGGAGTCTAATGGACAGCCTTAAGATACTATAGAATAACTTGTTCTTTGGTTTGCTAAAGACCAGAAAGATCATAAAGTAAGAGGGCAACTCCTGTGTATTTCTCTTTTAACCTCTCTGTTAATCAGCTTCTTTCCGTTAAAAATGTCCTCCCTTTTTGTTTCCTTTCTCAGTTCTTTTCTCTCATTTAGTTTTCTTTTTTTCCCCATGTTTTGGGGGTTTTAATTCCAGCCTTATTCTCAACTTCTCTCTCACATCTTTTGAAGTAGTGAGCTTATTTCTTATCAGCTTCTTCCTTATTTAGCTCCTTGTTCACAGCCATCTCCTTCCTTGCATTATTCTTCTTCTTGTTGTCTTCTTTCTGTTAGCCAATTCCATCCTGTCAGTGGTTTTGTCTCATTCAGTTTCTTCCTCAGTTGTCATTTTATTCCTATTAGTAAACTCCATCTTGTGAGGTCTTTTGTCTCATGCATCTACTCAGTTTCTTCCTCCCATAGATTCATCACTGAGATACAACAGAAGCACATCACTTAGGACAGAGATGAGACCAAGTGATAAAGACCAAGAAGTGGCCACTGCAGTCTGAACTACCACATTTTTAACAAATTAGAAATAGGACAAATGGATATACAGTCGGTTTCCGTATCAGCGGGTTCTGCATCTGCGGATTCAACTGACCACGCATCGAAAATATTCGAGGAAAAAAAAATTCCAGAAAGTTCCAAAAAGCAAAACTTGAATTTGCCATGCGCAGAGCACTACGTGAAATCCACGTGAATGAAGTGATATGTAGGTGTAGCCTCCTGCCATTTCACAGATCCTCAGTCTCTCTCCAACACTTGTTGTTTGTGCATTGTTCACTTCGCATCTCGTTCGTTCACTGCTTGTGTTGTGTGCACCCTTTGTTTCTGTGAAAAAATTGCTCCTAAAACGCAATTAAGTGGTCAAAGCAATCCCTCAAATGCTAAAGTGCTTTGAAAAGTGGCATGTCACTTGCCGAAGTGGGCCATAAGGTCGGTAAGAACGAATCGAGCATTCGCACAATAAAGCAGAAAGAAGCTGAAATTCGTGGAAGTGTTAGTGCTAACCCTACAACGGCAAAAATGGTCTCTCTCGTTCGTGATAAAGTGCTTGCAAAGACTGAGAAAGCATTAAGTGTGGCTACAGGACATGTCACAGAAGCATATCCCTGTTGATGGCAAAATTATGCGTGAGAAAGCATTTATATATGGGACGAGCATCCGCGGATTGTGGTATCCAAGGGGGTCCTGGAACCAATACCCCGCCCCCGAGGATAAGGAGGGTCGACTGTATGTCCATGTGGAGAACAAAAACAGTATAATATATCATCCAGAGGAATCTTACCTTCATAAGAGAAGTACACTGACAACATGGTCTTTACCAGTCCTTGTGAGGGAGAAATAGTATGATGATGAAAGTAGCCTGGGACAGACCACCTATTTTATGAAGGAGATAGATGTGACTCAAATGAGAGCTATATGGAAATGAACTATGTGAAAGAAAAGATTCATCCTCTTACTCTTCCTTACTCATTTACTTAATTCAGATCAGCTACTTGCCTGTGTAGTTCACTGGGGTCTCAGAGGAAACAAAAGAAGAAAAAAGGACAACTGTTACCTCAGATGTGCTTTAAGAAATGACTTATTTATATGAGGTTGTGTATGGGGCTACAGAAAACACCACTACAAGAACATGTGAATATTGGCTTTCTGCTGTGGTGGTGATTGCATGCTCCGTAGGGAGTGAAAAGGGAAATAATGATGAGTCAGCTATTTTCACAGTCATTTACCTTAAATCAGTCAGCTATTTCTTTCTAATAATTAGTTTATTCATCATTTCTTCCCTTTTATTCCTTTGTAATTCCTCTTTACCACCACAACAATGGAAAGACAGTATTATTGTAAAGTTACCGAAGAAAGGTGATCTATCAGACTGTAATAACTGGCGTGGTATATCTCTATTATCAGTACCTGGAAAATTATTATGTTGCATGATGTTAGAAAGACTTAAATTGCATGCTGACGAAAAGATCAGAGAAGAACAAGCGGGTTTCAGGCCGAAACGATCATGTATTGATCAAATATTCACACAAGAACAATTATAGAAGAATCAGTGGAAAGGCAATCGCCACTTATTATCACCTTCGTCGATTTTCAAAAAAGCCTTTGATAGTCTACACCGCCCATCATTGTGGAAGATACTTACAATCTATGGTTTTCCAACAAAATATGTGAATATAATCAAAGCGCTATATGACAATGCAAGATGTTGTGTTAGAACAAATAAAGGGAATACAGAATGGTTTACAGTAGAAACAGGGGTGAAACAAGGCTGTATTATGTCACCACTACTTTTTTTGGAATAGCTATTGATTGGGTTATGAGAAACTATACCCACAATGAACAATTGGGTATAAAATGGACAAATGGAAAATTCCTGGGGGACCTGGATTTCGCAGATGATGTAGCATTCTTAAGTTCAACACCAAGACAATCCCAAGAAGCAATAAATAATTTGTGTCATCTCTCGGTTAAAATTGGTCTCCAAATAAATGCCTCTAAAACTAAAGCTATGAACTTTTCTAACGAGACCTTTGATATCATCTTGAACGGGGAAAAACTACAGAAAGTTGAAAGTTTCAATTATTTAGGCAGTAAAATGACTCAGGATGGTGACACAACAAGAGAAATCCATACTAGAATTGCTTTGGCAGCTAGCGCCTTCAATAGATTATCTAACATTTGGAAATTACGATCATTGAATATACATACCAAGCTTCGTCTGTTTAATTCAAATGTTATCTCAGTGTTAACATACGGCTGTGAGAGTTGGAAAATAACAAAATCATTGGAGAACAAGCTGAATACATTCGAGAACAACTGTCTTAGAAAACTCATGAACATCAGTTGGAAAGAATTCAAGACTAATCGACAAATAAGAGAAGACTCTAGGCAGAAATATGTCTCCGACTATATAAGGAAAAGACGATGGTCATATATCGGTCATGTCCTACGAATGCAAAACAACAGAATACCACTACAGGCGCTCACTTGGGTTCCTGAGGGTAAGCGGAAAAAAGGAAGACCAAAAGAAACACTCAGAAGAACAATAATAAGAGAAGGAAGAACGTTGGGCCTAAATAATGTGCAAGAGCTAAGAGGAGTGGCGTCACAACGAACAACCTGGAGAGCACTGGTTTCTGCCTTATGCGCCGTGTTTGGCGCTTAAAGAATTTATTATTATTATTATTAATTCCTCTTCATGTCCACATTACCAACCCCTTCATATTTTAAAATTTAACACGAAATATCTTTACCGAGGACACCATCATAGCCACCATTTCTCTTTTTTTATCTTATGCAGCAAAGAGCCAGAGTCGGCCCTAGAGATTTTTCAAGGTTGTGCAAGGTCTCGTGGTTTTTACAAATAAATGTTGGCACCTTTTCCAAGTCCACGCCAAGTGCTGGCACACTGCTTGCACCTCCAAGAGCTAACCCTGCACACAACCACCACATCTGCTGGCCCCTGTGCAGGAAGCCAGCACCCAAGCATTCCTGTGCTCTTAGAGCAGTGGTTTCTGTAGCGATTTCACATGATGAAGTTGCCAGTCATATATGCAGCTTCATATTAATTATCTCTTATGACATGCCTAAGGAAGCAGTAACTCTGGTCATTTGTTGTCTTATGGAGGACCTGGTATTAGACAGTAATCTGCATCACAAATGCCACCCTGCTTAATTATTTTCATTTATTATATCCTTTCATGGCCCTTACAAATCCCTGCCACCAGAAATAAAATCCCTTGCTCTATTGTTGAAGTTTTTGTACATCTGCAGTTTATATCATAGTCCTCATAGTGGCTTTTCTCTACATACTGCCTGATAACTTTTTTTTGACTGTGGTTTTTCTCCATAGATATCATCTTATGGAGGTTACCTCAGGTTTGGTCTGTCATACACTACAGCTTTTGATACAGGGCGAGAATATATGGATGTCGATGTTGAAATCATTGTAAGTTGATTACTTGGATCTTAATTAAAAAATAATTATAGATTGCACTTTAAGATTATGTGGATTGATATTATGTTATTATAGAAATCTTTATAAAAATAGACTTCATAGATCCTGATAAAGAAGCCATAAGTAGGTACCGAATTATAGTGTTGTTGTTACTGTTTATCCTAGGGCTTCTGAGCTCATGGCTCTTTTTCAGCCAATGCAAAGTTAAAGAATTTGCACGTGTTCTGGAACTGTTGAGTAGTGCTGTAAAGAGTGTATGATTGTTGGGGAGCCCAGCATTAGCTTTATTCTTTCTGTAGAGAGTTCTGGGCAAGTGAGCAGCACATGCTGAACTGTCTGATGTGGATGAGTAAAGATGCAGCAGTTAGGCTCATGAGAGGGGTTTAATTTGTTTAAGTGCTTGTTGAGTCTATTGTGCTCTGTTCTTAGTTGAAAGATTGATCCCTGCTGCATATGTCATAGGTTGTTGATGTTATTTTTGTTGGGGAATTATAGCATAGAAATTATGTGATTACGTGACATTAATGTTAGAGCCTGATGTTATGATTTTGTGGTCATGTAATTACTTTTTAATATAACATTACTTTTAGTTATTTTTTAATACTTTTGTAACACTCTTTAGAGGGTTGTAATCAGTGTCTTTTCTTCGGCGCTCCTGTGTGTTTGATTGCTTGTCTACTTGGTGGAAATATATATATGTTTCTTACATTAGAGCAAGGAAGACAAACGATTGTATTACCTGCACCGACCATCACCTAAAGCCAGGGAAACATATTCATACGACATTCTTCTCACTGAGGTAAGAACTCCAATCTTTGTATGTTATTGCTGCAGTATTGTGATATGTGTATCTGAAATATTATCATCTGTTTTGTGAAATTATTCACTAGCGTGAACTCTTCTTTTCTGTATTTAGTTCTTCTCTCCATGTCTTTTTTTTCAGAACAGGAACTGCCTTGTATTGCTATCAGCTGGTTTTCTCAGTGTTTGTCCAGTCCAATGCAAGCATCAGCTTCTCACACGTTTTACTTGTAGCTGTCACGTTCTTTCCATCAGTTCCACACTAGTGATCTTGTCATGCCATTTCACACCTTCTATTCTAGACAAACTCCCATTTATGAAAGTCTGTGTCTTTCTGGTTGTCATTTGCCTTATTTGTGGAAGTTTATTTTTTATTTTTTTGTTCTTGCTTATAGTGTCTACAGAATTGGGTAGCCAGCCTTCCATAGTCGCCTACTGTAACATACCTGGTTCGGTACTGGGTCACTATTCTTTGCTGCCCCTTCATGCCCTGGTAACACATGGGCAAAGATAAAATATATGGTACAATTATTACATCATTCATTATCCTTCAAGTCAGTGTGGAGTGTAAGCCCTTAACAAATTCATGCCAGGCTTTTCTGTTTTATGCCATCTGTACAAGGATTTTCTTTGCCTTGTCTTTTTCATGTCCATCTCCAATTCCTTTTCCATGTGTACTTTGGTCTCTGTTAAGGGCAGAAATTTGGTCCTGAGTAATTCTTGGTTTAGTTTCATTTGGTAATTAATTATTTTCACTTCTTTGACCTTATGTATTTTATTCAGCTGGCCATTTGGTTGAAGGCATAATGTTCATTTCATAATTTTGTCAATGATTTAAAACTTAGTCCAAACTTGAACAAAACGTGATGAACTGAGATATTTAATTCAACTCTTGAATTGACAACTTTCCGTTTATTCTTTTAACTACACACATTTTGAAATTAATAAAAATTCTGCTCCATATATACATCTCTGTATCATTCAGGCATTCTTTACACGAGCATTTCTGATTTTGAAATATTCAATGCACTTGAAGCTTTATTCTGATTGACTCAGTATTTCATGTCAGTTAAAAACATATTGCCATAATGCACTCAAAATTGAATTCTATTTATGCTCAGTCTATTTATATTATGCATTATCAGTGTTCTTCAACACATTCATTGATTCCGTCTGCTAATCTTTAGAAAGTCAATTTTTCCACGTCAAAATATATATATATATATATAAGTTTGGCTAACCTGTTTAATTTAATTGGGCTATACATCCAGCCCGTGAACACTCTGTTTCATATAACGGGGCAATACATCCATCCCATGGACACTCTGAATTATAAATATATTTATCACACTTTTCGAGCAGACACATACTAGTTAGTGGCAGTACCACATTTTCCTTAGTAGCAATGGCCACACAGTCGAACACGACCACACGCTATCAAAGCGTTCAGCAGAATCTTCCACGTCATCCTTTGATTTGTACTCTCGTCATACCGTTAATGTATATTCACATCTTTTATACATTTAGTTGAAGTTTGACATGGTGTGGAAAAAAATCCCGAAAGAATAACTTTACCAAGATTTGTTTTCACATCATGAAGTGACCTCAACTGTCTCCCTCTATTTCTCCTACCCTGGAGATTCCAGCACAAAGGCTGGCTTAATTAAAAGCATTTTAATGAAATATTATCGTCTTGTCTTTTCAGTAACAAAACATATGTGGCACCATTTAAAATCACATAACATTATGTATGTTGTCAGTACAATTCATGAGATCTGATGTCAGAAAATGCCATTAGAGTTGGTAAAAAAGACTGTTTAAATGCTGTTTGACAGACTTCCTTCAAAAATCTGATGGATGGCCAGACACCTTCACGGGAAGCATTCTTGAGTGTCCTGGCTGATATTGATGCCATCCTTATCAGAGCAACCTATCATACTGCCATGGACACAGTGACCCTCCGTGACTTGCGTATGGAAATTGCTGTCCCCAGTGTAACAGGCCAGAGGGGAACACCAGAAGTGGAAAGTTGCATCTG
This sequence comes from Oreohelix idahoensis, assembly GCA_024509875.1. Taxonomy (NCBI): domain Eukaryota; kingdom Metazoa; phylum Mollusca; class Gastropoda; order Stylommatophora; family Oreohelicidae; genus Oreohelix; species Oreohelix idahoensis. The sequence goes on along the minus strand of JAMPIV010016194.1, from coordinate 155,822 downwards.
CCCAGAAGGTTATACTGGTCTGTCTTGTCAGGTAATTAAGACTGAGAATGAGCTTGTGTGGACCTCAGGAGTACCGTTGTTCTTAGCTGAAAGTGAAAAAATGCTGGCTTGGTCTATAATAATAAAACTACACAAAGAAATATCAACTTTTAATGTTTGAATGTACAAGAACTGACCACCATGGCAACTTTTAAAAATAATTTGTTGGTGTCACTGGTCTTTAAAGTTTAATGTAAAAAAACTAAGATCAAGTTTTAAACACAGAATGTTGTGAAACAGTGTAAGGAAAGAACAATGCTATGCTGAAAAGCATTTTAGAAAAATGTTTTGTTTTGAATGCAAACACATACACACACACACACAAAAAAAGAGAGAGAGACATACACACACACAAAAAGAAAAAGAGAGAGAGAGCGTTCAAGCGGAAAAAAGCCTAGAAAAGCAAATCATTTCCCTTTAGATAAATATTTTGGAAATGGTTATATTATATGTGAATCAGTTCTATTACTTTATATTTGATTATGACTGTTGTAACAAATAAATCAAGAAATACAAATTTTAAACTTTGTTTTACAATTGTTGCTTATGTATGTATATGTGAATTAGTTTGCGTGAGAGCAAAAGAGAAAAAAAGAATTTTAGAGAGAGAGAGAGACTAAGCACACACATACACGCACAAGTTATAATGTGCATCATGTATCATTCAAAAGGCATGTGCAGCTGGTTATTTAAGAGTTGAAAACAGTGGAGCAGCTGCTGGTCAGTGTGTCAGATGTAACTGCAATGGTCATGCTACCAGCTGTGATCCACAGACTGGAGTCTGTCAGGTGAGGAGAAAGAAAATTATAGGCAGTAGTGATTATTAGAGATATGAGTGTTTTTTAGGCCATTGCTGTTTTTTGTTTTTATCATTGTAAGTAGATTGACTTGCACTTTTGGGCAAATTTGATTTTTTGCTCTATTAGCTTTACGATTAAGTCATCACTTTTATCTCCATGTCCTGGTAAGGTTTGACATTTTTTTCTCCGTGTATGTAGTCCCTGTTAGACATGTTGGCCATATTTCTGTGATTCATTTTCACTGTTTGAAATTGATGTGTGCTTGTTAAATTAAAATTGTTGTGTGCTTGAGGCATTGTTAAATATCCTTGTTTGGTACTACCATGAAAGGCTGGTGTAAAGATAATATTAATCATTTGCTGTTTTTTGTGGTACTTGACGCAGTGTTAAATTATAATTTACATCGGACTTGGGCAACCTTAGCATACCTAGATCTATTTCAACATTTTCAGTGAGTTTGGGGTCTACCAAATACTATTTTTCATTGTAGCTGCTACTTTTACAGTGTTTCTGCTAAATGATAAAATAACTTTTTCAGGCCATAAATCGAGGATTCCTCAGCAATAGAGAGGTTGGTAAGAAAACGAAGAAGGCTGTATACCGCTCCACCTATGTCCCAGTCTTGACATATGGATGCGAGTCATGGGCAATGACTACAACCCACAAAAGCTAGATCCAAAACTCAGAAATGAGGTATCTGAGGAAGGTGGTTGAAGTAACAAGAAGAGACATGGTCCGCAACCAGACGATATGTCACGGCCTAAAATCCCACCCCCTGCAGACCCAAGTAGAACAGTCCCAATTAAGATGGTTTGGCCATGTCTGCAGAATGGGAGAAGATTGGCTACCACGACAAGCATGGGAAACAAAGAGCCAGGGATCCAGACCCCCAAGATGACCCAGAGTCCGCTGGGAAAACAACATTAGACAATCTTTGAAGGACCGAGGACTAGAATGGAACCAGGCCAGGAGGAAGACAGCCGATAGGATAGTCTGGCGCTCTCTCTCCCAAACCTCTACACTTCATGGTAGAAGGGGAACGACTAAGTAAGCTAGTAAGCATGTGAAATGAAGAAAGCATTTAAGGCAAACAAAAATATTTATTAATTGAAGACTAAATATTGTGCTAATGCAAGGAAGAAGATATGACATTAATAAGAGCAAATTAAAACAAACACATTAGACTTAAATACTAGGATTACTTACTTAGTTATTCCTATTCTACCTTGGGGTCCCAAGAGGTTAGTCAGAGAGAGTGTAATTTCTAGTATTACTTCTTCTTCTTCTATGTTCGTCCTGAAAAGGACGTTTGTTATGTTGTGTCGCCGTTTACAGCAAAGCTGCAATATTTGTGCCTTTCAGCCCGACACATCTGGTTTCAGCATGGCATTTTTGGAACTGGATTGGCCTTCCCACTTCGATCCGTACTCTCTCAGCCAGACTGCAGTGATGCAGCCTGTTTCCAGGACCACTACTTGGAGGTGAAGTAGGGTCTTGGTCAGCTCTGGTTCGCTGACCCTGATGCAAGCAGTCTAGCTATGGGTCGCTGATTGCATTTATCACTGTTACTGCGTCTTTGGTCCCATTTCTAGTATTACAAAAGATGTAATAACTCAGGCTTAATATGCTAATGTATACCTTGTAGCGGTATGGCAGCTTGCGTACCCTGACAATCCCCAGAGCTATGCCAGTGGGAGTTTTACTCCTGGTAGGTTCAACCAAGCTGGACTGGTCTGTGTGGGTAGGGGTCAGACAAAAGCTGGTACCTGGTCCTCCAGGTTGGGGGTTTTAGCACAGGGCTGACACCCCTGTCTGTGTAAAAAAAACAACGAAGTTACGGAAACAATAATAAATGAACAAACTTTGCTGCGGGATGGACATTTGGAGTCTGTGGCTCGTTTGACTGTCAGTAGTGAAAGCCGAAAGGAAGCCACTGACATGAAAACGGATGTCCTGACCGCAAAACAGGATACAAGAATAGGTTTTTGGAATGTCAGGACAATGTACGAGACAGGTAAACTAAGACAGGTCACGGCAGAAATGAGAAACTATAGGTTACACATTCTAGGGATAAGCGAGAGCAGATGGACAGGGGCAGGAAAAGTTAAAACAGCAACAGGAGAAACAGTACTTTACTCTGGAAGAGAGGATGGACAGCACAATGAAGGCGTAGCCATTATTCTACAGAAAGGAATAGAAAGGACATTACTGGAATGGAAACCCATCAACAACAGACTGATAAGATTAAGATTGAGAGGGAGATTCACCAACACTACAATAATACAATGCTACGCACCAACGAATGATAGCGATGAGGAGGTCAAGGATGAATTCTATCAACAACTGCAGAAAGAAATGGAAGACACACCTAGATATGATCTTGTTATAGTAATGGGAGACCTCAATGTGAAAGTTGGTACACACAATACATATAATGAAAGAACAATGGGGAAATGCGGCAGCGGAACAGCAAACGAAAATGGGGATAAACTAATAAGTTTCTGTAGCATTAATAACCTGGTCATTGGAGGAACACTCTTCCCACATAAAGAAATTCACAAATTAACATGGGAATCACCAAATGGTCGGGACAGAAACCAGATAGACCACATCATGGTTAACGGTAGATGGAGACATGCATTACAAGATGTGAAGGTAAGAAGAGGTTCAGATGTGGGAAGTGATCACCATTTAGTAGTAGCAAAACTGAAAGTGAAACTAAGAAGGGCTGCACCAACTGTAACTACACAGAAAAGGTTAGACATCAGCAAATTGAAGGACTCCCTTACCGGAAAAGCTTTTGCGGCCGACATAAAGAAACGATATCAATTTGCCAAAAGTCAGGAAAAGACATTGACTGATGATATAGACCAGAATTTCAACACCATTTCAACAATATACAAAGAAAGCAGCAAATCATGCTTGGGATTCCAGGAAAGGAAGAAACAAGACTGGATAACACCAGAAACTTTAAACACCATAACGATGAGAAAGGAAATGAAAAGAAAGAAAACAGAAGTGAAGTCCCCCAGGTTAAAGCAACTATATAGCGAACAGTACAGTCAGCTGGACAAGGAAGTTAAATGCCAAACCCGAGCCAACAAAAGGAATTTCCTAGACGATCTTGCAAGACAGGCAGAGGAGGCAGCACTGAGAAATGAACAAAGCACAGTATACAAAATAACTAAATTCATCAGCGGAAAACGAGGTGCAAACAATATTACATTAGTAAGAGATAAGCAAGGTAATCTCATCACGACAGCAGAGGGACAAGAAACAAGATGGGCAGAGCACTTCAGAGAAACTCTGAACAAGGAACCACCAGAGACACAATTAAATATTCCTGAAGCTGAAAACGATCTAGATGTGAATACAGACATTCCACGAAAAGAAGAAATCATCACAGCAATCAAAGGGTTAAAGAACGGCAAACCTCCGGGCCATGATAACTTAAATGCAGAGCTATTTAAGACAGACCCTGAGCTAGCAGCAGAACTATTAGAACTACTATTTGCACAAGTCTGGAAAACGGGGACAACACCATCAGAGTGGAACAAAGGAATAATTGTCAAATTGCCCAAGAAGGGAGATCTTGCAGACTGCAATAATTGGAGAGGAATCACTCTTCTCTCAGTTCCCAGCAAAATACTAGGCAGGATAATTATACAGAGAATTTCAAAGGCAGTAGATCACAAACTGAGGAAAGAACAAGCAGGATTTAGAAAGAACAGGAGATGTGTAGATCATATATTCACTCTCAGGAACATTATAGAGCAGTGCTCAGAATGGCAAAGACAGCTTTACATTAATTTCATTGATTTTGAAAAGGCTTTTGACAGCATACATAGGGACAGCTTATGGAAAATACTGAGGGCTTATGAAATTCCAAGCTGCATAGTGTCAATCATAAAAAGCCTCTATGCAAACTTTACGTGCAGTGTTGGGCAGAGCAACCTAACCTTTGAGGTGAAGACAGGAGTACGACAGGGATGCCCCTTATCAACCACTCTATTTTTAACAGTCATAGACTGGGTGATGCGCCAGACAACAGAGGGCAGTCCAAGAGGAATAAGATGGACAACATTTTCTACATTGGAAGATCTGAAATATGCAGATGATATTGCACTACTAGCACATTCACATCAACACATCCAGGAAAAAAATGGATAGACTTAATAAGTTTAGCCAGCAGGTGGGCTTGAACATCAATTTAAAGAAGTCTGAGGTCATGACGCTCAATGTGAGCAACCCTGAGCCCATATCAGTAAGGAATAAGCAATTGGTACAGACAGATACCTTCACATACCTAGGAAGCATAGTAACACCAGACGGCGGGGCAGGCAAAGACATCAACATCAGAATGAATAAGGCAAGAACAGCCTTCTTTAGCCTAAACAACATCTGGAAGTCCTCCCAATACAGCACAAGCACAAAATTAAGATTATATCAGAGCTGTGTGCTTTCTGTGCTTCTCTATGGTGCAGAATGCTGGAGAGTTACAGAGAAGGAAATGTCGAAATTGTTCTCTTTTCACACAACATGCCTAAGAAAAATTCACCGAATCTTTTGGCCGAATACCATCACTAACCAAGATCTGCTTACTCGCAGCAAGCAAGAGAACATGCACACCATCATAGCTGGCAGACGCTGGAACTGGGTTGGTCATGTCCTCAGAAGAGACCCCGATGCCATCACAAGAACAGCTATGCTTTGGACCCCTGAAGGAAAACGAAAGAGAGGCAGACCAAAAACAACCTGGCGGAGGACTGTGGAGGCTGAGATGCAAAGAATGAACCAGAGTTGGGGCACTGTACGAAGGATGGCCACCGACCGAGCAAAGTGGAATCAATTTGTTGTTGCCCTACAAGACGCCACTAGACGTGATGGCCACTGACTGCTTTGACGGTCGGCGGCTAAGGATCAAAGAAGAAGAAAGAATATGCTAATGGTTAACCCTGCATCACCTCAAATAAGTCCTCAAATTCAGAATGAAAAACATTATACCTTAAGAAACAAAACATTTAATTAAAGAATAAGAAAAAAATGAACAACTTTATATATAAGGCAGTCCATCAGTGGACAGTGACAGCGTCTTGTCAACTCCTGCTTTACATCATTAAACCTTTGCACATTTCTCATTGTTCCCATCAGGAGATTGGAGCATTGATGGAGTTGTCCTGCACATTTCTCATTGTTCCCATCAGGAGATTGGAGCATTGATGGAGTTGTCCTGCACATTTCTCATTGTTCCCATCAGGAGATTGGAGCATTGATGGAGTTGTCCTGCACATTTCTCATTGTTCCCATCAGAAGATTGGAGCATTGATGGAGTTGTCCTGCACATTTCTCATTGTTCCCATCAGGAGATTGGAGCATTGATGGAGTTGTCCATGTGCAATGAAGATAGTCCAAAGAAGAACCAAACCAAACCAAATCATTCTTCCCCATCAGGCATATTATTTTTGATGAAGCCATGGTCTAGATGCTCTGACTGTCTTATCTGTTTGATTTGTTTAAGTCTTTTGTAAGTCTCCTTGTTTTTCACCAACATTGATGCCTTATGTCTTCATTGTGTTTATTTTTTATGATTTATTTATTATAGATCATTCTCTCTATGATATATGGTTTCTGTTGCAAATTTTAAAAATCTGAAACTCTTTACAATGAGAGATTCAATTATTGTGAATAGACTAATTTTTTACGGTTCTCTCTCCTGCTTTCAGAATTGCCAGGACAATACCGTAGGAGACAGATGTGAGCGCTGTGCACCTGGTTACTATGGTGACCCCACAGCAGGAACCCCCGGTGACTGCAGAGTTTGCCCATGTCCTCTGACTATATCCTCAAACCAGTGAGTGATAAAATTAAATGTATCTGATACCATTCTACAGAGTTCTGTTTCATGAAGTTTGTTTTCAGAGCCCAGCCAGTAAAGTCTGTATTGATATTATAAGTAGTTGATACCAAGGTTGTGGAATCAGAGTTGGAATCAGGAGTCGTGCAGTCTGTAGTTTTGTGCGAGGATGGATATGGAGTCTGAGTTGGTTACTCATAATTTTAACATTCCCAAAGGCAGGGGGAAAAAAATCAGGATATTTCCCAAGAAACAGGAATTCTTTTCTTTAAGCCACTTCAGGTCAGAGTTGGAGTTGTACTTTTTAAATGACTGGAGTCAGAGTTGGAGTTGTACTTATTAAATTACTGGAGTCAGAGTTAGAGTTGTACTTATTAAATTACTGGAGTCAGAGTTAGAGTTGTACTTATTAAATTACTGGAGGGAGTCAGAGTTGGAGTTGTACTTATTAAATTACTGGAGGGAGTCAGAGTTGGAGTTGTACTTATTAAATTACTGGAGAGAGTCAGAGTTGGAGTTGTACTTATTAAATTACTGGAGAGAGTCAGAGTTGGAGTTGTACTTATTAAATTACTGGAGTCAGAGTTAGAGTTGTACTTATTAAATTACTGGAGTCAGAGTTAGAGTTGTACTTATTAAATTACCAGAGTCAGAGTTAGAGTTGTACTTATTAAATTACTAGAGTCAGAGTTAGAGTTGTTCTTATTAAATTACTGGAGCGAGTCAGAGTTGGAGTTGTACTTATTAAATTACTGGAGTCAGAGTTGGAGTTGTACTTATTAAATTACTGGAGTCAGAGTTAGAGTTGTACTTATTAAATTACTGGAGTCAGAGTTAGAGTTGTACTTATTAAATTACTGGAGTCAGAGTTAGAGTTGTACATATTAAATTACTGAAGTGAGTCAGAGTTGGAGTTATACTTATTAAATTACTGGAGGGAGTCAGAGTTGGAGTTGTATACTTATTAAATTACTGGAGTCAGAGTTGGAGTTGTACTTATTAAATTACTGGAGTCAGAGTTAAAGTTGTACTTATTAAATTACTGGAGTCAGAGTTAGAGTTGTACTTATTAAATTACTGGAGGGAGTCAGTGTTGGAGTTGTACTTATTAAATTACTGGAGGGAGTCAGAGTTGGAGTTGTACTTATTAAATTACTGGAGAGAGTCAGAGTTGGAGTTGTACTTATTAAATTACTGGAGTCAGAGTTAGAGTTGTACTTATTAAATTACTGGAGTCAGAGTTAGAGTTGTACTTATTAAATTACTGGATTCAGAGTTAGAGTTGTACTTATTAAATTACTGGAGTCAGAGTTAGAGTTGTACTTATTAAATTACTGGAGTCAGAGTTAGAGTTGTTCTTATTAAATTACTGGAGGGAGTCAGAGTTGGAGTTGTACTTATTAAATTACTGAAGTCAGAGTTAGAGTTGTACTTATTAAATTTTTGGAGTCAGAGTTAGAGTTGTACTTATTAAATTACTGGAGTCAGAGTTAGAGTTGTACTTATTAAATTACTGGAGTCAGAGTTAGAGTTGTACATATTAAATTACTGGAGTGAGTCAGAGTTGGAGTTATACTTATTAAATTACTGGAGGGAGTCAGAGTTGGAGTTGTATACTTATTAAATTACTGGAGTCAGAGTTGGAGTTGTACTTATTAAATTACTGGAGTCAGAGTTGGAGTTATACTTATTAAATTACTGGAGGGAGTCAGAGTTGGAGTTGTATACTTATTAAATTACTGGAGTCAGTGTTAGAGTTGTACTTATTAAATTACTGGAGTCAGAGTTAGAGTTGTACATATTAAATTACTGGAGCGAGTCAAAGTTCGAGTTATACTTATTAAATTACTGGAGTTGGAGTTGTACTACAGTATTAAATTACTTGAGTCAAACAAAATATTGAAGTCTTAGGTCATGACGCTCAATGTGAGCAACCCTGAGCCCATATCAGTAAGGAATAAACAATTGGTACAGACAGATACCTTCACATACCTAGGAAGCATAGTAACACCAGACAGTGGGGCAGGCAAAGACATCAACATCAGAATGAATAAGGCAAGAACAGCCTTCTTTAGCCTAAACAACATCTGGAAGTCCTCCCAATACAGCACAAGCACAAAATTAAGATTATATCAAGAGCTGTGTGCTTTCTGTGCTTCTCTATGGTGCGGAATGCTGGAGAGTTACAGAGAAGGAAATGTCGAAATTGTCCTCCTTTCACACAACATGCCTAAGAAAAATTCACCGAATCTTTTGGCCGAATACCATCACTAACCAAGATCTGCTTACTCGTAGCAAGCAAGAGGACATGCACACCATCATAGCTGGCAGACGCTGGAACTGGGTTGGTCATGTCCTCAGAAGAGACCCCGATGCCATCACAAGAACAGCTATGCTTTGGACCCCTGAAGGAAAACGAAAAAGAGGCCGACCAAAAACAACCTGGCGGAGGACTGTGGAGGCTGAGATGCAAAGAATGAACCAGAGTTGTGGCACTGTACGAAGGATGGCCACCGACTGAGCAAAGTGGAATCAGTTTGTTGTTGCCCTACAAGACGCCACTAGGCATGATGGCCACTGACTGCTTTGACGGTCGGCGGCTAAGGATCAAAGAAGAAGAAGAAGAAGAAACAAATTATTGTCCATCTCTACAACCCTGGTTGATACAGTTAAAATGTCAACATGCTTCCATAATTAAACTTGAATTATTTTTTTTAAAGTATCCTGTTCAACCTTCGATGGGTTACATTGATAGTACACCATAGGACATATGGTGTACTAATTCGAGTAAATATAGTCAGGTTTCCAATACCCAAATATAGTACCTTCTTACCCCCTCTACTCAGTCCAAATAGAGTAAATCAAAACTAAATTTGTATGAATGTTTTTGTATGTGACCTCCCTTTAATTTAATTTAATTTAAAATTGAATGAAATTGATTGAGAAGATCAATGACTGAAAGTAGGTTTTCTGAATACGGAGGGCTTGCATTATCTCTGTTGTCATTGAAGATTAAAGACATATGTACTGAAGACTTTGCCAGTGCAGTAGTAGCATGACATTGGTTTACTGAATGAGTTTTAGCATAATTTTCTACAGGCAAGATTCTTGGTTTTCCGGTTAAGAATAAAATAAATAAACTTACTGCCTTTTGTTTGTGTAAAGAAATAAATAGTTTAAAACAGTTTGGTTTTCATTTCTCAAGATTTTCTCCAACCTGCGTCCTGGACCAGGACAGCCGAGTTACTTGTGATAGGTGTCCCCCTGGTTACACTGGCCGAGATTGTGGACAGTAAGTACTTTGTTCCTGAACTCATATTTGCCTTCTTGTCTGCATCATTGTATCTTTTTTTTCCTTCATGCCTTTTCTCCCACTGGCATCTATCCTCTTTTCTTCCATCTTTCTTTTATTCATTTCATGTATCATCTTTCTGATGTACCTTTTCTGTTTTTTATCATATTTCATAATGCTTCTGTTACTTTGTTCATTTTTATTTTACATTCTTTCTTTTAAAAATTCCTCATTCATCATTTTCTCCCATCCTACCTATTTCCTAGCTGTTCTGTATTTGAAAGTTTACACTGAATTATGAGGTAAATAACAAACAGTATATGTATGAGAGAATACATTTATTTCAAGCAGTTCACGATTTATTCACACACAGGACTCTGATAAGCTTTTCATTATAGTTGATCCTGATCAGAAAATGGTGGAATGTAAATGCAAATACTTTTATACTAAATGGTGAAGGAATTAAAGAAAAAAATTCACGTTGTTTTCCTTCAAATTTCCTTTTCATATTTATAGCACTCCAGGTTTCATGAACATTTTCTTTGTGCTCCTTATGGAGCCTGGTGCTACCACTGCAGCTGGTCTGCTTACAGGAAGCCTGCTCCATGCTTTTACATGCTATTGTAGCAGTGGTTTCTGTGACAATTTATTTTACTTGATGAAGTTGATGACCTTATGCACAACTTCATATTAGTCACCTTGTATGACATACCAACCTCATATTAGTCACCTTGTATGACATACCAACCTCATATTAGTCACCTTGTATGACATACCAACCTCATATTAGTCACCTTGTATGACATACCAACCTCATATTAGTCACCTTGTATGACATACCTGAGGATGTAATACTCCTGTTCTTTCTTTGGCTCTTCAGTGACCCCCGGGAACTACACAGGGCCACTCTAGGCATACTGAGTATAATTTTCAGCTTTTTTTTTTTTTAAATATGTACTGTACTAAGACATGTGAGGCAACAGCTCAAAAGCAGTAGCATGTTAGAAAGTTGAAGTGTTGATATCAGAAGAAATATCTTTTCAAAGACCCTTGCTTTTCTGAAAAATTATTAAAATGGAAAAAAAAAACCACTGGTTTAATGTTACCCATGTTTGACAACAGTGTTGTTGTCAGATTCTGAGAAAATTGAGTTTAAGATTCTGTGTCATGTTAACTTTTCAGAAGAGACTGTCAATTTCAAATTTAAAGTTGATTTTAAATTAATTTAAGATGATTTATGATTTTAAAAAAATATATTTAAGTTTTACCATTTGATATAAGAGAATCTGAAGTGGTTTACAAAGCTAAAATTTGATACCTTTATTGAAATTGAAAGTTCTTAAAGTTTTTCTATATGTTGGAAATGCTGTAACGTTACCATTTATGTGAGTATGTGTCACATATTTAGCACTTTTGAAGTCTTCAGATTAAAATAATATTGCCTTTTAAACAAAGAACATGAAAAAAAATGATTACTGATTGAAGGTACTCAGAAAATGAAAATAAGAACAGTGTTATTCTCTCAGTGCAAGTCCACATTGTCAGAATCCTGAAAACTCATTTGTGTGTCAACAGAGATCCCAAAAAAAGTATGCATGGGAAAAAAATATTATAAGACCAAGAGGGAGATGGAAGAAAATACCAAAGGAATCTTTAAGAACTGGAAAGAGAAGGGGGAAAAAAAGCTACATCAGAATAAATGAAATAATGAGAATCAAATTAAACACTGTAAACACTCTCAGACAAGAATTTAGTTCATTGATTTTGCTTTTTATGCCTTCCATAGATGTGCTCCAGATTACCAAGGCAATCCACGTGAACCTGGAGGTCGATGTGAAAGGGTTACTGTTGGTATGAGTTCTTAATCAGATATAAGTCATTTATTTTTCCTGTTCATATTCATCTGTTTGTTCCACCAGAAAAATTGTAACGGTCATTACCTTTTACAGAAGATAAAAGTAATGCATCCGTAATTTTCATACTTAAAAATCTGAGATTCAGGATTATTGAGCCGGAGTTGTGGAGTCAGAACTTTTGTGCAGAGCTGGAGTTGTAATCGAAGTCAGTTATCACTGCCTCATTAGCTTTGGATACTGAAGTCCATCTGGATTTTGAAAAGCATCTAGATGAGCAGCAGCAGTGAAAGTGAAGAAATAACAGCAACTGAAATATTCAAATTTAAGCTTTGATTTTTGTTGAATAAATTCATCTCCAACTCCACAACCATGCTGAGAAGAATGCTGTTGCCAGCTAGTCAAAGAAATGGGCTTCCATATTCCTTGAAATTAGTTTTAAGTGTTTTATCTCCACTTATCAGAGCAACTTATTAGGGTGTAAAAAAACGCCTCACCATCTTCAATTAAAAGGTTTCTAAAATTTAAACTGTGGCAACTATTTGTATAATTCTTTTTGTTTTTAAACAGGAAAATGAACATGCTTTTTTAAATAATGTGTCATAAATGTTGTTTTAATGTTTTAAATTTTTTTTTTAATTCAGAAAAATGGTGTTAGTAAAAGATAAGTTTAAAAGGGTCAACATTTTACTATTCATATTTCCACATTTAAAGTCAAATATAATTTATGGACATTTTTATAACAATACATTTTGGTGTTACATTAAAATTACATAGACACAATATTATAATATTGCAAAGTTTGAATTTTACTCGAGCCACAAAATAATTTAACGACGTTTAACTCAAATAATGGAACTTGTGGCAGATCCTGACATCAACTATTATGTTTGTAAAGTTAAACTATGCAAGCAATTGTTATAATTTTTTCTGGTTTAAATAGAGATCAATGTACTTTATGAATAATGCATTATAAATGTAGTAGAAAAGTAATGACTATAATTTGTAGATTATTCTAATAACCATGTTAATAGTGTCCCTTGAATGTAAAACAAAAAAGTTTGATGAGTGGTTAGACTTTTAGACACATCACAATTTATTTGGAACTATTTTAGTTAGATGTAATGCACAGATAAAAGAATAAACAAAACAAAATGGGGCTGATCTGCAGATATTTCTGGTGCCTCTGCCCATACGCCTGCTTTGTAAAATCAGCTCAAAGCTTATTCAAAGAAAAATGGATCAGATGTTGATGTCTTTTTTTTTTTTAAAGCATACTGTAAGTGTTACATATTGTACATGAAATAAAAGAACATGTGCTATTTCCAGCATTTAACTCATAAACACTCTTAGTGGGTTGCAAAAATGACCTAATTGAGCAGTAAACAAAGACCATTTAGTCAGTGATACTCACATCAGGTCAACTAAAACACAGATTAATCCACTGATCCCTACATTAGGTCAACTAAATACACAGTTTAACCAGTAGTTCGGGAAATTCAGAGGTAAATATTTGGATTATTAATACACATATATAAATTGGCTTCTGCTGTACACTGAACTATGTACACTTCACATATCCATTTCTTCTGGTAGGCTTTAGTTTTACACATGATTGTAAATTTGTGCTCATTCACAAAATATAATCAGTTTGAAAATGAATGTCATCTTTTTCGTTTGAAATATCCATTATGAATGGTCAGAATTCACTTCACATGAGAAATGACTATTTCTTATTGATGTAATTTCAAGGGTTTTTTTTCCCCCGCTCAATTTATGCAGTGCTGCTAACATTAAAATAAATGTTCAGTGTAGGCACGAACAATGAATGCTATTGTTACTATATACACTAAACTCTTATCAGACTAGTAAAATATTACACCTTCAAAATTGTTTGGATATGCATATGTGAAAGCAACATTTGTGCTCTGAGAACTAAATATTCCTTGGTTGAGTCCATATCAAAACTAAACCAACTTCATATGATCATCACCATCATTTTCCTTTACACTTCTTATGGAGCATGGTGCCACAGCTTATTCCCTTACAGGAAGCCAGCACCAAGCTGCCACATGCTCTTGCAGTGGGTCGTTTCTTTGACAATTTGTTTTCCATGATGAGGTTACCAGCCCCATGGACAATCTTTTATTAATTGCCTTGTACTGCCTGAGTGTGCAGTAGTCGAATTATTTCTTTGTCTCTTCAGATACCCAGGTAACTACAAGGGGGCAACATCTTATGATATGGTCCATTTATGTTTTTATTGCCTTCACTAGACTTAAATGTTTCAATAAAGCTATCTTTCATATGTCACGCTTGTTGTCATGTTGCATGTTCTTATTACTTGCATTCATCTTTTACATTAAATGTAGCGGACCCAAGAGTGATTGTCAACCCTGTCGGTCTTACTGAACCACTCGGATCCACTGTCATCTTCCAGTGTACACCAAGTGGCCGAGCTCCATTTAATGTTGTCTGGAGCAGAATAGATGGCCGCCCACTGCCCCGCAGAGCCACACAGGGCCCTGGCCCCAACTATCTACTGACCATTACAAATTTGGAATATGGTGACTCAGCCAGATATGTTTGTCAAGTGACCAATGCTGTAGGAACAGTCCGAGATTCTGTGATGCTTACTGTGGAGCGTGAGTTTAAACATTTTTTTGTCAGTGAAAGACGTATGTTAATCTTTTTGAAGGTTTTTCTCAGGTAGCACAGCCTGCTGCAGAAGTTCATTAGCATATATCCAGACTCATTCCTCACCCCTTCAGCTCCCCAAGGAGCATAGGCCTTCAGCTAACTTAAGCCAAGTCTTTCTATCCCATACCATCAGTGCAAGGTCTTTCTATATCTTCTTCATGTCTGTCTCCAGTTCTCTTCTCCATGTGTTCCTTAGTCTCCTCTATATCTCTTAGCCTGGGTGTGTACTTTCCATCTCCAGCATCTTCTCATCTCTTGTTCCACTGGTAGTTATCTGGTTCTTGTCATCAGTTCCACATTTAGTGATCTTGTCATACCACTTCAATCCTTAATGTATGTTAATCACAGATAATTGTGAAGGATTAATAGGGTACACTGCATAGTGTCAATCATAAAAAAGCCTCTATGCCAACTTTACGTTTGGTGTTGGGCAGAGCAACCTAACCTTTGAGGTGAAGACAGGAGTACGACAGGGATGCCCCTTATCAACCACTCTATTTTTAACAGTCATAGACTAGGTGATGCGCCAGACAACAGAGGGCAGTCCAAGAGGAATAAGATGGACTATATTTTCTACATTGGAAGATCTGGAATATGCAGATGACATTGCACTACTAGCACATTCACATCAACACATCCAGGAAAAAAAGGATAGACTTAATAAGTTTAGCCAGCAGGTGGGCTTGAACATCAATTTAAAGAAGTCAGAGGTCATGACGCTCAATGTGAGCAACCCTGAGCCCATATCAGTAAGGAATCAGCAACTGGTACAGACAGACACCTTCACATACCTAGGATGCATAGTAACACCAGACGGCGGGGCAGGCAAAGACATCAACATCAGAATGAATAAGGCAAGAACAGCCTTTTTTAGCCTAAACAACATCTGGAAGTCCTCTCAATACAGCACAAGCACAAAATTAAGATTATATCAGAGCTGTGTGCTTTCTGTGCTTCTCTATGGTGCAGAATGCTGGAGAGTTACAGAGAAGGAAATGTCGAAATTGTCCTCTTTTCACACAACATGCCTAAGAAAAATTCACCGAATCTTTTGGCCGAATACCATCACCAACCAAGATCTGCTTACTCGGAGCAAGCAAGAGGACATGCACACCATCATAGCTGGCAGACGCTGGAGCTGGGTTGGCCATGTCCTCAGAAGAGACCCCGATGCCATCACAAGAACAGCTATGCTTTGGACCCCTGAAGGAAAACGAAAGAGAAGCCGACCAAAAACAACCTGGCGGAGGACTGTGGAGGCTGAGATGCAAAGAATGAACCAGAGTTGGGGCACTGTACGAAGGATGGCCGCTGACTGAGCAAAGTGGAATCAATTTGTTGTTGCCCTACAAGATGCCACTAGGCGTGATGGCCACTGACCGCTTTGACGGTCGGCGGCTAAGGATCAAAGAAGAAGAATAGGGTACAATAAAGAACTGTCCTATATATCTGCAACTTTAGAGTCAAATAGATGCAGATGCACATCACATTAATAAATGGAATATGTCAGAGAGAGTCATTGGATTTAATGAAAAACAAAAAGTAAGAAAGCTGTGCTGTTAAGGTGAACATGAAAGTGATGGATGAATAGCATAAGAGATGGGATAAAAGAACCGATTTGTAGTGAGTTAGAAAGATACAGTAAAAATACTTAACTCTGTACCCCAAAAGCCATTTAGTACATCTATTTGATTATTCTCAGATTTCTTCATGTGGTCACTTTACATAAAACAAACTAAATTGTTGTATTTAAGACTTAAAACACTTCAAAATAATCTTCAATCATGGCGCGAGCACGCACACACACACTCACACATACACAATGAAAATGGTGTCTCCTGTTTGTATTCACTGCTTGTTTTAAAACATCTCGTGTCAACAAATTGGCATCCATTTTGATGTCTGGTTAAAACCTAAACATTGTGTAGGATAGAAAGAGTTGGAGAGAAATGGAGAAAATTTATATATATTCTTTTTTCTCTTCACTCACTCCTGATGGAGCTACTGCTGCCTGTGGTCCCCTTGCAGGAAGCCTGTATCAAAGTATTTAAGTGCTCTCACAGTGGCAGCAGTTTATGTAGCAGTTGGTTGTTTTACGTGATGATGCTACCAGCCCCATGCAGAACCTCACATTAGTCGTCTGCTACAACATACCTCAATGAGCAGTAGTCCTGTTCTTTCTTTCTCTCCTCAGAGAGACCCCCCCCCCCCCCCCCCCCCCCCCGGAACTGCATGAGGTAGACTGAGAACATATATTGAAATCTGCGGTGTAGTGCTTAATCATCATCATCATTCCTTTCCGTTCCCCGTGGAACATAGGACTGAAACAGTTGTTCTCCATCGATTTCTATTCTGGACTGTCTTTTTTCAACTGTGCTCAAGTCATTCCAATTTCCTTAAACTCCTCTTCCACAGTTCTTCTCCAAGTTCTCCTTGGCCTCCCCACTCTGCTTTTCCCTTGTGGGTTCTAGTCCAAGGCTCCTCTGGCTATGCTTGATTGTTCTCTTCTGAGTGTATGTCCTATTCATTACCCACTTTCTTACCTTAATTTCTGTCTGTATTAGCTATTGCCCGCATCTTTTCTTTAGCTCTACATTTGTTATTACATCTGGCCATCTTATACGGAGGATCCGTCGGAGACATCTATTTACAAATATCTGTAGTTTGGAGGTGATACTCTTTGAGACATGCCATGTCTCTGAGCAATACAGCAAGACTGATTTTACATTTGAGTTAAAGATTCTGATTTTGTTCTCTCTGGATATAGGTGAGGAGTTCCATATTGGTCGAAGGGCATTAAAAGCGCATCTGTCTTTATTTATCTTAGAGCAGATGCCACCATCAGTTCCTCCTTCTTTGTCAATGTTACTCCCCAGATGTGTAAAGCTTTTTACTTCTTCAATAACTTGACCATTGATCTTCATCGAGTCCATCTGCCTATTATTTATCCTCATTTCCTTTGTTTCATTTACATTTATGTGTAGTCCCATCTTTGCTGCTCCTGTCACTAATCTATTTGTTTGCTTTCTCCTGAATATCTTGCTGTCTATGTGATAGAATGCACAAATCATCTGCAAAGTCAAGATCCTCCAGCTGTCTGTTGAATGTCCACTGTATTCCTGTCTTCTCTCCTGTTGTTTGCCTCATAACCAAGTCTATGACCTTGAGAAAAATTGTTGGTGATAGTGGTCTGACCCCTCTGTGTACTCTGAAGGGCTCTGATAGTTTTCCTTTGTGCACTACTTTGAATGAGGCCTCCTGGTAGAAATCTTGGATGATTTTAATGAATTTCTCTGGGATTCCATAATGTCTCAGGATTTTCTATATCACAGTACGGTCTATACTATCAAAAGCTATTTTGAAGTCCCCAAAATATATATATATATATATGTCTGCCATTTGTTTGATTCCTCTATGATGATTCTGAGTGTTGCTATCTTGTCTGTACATGATCTTCCTGCATGAAATCCTGCCTGTTCTTCTTTCAGTTTGTCATCCACCACCTTCTTAATATGGTCCAACAAAACTCTGATCAAAATTTTTCCAGCCACTGCTAGCAGTATTATACCCCTCCAGTTGCCACATGCAGTCAAGTTTTCTTTCTTTGGCAGCTTGATAATGTGGCCATCCTTCCAGCTCTTTGGGATGCCATCTTTTTCCCAGATTTTCTTGAAGAGCTGGTATAGTAACTCTGTAGTGTATGGTATATCTGCCTTCAGGGCTTCTGGTGGTATTCCTTCTGGTCATGCGGCATTCCCATTTCTTAGCTGTTTTATTGCCCGAGAGATCTCTTGTTTAGTGGGTGAGTTCATGCTGCACCGTAGTAGCTCTTCTGCTGGTTCTATGATGGGTTGCTGTATTGGTTGGGTTTAAGATTTCCTTAACATATTCAGCCCATCTGGCCCTTTGTTTCTCTTCATTGCTAATGTTTCGTCCTTCTCTGCTCTTCACTGTTGTATTGTGGTTTAGCTGTTTCTTAGATAAAATTCTAGTGATATTATATAATGTTTTCAAGTCTCCATCTTTTGTTGCACTCTCGGCTTCCTCTGTTAATTTTTCAGTAAATTCTCTTTTATCTTGTCTGACACTCTTTTTCGCTTTCCTGTTTAGCTCCCAACATATTGTGAGCAGTTGTGTTTTATGTTCTGCATCTTTATAGTTGTTTACTTGTTGTTTGATGTCTCTTCTTTCTCTTATGAGGTTCCATGTGTTTTGTGTGAGCCATTCCTTCTGTTGTTTATTTCTTTTGCCAAGAACTTCTTCACATGTATTCTTGTATGCTTCCTGAATTGTGCACCAATGATTATCTATACTTTCCTCTTCAAGGTTCTCCAGTGCTTCAAATCTACTTCTCAACTTTATGTTGAACTGAACTCTTGTGTCTTTGTTCATAAGATTCTGGGTATTATATTTCAGGCTTGCTCTTTCTGCTCTATTTTTGGGCGCCTTCAATTTTATCCTCAGTGATGCTAGAAGAAGGTGGTGGTCTGACGCTACATCAGTTCCTCTCTTTACCTAACATCTTGTAGGCAGCGTCTCCATTTTCTTTCTATGGTGAAGTGGTCTATCTGATTTTGCATGTGCCCATCTGGGGAGTTCCATGTAGTCTTGTGTTTGTCTTTGTGTGGGAAGATAGTCCCTCTGATGACCAGGTCATTCAAATCACAAAAGTTTACAAAGAATTCTCCATTTTCATTTCTGTTTCCTATGCCATTCTTTCCCATGATTAGTTCACAGTTTTTATTATCTACTCCTACTTTTGCATTTAAATCACCCATTACTATCTGTCACAAAGTGGATTTAAGACTAGAGGTTGCCTAATTATAGAGACAAGACACTAGTGGGAAGAAAGTCTTAGAAGATAGATTTTAGATGAAAATGACAGTGACTGTTGAAAGATGAGACTATTGGCATCAAGGGCTGGAACCTAGATTGACTCTCCCTTGCCACTTGTGACGTATTAGATAGCTATAGCCCCACCACCTCTTACTACCCTAAGGAGATAAGGTTTAACTAAACACCACAGACACACTACACAGACAAAATATATATATATATACGTGCAGGAATAGTAAAGTAAGTGGCTGATCCAGACCCAAGTTTAAATAGTTTTATTTACACCACAAATTCAGATAACATACAAAATATAATAATGTGCGTGTTCGCACACCTGAAAAAAGAACAAGAGCAATTAAAATTGATTTGTAATCAATCCCAACCCTTCACTCATGAGTTTCAACCTGTATGGGGAAAAGAATTGACGATTAAACAAACCCACACTGAACTTGGTGGGGTTTCGGATTTCGAGCCTCCACTCCAAACTAGCTATTCTAAATTATAATTTTAATGCCACTGTTCAGCTGTAGACCCTACAAACTGTCTACCCAATCTCTGCAGGACTTATATTCTAAACAGCCGATACTGCAACTCCCGAACACTGCTCCACAACTATCTTCCTCAATAAAACCTCAGAAGCTGTCCTCTGCTATGATTTTATAACTCTTTAACACTTCTGTCTCTCCACTCTAAAAACCTTCCGAAGGAATTGTAACCCTATCTCCCTCCACTAACTTTTGCTGTTGATGACTTGGGCTTTAGACTCAGTGGCTCTCTGATGCGGCTGTCAGCTTCTGATGATCTGATGAGTGGCTGGTTAGGAAATGTAAGTTTTCCCAATCTCTTTTCCATTGTACTGATAACGGGTCTGGTTTGCTACCACACTATGTGATAGCCAAAGGCGGAAATTAGATTTCAAGGCTTTATTATGGCCTTCTGATGAGCACTTGGCGATGCACCTATATGATGTGCTTTAGTGAGCTTAGAGCTTCTGATTTTGAGAACCAGTTCCAGCTGAAGATTTTTTCTCTTCACTGCAATGGGACTTCTCGGCTCTTTCACCTCTGGTGATATCTCGAGCTCCTGAGATGACAGATTTGCTGTTGGTAACTTGTAAGGGCCTGTTTCAACCCTCCTTTTGAGCCGTGAACTGCCAGTCAAATTTCCCAATTAAGAGCAAGCGAGCGTGGCTTGAATTCACGGCTGTAATTTTCTGAAGACCAATAGACCCGCTAATCAATTTCTCTATTATTTATTACAAGAAAATGAGGCCAGCGCCCACGCCATACGTCATCGTGTGGCTTTGTTCTAAGACCAATGATCGCGCTGCATTTCAATAAAGTTTGACCCCGGCCAATCAAAATTGTAAACAAATATGACTCATATTATTGCTGCTAGCGCATCCACAAATTACATCATGTTACAGCGGCCGTGTGAGGAAAATTAACTTTGATTCGTTGAAACGCCAGTTTTACGTACATGGGTAGAGGTCACTACCCCCATCCCCCGTTTAAACAAAGAATGTACTGGAGTACAGAATTATCTCCTAACTGTCGGGAGATAATGCTTCATGCCTCTACTGCTTACTAACAAAAATGACCGCAATTATTTTAACAAAGGCAATACGACTACTAGAACGAAATTACTACAGAGAAAAGCACTGGTGCAAATCTATACTTAAACTACAGTAATCCCCTATTGAAAAAAAAACGCAATTAATTCCCTACAAAAAAAAGACTAAACTCCACTACTATTCATAGAGAAGAAACATGGGGTGGATAAGATAAAACCCCACCGTAATCCCCTCCTGAAAAAAACGTTTATAATACAAGGAGAAGAAACATGGGCCTGTTGAAAAAAATAAATTATAGTACAGTATCACACTATCTTAATGTCTCTCCTGTGTGTTTTGTCTAATGTTCCTTGTTCATCATAGAAATCTTGCTTCGTATCTTCATCTATATTGTTTGTAGGGGCATAACATTGAGTAATGGGGATTTTTCTTCCTTTTCCCAAGAATTTTGCCGTTATTATGCTGGGTGAAATTGATTCCCATTCTGTTATTGCTTTTCTGGTTTCCTGGGACATCATAATAGCAACCCCTTCTGTGTGTGTGTGGTCTTCATCCTCGTGTCCTGAATATATGACATTTTCCCCTGTATTGGTTATGAATTCACCAGTTCATTTATTCTCGTTTCTGCTAGTCCTAAGAGTTTTATTCCATATCGTCTCATCTCTCCAGCTACCTATGCTGTCCTTCCGGCCTCCTGCATTGTCCGTATGTTCCAGGTGCCTATTCTAATTTTTGCCTTCGTCTTAGAAATGGTGTCTTCAGCCTGACTTCGATTGACTGGCTTTCATCAGGTCTCTGCATCATACGTCCCTCTTGCGAGGGTTCTTCCTGACTCTGGCTTTTATTTCTTTCCACAACTGTTTCAGTTTCTGTGACAAATAGGTTTTTCCGGCAGGGTTGTCAGCCCTGTTCTCCAACCTTCTTTAACCTGAAGGAAAAGGGTGTGCGCACTTTGTCTGTCCCTTCCATTTTGACCTGCTCAGCATGGTTGAACCTACCAGGAGCAAAAGCTCCATCTTATGTAGCTCACAGTATCATCAAGGCAATCAAGCCGACCCACCACTTCATGGTAGTGCTTAACACATTAACTACCGAATTGAAAAACACACTGTGGCTGAATTAAATTTTTTTCCCATTTTCATCCTGTAGGTGTTTGCACAAAGTAAGCTGTAGTTTTCATAATTGTTTACAGATTTTTATGAATTACACATCATTTTAAAGATAAATGAATGTACTATAACAATAAGCACCATTTATAACTCTAATAGAGGTTGTTGCTATTTAACGGCCCTCCGATGGCCGAGGACTTGCAATATTTTCACAATTATAACTGCTTGCACCCCATCTCTATCAAAATCACTATTTCAATCAATGTGCACACTGTTTTCACTCTTGTCCTCGTCGCTAGATCTATCAGTCAATTGTTGAAACAAGTTTCTAGTCTATTCAGCCATTAGACGAGATGTACAAGCATTTTTTGTGGTCCTATCACTAGTTGCCACAGTAAACAGTTTTACACGATTTAGTAACTAACCCAAAATGCTGAAAAATATGAACATAATATCAATTTTCAAGTGTTCTACAACAACCTTGCTTTGGGAATTCGTTTTCTGGTGGCAATTTAAAATCTCGAACCAGATCAGAAAGTGTTTCAGTGCATTTTTCATTCATTTTATTACTATAAATAGATCGACGCTCTGAGCGGCTCGTGGTCCAAATGTTAGGATTTCAAAAGCCGGTCCCACCGGCTCACGGTAGTTAATGTGTTAATAGGTAAATGATAATAGGTCAATGATTGTTGTTGAACAGAATCAACATCATTGCACTCTGAGCAAACCCATAGGTGCTCAGTCTCCCTCAGTATATGTCAGAGTGTGAATGCTAACTGTTCCTGTAGCTCACTTGGTTATAAACACGACAGATGAATCCTCTCATAAGACCATCTCTGCTAGCCTTACGTTTGATGCCAAATTCCAACGATCTTAACCTTGATGATTCATCTATTGCAGTGTCATTCTCTAATGTTTGTTGAAGTTTTTTTGGTAAAATGTTTTTTACGGGATGGGGTAACCAGCCCCATGCCCAACCCTCTTTAGTCGCTTTTTATGACATGCATGGTAGGGTACAGTGTTACTATTCTTTGCTCCCCTTTTGAGCCCCGATAACACACGGGTGCATTCTCTAATAGGCAATCATTAATTGTTCTCAGGATCTCTCCATTATCCATATCCAGTGTCCCTACTGTGGGTGCTCTTGATGCTAGTCTGTCAGCTCTCTCATTACCGCTTACCCCTGCATGACCAGGACAGTAGATCTACACCAGCTTCTGCAGCTTTGAAGCTTCTGTGAATGTTTTCCATTCATGCCTTAGCTAACCATTTTTAACCTTTCGAAGCATGGACAGAGAGTCTTTGTTAATGAAGTTTCAATTAGGCACTGTAAGGCTGCAGTAGCTGCCTCTACCTCCATTCTCATGCTGGAAGTTGTTATCTTGTAAGCTCCGCTATGTTCGATGACGATTCTGCCCTTTGCCCTAGCAGAGAAGCCTCATCCTGATTTCTCACCACGGATCACAGACCCATCAGTCTACACAATGGCATCATTATCCCCAGCATGATCATGTATCA
The DNA here is from genome assembly GCA_024509875.1 of Oreohelix idahoensis. Lineage (NCBI taxonomy): Eukaryota > Metazoa > Mollusca > Gastropoda > Stylommatophora > Oreohelicidae > Oreohelix > Oreohelix idahoensis. The sequence goes on along the minus strand of JAMPIV010016194.1, from coordinate 132,248 downwards.
GTTGTTTAATGTCCAGTTCTGTTTTCCCATCGCCCCAAGTTCTACACTCTCTGCCAAGGCTGATGAAGATTTGCTGGTAGTTAATCCAGTTCTCATATATTTTCAACTGTGGTCACCTTCTTGATCGTTGTCTTTGCTTGTGCCATCCATGACATCCCCCTCTTTATTCTTGCTCCCTTAATATCAGCTATGTTTCCATGCATTGGGTGCCATTTGTCTATGGTTACTTGCATATAGGGTTTTTGCCTGGGCCATCGCATATCTGGATCTAATCAACAGCACTCCAAGCATGTACCTCATTGTCATAATGGGGGTATCTCGTGTACAGCCCTAGATGCATTCCTTCACTTTGAATGCATTTTAGCGGGTTGCCAGAAGCATATTGTCGATTGCCTTCAGTTGGACATTCGAGATTTGGTAAGCATGAATTTTTGCGTGAGGACTTTATTTAATTTTTCTAGTCCTAGCCGATCATTTAAGTTTCTTTGGGCAGTTTAGTTTAATTTAATTCTTAACTCCAGAGCCATCAATTCGATCTGAGTGATAGACATGAGAAACTAGGTCCATTTAATTCCTTGTTGAAAGAATAGCGGCATGGTTTAAAAGTTGAGATATCACCGCTTTGTATTATTGCAAAGTCGGTCGGGAGAGAAACTCGCATCTGCGAATCATATGTATTTACAGAATAGTCGGGAGCGTGTGTAATGTGTATTTTTATTTGTGATTTTAGTGAGAGTATTGATGCTCGCTATTTATATAGTTACGCATATATCTGTGGACGGAAGTGATAGAGGTATTAATTGAAGCACGTGAGCGCGTGGTTACGGTATCTTTATTGATACGATGTTCAGAGGGACGAGGGGGAGAGAAGCACGTGGTCATAAAATTGTAACCACGTGTTGTAACTACTGAGATTTAATTGATAACCATTATGTATAACTTTTGACGGCAGGTAGATGCTAGCGTAAACAGGATTATATGTTATTGATGGTGCATTATTGTTCTGTGAATTCAGAAGATGGGAGAAGTAATTTTAAAGGGAATTATTTTGTATTACATTTTGAATGTGATTACTATTATTGACGGGAATTTTAGGAATTCCTAGAGAAGGCTAGTTTTAGCTGTGTTAAACATTACGGCATTAGTGTCAGCGTAAGAAGTAGGCCACAGTACGTCTGCCCAGACGGGCCAGTGAAAATATTGTTGTTGCTCGGAGTTAGTCAGGCAGAACAAGCGATCTGGGTTAGCCAATGTTTACTTTGTAGGCTCAGGTAGAGAGGGGAGTTACGTGGTGAAGAGTAAGGAAGTTAATTGTTATTTGAAATGTATTATTATGGTTTGTTTAGCTGTTGTTTCGTTTTGTCTAAAACAGCAGGTACCGGCTTTGTGGGAATGAGAGCGGAATTTTGAGACCACAAAATTTCTCCCACGGCAAAGTTGGGGCATTCGCAAAACCGCAAGGGTTTTACGTTAGTTGCCAGTAGTGGAAGGAGAGGAAGAAAATACGTTTTCCCAGCCAGGGGAAGACATTTTCCAGCGAATAGGATTTTTGTGGATAAATCCTGAGCTCTGACGCTCGTTACACACGCAGATTTGGCAGGCTGCCAGCGTTGTGGTAATTTTATGTTCGTTTCTTCACGGCCATAATAAAGCCGACGGCCCAGTTATAGGTACTCGGGCAGGTAATTTCAGAGTGGTAGAAGTCAGCTACAGTTCCAGTCCAGAATCCAGTGGGGTTTTGTTAAACCTCAGTCATCAATTCCAGAGTTAGTGGAGAGAGATAGGGTAAACATTCTCTCTACTGAAGTCAGCACAGATAGGCAGAACTGTTAGTTTTGGTGAATCATAGCAGAGGACAGCTGCTGAAGTTTAGAGGTGCAGTTAGTTGTGTTCAGGAGATTCCAGGATAGGCTGTGTAGAACCGAAGTCTGTGCAGAGATTGTGTAGTCACTTCGCAGTCGTTCCAGCTATCAGTGGACTTAGAGTTAGAGTTAGAATTTAGAACAGCTAGTTTGGAGTGTAGGCGACATCAAGTGCAGTGTAGTTCATTTCAGTTAACCTTACCTTCTTTCTCCATACAGGTTGCAATTGTGGGAGAAGGGTTGGGGTTGATGCATTTTTAACTGTGCTTGATTTTGTTTCAGGTGTGCATCCTCGCACTTCATGTATTTTGACATGTATATGAGTTTGTGTATAGGTGTATAATAAACTTGTATAAATTGTAGCTGGCATCAGTCATTTCCTTTAGTACAGTAGCTATATGTGGTCTGTACCTTGGTGTTTTGTGAATCTTAATTGAACCTTATCCCCGTAGGGTAGTTAGAGGTGGTTTGAGGCCATAGCAATTTAAACGTCCGAAGTGGCGAGGAAAGAATCAACCTCGGTTCTCAACCTCGGAGCCAATGGTCTCAACTTTCACATTTTGCACTATATTTCTATCTGAATCTATCATTTCAGTCTTTCTTCTTACTATTGTCTTGTCACTATATGTAGACAGTCTCTAGTCCTAAATCCATTTCGTGACAAAGTGGGTGCTATCGTCCGGTGAATCATCTTTGTTACGTTCAATTCTGTGATCTTGACAAAGTGGGTGGCGTCGTCCTTGGGATCAATTCTAGATTCATAGATTGTCTCTGTAGGAAGTTCTGAAAAATAGATTTTCTTTATAATATCCCCTAGACTTGAGCTATATTAAGACTGATCCAGCTATAAGTTTTTTTCCACAGGTTACAGTTAGTTAGATGATAGTTGTAGTAAGGTTGTTTATGACTTAGAGGTAATTGATGGCTAATTGAATTTTTTTTTCTTAACAGGAAAGTAAATTCGGGTTTTGGGTAGCTGGATAACTGGAATTTTTTTCAGGTAGTTATTAGTCAGACTTGGTGTTAGTCTGAGTTCGGGTTTTTGCGACAGCATTTTTCCTAGTAGGTAACGGGAAGTTATGGGGCCTTCACGTCTCTATATTTGTGAGCTTACGGCAGAATTTGGAGGTAACATGGCTGATCTCGATAAAGTACATAAGATTGCACTTGAGGTAGCTAAGTTCATGGAGTATGGTGACAGCGAAATTCCACCCCTTCTGGAATATGCAGAAAGCCTGCAGGGGCAATATGAGGTAGACAACTTATTTGGCAATCGTCTAGCGTTGGCATGGACCTGTGCAAAAGCTGGGGACAGCGAAGCATTCATCCGAGAGTTCATAGAACAAGGAATAGAAATGGTCCAGAAATCGGAAAGAAGAAAACAAGAACGGGAAATAGAAAGACAACAATGGGAAAAGGAGCGACTAGAAAGGGACAACCCCTCTGAAAATCTTGTGCCAGTAAAGGATAACTTGTCAGCTCAAACTGCACCCCAACTCCAGGAAAAGGACTTTCCGTTGGAAATGGACCCGAAGCCCAAACAAGGAAAGGATTCAGCTAAGGAAAGCAGCCCTTACAACGCTGGGAAGATTACGAAGCGATCCCAGGCGTGGAAACTGCATAACAGGGGGAATAATGCGAGCAAGCATTATAAATCGGATGGCTACCGATTCTCCCATGCTCGTGAGACAGCACAACATACTCGACACGAAAAGTCGAGGGCAGGGTTCGAATCCCTAATAAGGCATGTTTCGCCAGCTCCCCAGCGGGACAGCGAAAAACGACAGGCAGAGGCGCATTCGCCTGACATCCCTGTGCAGCCTAATGGCAAAACAGTGGTGATTGTGGAAGTACATTCTTTGTCGTCGGGAATTAGGCCCCCGATGGTATTAGCTCCTTCAGGAGAGGGACATACTGACAAGAACTGTATTCAAGGAACAGTAGAACAAGTCACTGAGAGCTTTATCTCAGATTCTCCGCGATCTAACGGGATCTTAAACCGTCAAGTGTCATTGCAGGACACATTCCAACTGACGCCAGTAACTCTCACAGGGGAGGGCAAGGTTGAAGGTAGAACCAGGGTGTTAGACGGAGAGCTCCCGTGGTCTACAGGTTCATCTCACCAACTTTTCAGGCCAGAAAAGAGTGAGAAAAGCGACCTTACGCATTTGCAAGGAGCTATTTTGGAGAGCTCTGTCCCGCTTCATATTGGTAGGGGAAGAGCGATCACAGAACCACTGCCAGGGCAGATATTACCTATCTTTTCCCCAAGATAGAAGCTACTGGGATCAGTGAGAATTCAGTAGAAACCAAGCAAGAGATCGGAAACTCGACACCAGAGGAACCCGAGATGGGGCATCTTCATTTTAAGGTACCAGCGGTTTCAAACCCACTGATGAGCAGCAAGGTAGTCGCCATCGCCAGGCCTCTACATAGCAATTCAGTCATGTCAGTTGACCAAGCCAGCATTGCGCCAGACAAGGCAAGGGAAGTTCCAGACCCGCCATTGGAGGGCACAGGTCTGAAGAGAGATCGACTCTCCCACCGGAGCATGGGAGTAGTTATGGAGAGGAAGAAGAAGAAACAGGTGCGCGTTTCTTTGGCCAACAAACTTTTCCAATTTTGGAACAGTGATTCTCGCTCGAGGGACATTGCGGTCGGCCGCAGGTATCTCAGGTCAACCAGGTACAGGCCATACAAACGTAAACACCCAGCGGATAGCCTTTATCGGACAGCACATAACCCGCTAATTACCTGTACAGTAGTCAGGGAGTTGTGCGGGAGCTGTACTCCACCAAGGACAAGGACACTTATCAGGAAGAAACCCTGGAGGAGAAAATTAGGTAAACATGGCCAGGTGCACACAGGAAGGAGGTATGTTATGGTTGATTGGCCCAGCCGCCTGCCAGTTGCAGAGCGATTCAAAGACAGAGGGAGAGAAAAGAGGAAGAGCGACCATTTGTGTTGCGGTCGCAAGGCGGTATTCACCAGTTGTGATCTTACAACTTTAGGGCATACCAACAGCTCTGGAGACCTAGATAGGGGCCAGTCTGAAAAGAATACAAGTTCCAGTAATCTAGCACGGAATCCCGTACTTCAAAAGGGGGGAGTAATGTGATACTATACTGTAATTTATTTTTTCAGAAGGCCCCATGTCTTTCTCTTTGCATTATTTATACACTATTTCTAAGAGGGATTACAGGTAATCCTTCTCCATGTTTCTTCTCCTTCTATTATTTACGTTTTTTCAAGATGAGATCACGAGGGAGTTTGATCTCATCTGCTTTATGGTTCTTCTTTATGTGTTTAGAATGGGGGTGTAGGGAATTGGACAGTATTATTCTAGATTAAGATTATAGATGCTAGATCAGGATTGGCACCAGATTGTCTTTTTTTAAAGATAGTGCGTGGCCATATACGCATTTTTCGGGAGTTAAATTATTTGCGGCCATTTTTGCTTCATTTCCGCAGTATAGGGCTAGGCTTAATCTCGTTTCTTTGTCTAAAACCCATGCACGTTACATCAGAACGATCTAAGGTTCTGATTGGCTGAGAGGTAACTGCAGTTGAAATGCAGAGCTCTCATTGGCTTTAGAACCACGCCGCGCATATGACGTCATGAAGTCGGCGCGTGGGGGTCTTGATTATAAAAAGGCCTATATTTCATAGCCTCTTTCTCTTTTAATGAAAAATTGCCAAAGCCGGGTTGCCAGAAGCATATTGTCGATTGCCTTCAGTTGGACATTCGAGATTTGGTAAGCATGAATTTTTGCGTGAGGACTTTATTTAATTTTTCTAGTCCTAGCCGATCATTTAAGTTTCTTTGGGCAGTTTAGTTTAATTTAATTCTTAACTCCAGAGCCATCAATTCGATCTGAGTGATAGACATGAGAAACTAGGTCCATTTAATTCCTTGTTGAAAGAATAGCGGCATGGTTTAAAAGTTGAGATATCACCGCTTTGTATTATTGCAAAGTCGGTCGGTCGGGAGAGAAACTCGCATCTGCGAATCATATGTATTTACAGAATAGTCGGGAGCGTGTGTAATGTGTATTTTTATTTGTGATTTTAGTGAGAGTATTGATGCTCGCTATTTATATAGTTACGCATATATCTGTGGACGGAAGTGATAGAGGTATTAATTGAAGCACGTGAGCGCGTGGTTACGGTATCTTTATTGATACGATGTTCAGAGGGACGAGGGGGAGAGAAGCACGTGGTCATAAAATTGTAACCACGTGTTGTAACTACTGAGATTTAATTGATAACCATTATGTATAACTTTTGACGGCAGGTAGATGCTAGCGTAAACAGGATTATATGTTATTGATTGTGCATTATTGTTCTGTGAATTCAGAAGATGGGAGAAGTAATTTTAAAGGGAATTATTTTGTATTACATTTTGAATGTGATTACTATTATTGACGGGAATTTTAGGAATTCCTAGAGAAGGCTAGTTTTAGTTGTGTTAAACATTACGGCATTAGTGGCAGCGTAAGAAGTAGGCCACAGTACGTCTGCCCAGACGGGCCAGTGAAAATATTGTTGTTGCTCGGAGTTAGTCAGGCAGAACAAGCGATCTGGGTTAGCCAATGTTTACTTTGTAGGCTCAGGTAGAGAGGGGAGTTACGTGGTGAAGAGTAAGGAAGTTAATTGTTATTTGAAATGTATTATTATGGTTTGTTTAGCTGTTGTTTTGTTTTGTCTAAAACAGCAGGTACCGGCTTTGTGGGAATGAGAGCGGAATTTTGAGACCACAAAATTTCTCCCACGGCAAAGTTGGGGCATTCGCAGAACCGCAAGGGTTTTACGTTAGTTGCCAGTAGTGGAAGGAGAGGAAGAAAATACGTTTTCCCAGCCAGGGGAAGACATTTTCCAGCGAATAGGATTTTTGTGGATAAATCCTGAGCTCTGACGCTCGTTACACACGCAGATTTGGCAGGCTGCCAGCGTTGTGGTAATTTTTTATGTTCGTTTCTTCACGGCCATAATAAAGCCGACGGCCCAGTTATAGGTACTCGGGCAGGTAATTTCAGAGTGGTAGAAGTCAGCTACCGTTCCAGTCCAGAATCCAGTGGGGTTCTGTTAAACCTCAGTCATCAATTCCAGAGTTAGTGGAGAGAGATAGGGTAAACATTCTCTCTACTGAAGTCAGCACAGATAGGCAGAACTGTTAGTTTTGGTGAATCATAGCAGAGGACAGCTGCTGAAGTTTAGAGGTGCAGTTAGTTGTGTTCAGGAGATTCCAGGATAGGCTGTGTAGAACCGAAGTCTGTGCAGAGATTGTGTAGTCACTTCGCAGTCGTTCCAGCTATCAGTGGACTTAGAGTTAGAATTTAGAACAGCTAGTTTGGAGTGTAGGCGACATCAAGTGCAGTGTAGTTCATTTCAGTTAACCTTACCTTCTTTCTCCATACAGGTTGCAATTGTGGGAGAAGGGTTGGGGTTGATGCATTTTTAACTGTGCTTGATTTTGTTTCAGGTGTGCATCCTCGCACTTCATGTATTTTGACATGTATATGAGTTTGTGTATAGGTGTATAATAAACTTGTATAAATTGTAGCTGGCATCAGTCATTTCCTTTAGTACAGTAGCTATATGTGGTCTGTACCTTGGTGTTTTGTGAATCTTAATTGAACCTTATCCCCGTAGGGTAGTTAGAGGTGGTTTGAGGCCATAGCAATTTAAACGTCCGAAGTGGCGAGGAAAGAATCAACCTCGGTTCTCAACCTCGGAGCCAATGGTCTCAACTTTCACATTTTGCACTATATTTCTATCTGAATCTATCATTTCAGTCTTTCTTCTTACTATTGTCTTGTCACTATATGTAGACAGTCTCTAGTCCTAAATCCATTTCGTGACAATGTGTCAAGTCATCATCTAGCTTTGTCTTGTCTTTGATCCACCATCACTGTGCGTTAGTTCTTGGTGATATCACCTAGCTTTAAAACGTTACTAAGATATATTTTTTTTAAGTGTGTTGTATTAAAGAATTCTTTTTTTACAGAGGGAACATCAGTTATGATTTTTGAGTGAATTAGTCTATTTTATTTTGAAATAATATCTGGTAAAATGTTTTATCTCTTTGAACCAGGTCCAGAACCAGCGCTGAGAATTAGAATTGAAGAGCCAACGACAATTGAGATCCGACCTGGACAGACTGCTAGGTTTATATGTGTTGCTATCCAGTACAGTAGTGCTGTACGTATTTTTTATGTTGCTTCCAATACAGTAGCACTATTCTATATGTTGTTTCAAGAGTATAAGTCCTGTTAGCTGGAATTTTATACAAGGAAATAGAAGCCCTGCTGTCAGTTTTCAGTCTTGCTGCTTATCAAAATCTCAGCATTTAAATAAAAGCAAAATGACAAATGATCATTTGTGTCTTCATAACCACACTGTGCTGTGAGAGCTGAACATGGACACGGGTTTGGAAAATACAGCCTGTAAAAATATGCTACCCGAGATGGGTGACAAGCAGTACAGGAGGAGATAAAATACGAAATAACATATTAAAAATGTTGTAACTACATCTTACTAGGCGTTTACATAGAGCAACAATGAATCACAATGTCAGGGCATCTGTTCAGAACAAAAACTTATCAACAGCTGTTATACATACTGCATGCTAAATCATCACAAAAGCAATGCATGAGGTAAAGGATCCCATTACACACCCATTGAGACATATTGGAAATATGGTGTTAGGCCCATATTTTCTTGACCAAATGCATGAAGAACATTTTTAAAAAAATATGGACGGTTTGTGTGAACTGAAGCTTCCAAGAGGACAGATACACCATGCAGGCCACAAAAACGCCCAAGAGTACCATTGAAATTTCCCACAACACTTTATAACAAAACTGAATGAACAAAAAAAATTCAGTACTATAAGTATTACTGCCCCTCAAAGTTTTCAGGAGTCTCTGAAGAGACAAGGAATGAATAGTCCTACTGTATCCTCAGGCATGTCATTAAAGGTGACTAATATGAGTTTGCACATGGGATAGGCAGCCTCATCATGTAAAACAGATTGCTACAAAAACCACTACTGCAGGAGTATGTGACTACTTGGTGCAGGATTTCTACAAGGGGATCAGCTGTAGTGGTGATCCCATGCTACATAAGGAGAGCACAGGAAAATGATGATGATAAGTACTACTTAAACTACTTTCAAGTACACACTAGCATGGTCAGTTTTCTTTACATCCATCCAGTTAGTAAGCCTAGTTATTAAATTGAAACTGATTGTGATCTTAGTGAAATGTCTGTGAAAAAAGGAAAATAACTTCTGGCAACAGCAAAGTCCCAAGCATCATTAGGAGATATAACTGCAACAAACAGCAGCTATAAAGACCTGAGAATAATTAAGAGATATAACTGCAACAAACAGCAGCTATAAAGACCTGAGAATAATTAAGAAATATAACTGCAACAAATAGCAGATATACAGACCTGAGATTAATAATCAGCAGCTATAATAAATGTCAGCCATATAGGATATTTCCAGCAGATAAAACAGGAAGTTAGACAAGGATTTTTGTACTGTTATCAAATTTGTCTTCTCTGTTCTATGAAAACAAAATCAGATCCACAAGGAATGTATCAAAAATACAAATAGACGGACATAATATAAACAACTTGCTATGTGTTTATGATACTGTCTTAATACTGAAAAGTGAAAATAAGCTGCAGGACATAAAAACAAAAATCTTAGCCTAAATATTAGGAAGACCATAGTTAAAGTCATATTTAATACACAGAATTCTTCAGAATGCAACATCAAAATAAATGGGTGTGATGGGATGGGAATTTAGTGATGAGATCGTAGTAGGTTACGTCAAGGAATACTTGACAAGAAGAAATACCTCAGTCTCAGAGGTGAGCACTGGTGTATGGATGGCACAGGTTATAGTCAGACGATTAAGTACTCTTGTCCAGATGATAAAGTGCAGATCAAGAGCCTACCTAGTCCTCCTGTTATGACTACTCTATGCTCTATTATAATTTATCCCCACTTAACCAAATTCACAATAATGAACAAATGGAAATAAATTCACAACTACCAAACCTGTCAACTTGTACATTTTTGCTGTACAGTGTATGTTTTTTTGATACTTTTAGCAGTGTACGGCCATAAAGACTCGAACAGATTTTCTCAAATAAATCGAAAAAAAAAAAATTTTAATTTCTTTTTTAATAAAAAAAAAAATCTAAAATGTTTTTCCAACTCACGTTTTTTTAATTTTAAATCAGAAAATATTTTCTAGCCCAGGTTTTTTTTCAACCATTTTGTTGTGTTTTAATTCCGGGATTTGCGGAGTCTGTTTTTAAAATGAGGTCTCTCCCAGCAACCAATCAAATCCTTTAATACCCAACAATTCGTCAAAAACTTGGAATTTGGCCTCAGACACTTTCGGTTTTCAGCATGACATGACGTATTTTTAAAGTTATCTGTTATCAACCACGCTTGCCACCACACCCAGACGCCATTTTTTTAAGAAAAAAAGGTAAGTACTTATAGCTTGGTTAAATATTGTTGTTGTTTTGCTTTGTTGCAATTTAATCGCTGTCTTAATCTTTTCAGGGTTATTTCCTAATACTCGTGGCTGAACGCTCAGCAGTGAATATGTGTTTAATGTGTAAATTTTTTACCATTTAGGGTACGCGTATTAGGAAATTAATAAAAAAATTTGTTTGCTTAAACTTTTCTGTTTAACTCTTTAAGTCCCAATCGACTTTATAAAGGCTCAGGGGTTAGATGCGCTTGGCCCAATCGACTTTGAAAAGCCTTTAGTATATGTGCGTCTGTTTGAGACTGTTTCTAATTATAACTAACCACAAACCACCCAAAACGTCATTTCCGACTGCAAGTACATTCTTTTAAATACCGCACGTGTTTAAGAGTGAACGTGTTTCTGTTTTGAGATATTTATTTTAAATTTTTAAAGCGATTTTTTTAATGCGCATATCCTCCATTTTACCTTGAATAACTGATCATTTTTTTAAGCGCATATCCTCCATTTTACCTTGAATAACTAATTATTTTTCAATGAAAGCTTTTATACTTGTAGCACAAGAGTAAAGTACATCCAATTACCTTCAGTTTCATATACAACAACAAAGTTATTTATGCATATGAACATTTAAAAAAATTATTTCCAAACAACAACAATAAAAACGCACTGGGGTGGCCATTTTTGCTTGGGCCAAACCCACTTTTTTGCTTGGGACTGAAAGAGTTAAAGAGTAAATCCATACAATACTTTATTCCAGTGGTTGAGATCTGCTGCTTTTTAAAAAAATAAAGTGGCAATCTATTATCACTGGTCTACCAATTTTGAAGTAATCTTTTTGTAAATTTTTGGTAGTATGTTTTTTCTTCCTTTATTTGATATTCTGTTCATAATTTGGTAAATTGTTTTATTTTTTTTGCTGTTAGCTATTTGCTTTGCTTCGTTGCATTTATTTTTATCATTATCTTAATCTTTCCAGTTTAATTTTGACCATTTAGATATTTCCAATAAATATGTCATAATATTCTGTGTAGGCCCTACATAACTAGGAAAAAAAAGTTTGTTTGCTTAAACGTCGCTGCTCTATTTTTCAATAAAGTGGTGATCTATTATCACTGGTCTAGCAACTGTTTAATAATAATTTCGTAAATTTTGGTAGCATGTTTTTTTTTCTTCCTAGATTTGATATTCTGTTTATAATTATTTTTAGCTGTTTGCTTTGCTTCGTTGTATTTTTTAATCGTTCTCTTCATCTACAAAGATTATTAGTTGAAATAATTCGGAGATGAAATTGTGAAATATTTACACAAGGCACGTTGGATAATTTAGTCAGCAAAGTCGATTACGCTGGAGCATGTGTGCGATTATTGTATGTTATTACTGCGTTTGTTTGGTTTGTTTAAATGAATTAATTCATTTTTATTATTTTATTAGTACGGTCTAGGTGTTGTTTTTTTTTTAACGTACGCCCGCTATTACTCTAGGCGAGAATCTCCAGTTAGTATATTTAACCTGAGACTGATTTTTACGTGAGTTTTCTTTTTTTCAGCATATGATCACCGTTTTTCATCCCACAATATTAAAATATTCAGGTATATTCTCTCTGCATTGTCCTCTGTCATTTGCTTAAGCAATATTGCCTGTTGTCACACTGTGTTCTAGCTTCCATAAAATGTTCTGAAAATTTGCAACAATTCTTTCTGATGTGTGTAAAAAGCTTCCTTTGAGCACTGGCCTCCCACAGGGCATCAACTTTAGTCTTTTAGCCGTCTAAGGTATAATTTTGTAAAAATAACATTTCTGTGGCCTCTGGTGATCTTTTGTGTATGTGTATTGTGACCAGGGATTTAAATCTACGAACGTGTGTATATATATATATATATATATATATATATATATATATATATATATATATATATATGTATTTAAAAATTACTAAAAATGTAAGGAACAAAGACATCTTTTAAATCTTGAAAAATATTCTATGTGAAAGAGAAGAATTTGAAGGACATCACATGATCCTGAAATAAAATCTTATTGGGTTAAAAAAAAAGTGAAGACAGAAAAACATGAAGTACAATAGAGAGAACATAGTAAGAAAACAACTGGAATGAACCAGACATGCTCAAATGAGAAAGAATGTAAGTGCTCTTTAGTGTAGGTAGAGAAGAAAACAAGGGCTGTTTGGTCTGTGACGAGACAGGCAGGATAAAAATTTTCCCACAGCTATTGTAAGAAAACATAAGAGAAGATACAGAAGACTACTACTTTATCTCAGTAATATACAATAACTGAGTAGCAATTCTGGTGTAATGGAGATACTTTAAAATGCAAAGACCTGTCCTAGTAAAAAAGCACCATGGGCACCCTTTGAAGATGTGACATGGGAGATCTTTTATGGAGTTAAACAAATTTTAAGACGTTGAGTAAATGCAAGTGCCTCAAAACCTTGCAACAATCATTGCGGTTAATTTTGTGAAAATTAGTCACATAAATGATAAACCACACTTGTTGTATGTGAATGTTCTTTTGTTGAAATGTGTACCTCTTGATCTAGGCCAACTATGTTCTGTCATGGACCAAAGATGGTGGAATCCTGCCCTCCAAATCCATTGATCAGAATGGTGTCCTAGTGATCCCTGACTTGGATGAGAGTGACCTTGGAACATACACCTGCACAGGTTCAGACCCAGGCAGTGTTGACAGGGCTACCGCCACAATCAGGTTTGGAGGTAAACATAAACCATTGAAAGATTACAGCTTAATGTGAATATCTTAACCATGTAAAATGCCAATTAAATTCTATGTGACATAGACATTAGTAGCACAATCAGCAAGGACAATTTTCTATTTTTTTTCTTTATGTCATTGATGTGCTAATCTTTTTCTTTTCCCTTTCCACCAAGAGCTGATGCTCAGTGACAGTGGATCAAAGTCAAATTTTCCCTTTTCACTCCTTATGGACTAGAGAAGAATTACTCTCCTCTCAGATCCTAGTAAAATACTAGGCAGGATAATCATCCAGAGAATTTCAAAAGCAGTAGACCATAAACTGAGGAAAGAACAAGCGGGTTTTAGAAAGAACAGAAGATGTGCAGATCATATATTCACCCTCAGGAACATCATAGAGCAATGCTCAGAATGGCAGAGACAGCTATACATTAACTTTGTTGATTTTGAAAAGGCTTTAGACAGCCTACACAGGGACAGCCTATGGAAAATACTGAGGGCTTATGGAATTCCCAGCTGCATTGTTTCCATTATAAAAAGCCTCTATTCTAACTTTACATGCAGTGTTGGATTGAATAATCTAACTTTCAAAGTGAAAACAGGCGTACGACAGGGATGCTCCTTATCAATAACATTATTTTTGACAGCCACAAGATTGGGTGATGTGCCAGAAAACAGGGCAGTCCAAGAGGAATTAGATGGACAACGTTTTGTACACTGGAAAACCTGGAATATGCAGATAACATTGCACTACTTGCACATTCACAACAACACATCCAAGAAAAAACTGATAGTCTGATTAAGTATAGCCAGCAGGTTGGTCTGAACATCAGTCTGAAGAAGACAGAGGTCATGACACTCAATGTGGGCAATCCTGAGCCAATAACAATAAGGAACCAGAAGTTAGAACAGACAGACACATTTACTTACCTAGAATGCATAGTAACACCAGACGGCGGAACAAGCAAGCACATTAACAACAGAATGAATAAGGTGTGAACAGCTTTTGCTAGTCTCAACAACATTTGGAAGTCTTCCCAGTACAGCACAAACACCAAATTAAGACTGTATGAGAGTTGTGTACTTTCTGTGCTTCTCTATAGTGTGGAGTGCTGGAGAGTAACAGAGAAGGAAGTGTCGAAACTGTCCTCCTTCCACACAATCTGCCTAAGGAAAATTCTCAGAATCTTTTGGCCGAATACCATCAGCAACTAAGAACTGCTTATTCAGAGTAACCAGGAGGACATGCACACGATCATAGCTGGCAGACGCTGGCATTGGGTTGGCCACGTCCTCAGAAAGGACCCTGATACCATTACAAGAACAGCTATGCTATGGACCCCCGAAGGAAAGCAAAAGAGAGGCCAACCAAAAACAACCTGGTGGAGAACTGTGGAAGCCGAGATGCAAAGAATGAACCAGAGTTGGGGCACTGTATGAAGGATGGCCGCCAACCAAACAAAGTGGAATCAATTTGTTGCTGCCCTACAAGATGCCACCAGGCGTGATGGCCACTGACTGCCTTGACGGTCGATGGCTATGGATGAAAGAAGAAGACTCCTTATGGAGCATGGAGCCACCACTGCAGCTGATCCCCTTGCAGGAAGCATACATCGAACCATTGATGTGCTCTTGCAGTGGGTGGTTTCTGTAGCAGTTTATTTGGCATGATGAGGTTGCCCTCCCCATGCACAGTCTCACATTAGTCACCTCCTATAACATGCACATGGAAGCTGTAGTCCTATTCTTTTTTTTTTCCTCCTTAGAGACCTCTGGGGACCACGTGGGGCCATTTTTGGGCTCATAGGATACCAGTATTCATGGTGGTGGTGTTATAATTAAGAATTATGTTTAATTGAAGTTGCTTACTGTTACACCTCTTTTTGTGTACCTGAATGTTTTCATTATTTTGAAACGCTGCAGTGTTCAACTAGAGGGTCACGAGAACAGATGTTGTGAACTGAGTTTATGGTGTGTGTTATGATTGTGAGCGTGATTTTGGGTAAGTCCGTGGGAAGAACGCAGGTCGCGATGGGGGGAAAGTATTGTGGGATTTTTTGGGAGGTCAGTGTACTTGTGGGAAGTGTATCCAGCCGGAATGGCTGTGTTGGATGTGTATTTTTCCTGATATTCTATGTCCGCCAGTGTGTATGCATATAAGGAAAGTGTTTATTCATATGTATGCCAGCTATTGATTATGAACCAGGAAGTAATTTAACAATGTGTACGAGTGAGAAATAGATATTCATAAAGTGGACCAGTAACAGGCAGACTGTATGAAGAGGTGACGAATGTACTGTTACTACTGTGTATTCCACATACATGAATGTTGATGGCCCTGCGTGGTTGGCCTTACAATTTATATGATCATGAATTTTTCATCGTGAATCGTATTGGATGTAGTTGTCAATAAATTATATAACTCTCAGCAGTGTTCATCTAACATTATTTCGACCCGGTGTTGTGTGCAGTTCCATGGATAGATGAAGTAACATTCCCCTAGAGTTATTACTTGACCACATTTCTACACGCTTCACAAATATACAAATAAGGGAATGCCACACTTACTCTTCATTATCTTGGAACTAAACTAAGCTATAGCCCACTCATACAACAAGAGCAGTTATGTATATCAAGGTAAATGATTAGGCCTTATCAGAAATTTCTAAAGATTAATAATAGAAGCAACAAAAGCAGGTCCTCACATCATTGCAACTAAAACAGTGGACATGAGAATAAATAATGCAGACAGTTCTGATAAAGCTCAGCGATATTGACGGAGGAGTAAACCATGATTTGTGTGCCAGAATAAACAAAACAAGATTTGTATTCGGCTTCCTTAGACCAGTATGAAACTCTGCCGCACTTTCCCAAGAAAGTAAAAATAGGTTGTAATAATTTGTAGATGAGTTGAAATGTGGCAGCCAGTGGTCAGTGTAAAGTTTTTTCAGCAAAAAGCTGAAGCATAAAGCGATAGATATGAAAAACAATGAATCACCATACATTCTAAAATTATTGGTAGATGTATTTGTTGTGTTGGTGTAGAGTATATCAAAGTAATTCTGTTGAATTTTCCTTTACGTCAGATGGGGAAGAACCTCCTTCAGTTCGCATTGAGCCCAGGTATCTTCAGGTCTCAGAGGGTGACCGAGCAGAGTTTCAGTGTATTGCTGAAGGTAGCCCCAGGCCAACAGTGAGATGGACAAAAGGTTAGTATTATTTGTGTTGTCATCCCACCCTAAGATCTGGGTACCGTAGGGATGCATTTAGGTGTCAGGGGCCAGTGAACAAAGACAACTTTAAAAGCATGGAACTGAAACAAATAATCATTGCTTTATTGTGTCAAAAAATGTAATTTTGTCAGTTAGGCAGTGTTAATCTTGAAAATAAAATAAATAAAGAAATCAAACATTTCCCTACTCTCTTCAGGACAAGATGGCCCTCTGCCAGATTATATCTACACAGATGAAACTGGTGTCTTTAGAATTCCTTCAGTCAGCACAAATGACCAGTCAGAGTATCACTGCACAGCTACCAACTCCCAAGGAAGCGCATCTGTTAGAACCATCATTTACGTCCAGCGAGAATGTAAGGCATTTTTCCTTTTATGTTTTTGGCGCAGATAGTAAGTCAATTTTCAGAGTCAATTTTCAGGAAGGCAGTGACTGAATTTATTTGTTTGTTTTGGAAGCTAAGCTTATATACTTTTTTAAAGTCTTTTCAAAGTCCTGTACTACAGACATAATTTATCACCTTTCTTCTTCTATTGTTTATTAGTTCCAAGTTTATTCAGACCTGTTTCTTTAATCTCCAGCTATATTCTTAACTGAACTTTTCATTTACTTTCCACATGTATTTCTGTGTCTCTCATGTATCATTTATGAGTTTTCTTGCTGTGACACACCCTATGTAATCAGTAGTACAAATGTCATTGCAACTGTTTATATTGCAATAGTAATTTTTGTTTGCTGTTAACATTTTTTTTTAAAAACCATGTGTAGTTCTTGCAGGTCTTAGAAGAGAGGAAGATAAATAAAGTGATACCACTGCTTCCTCAGCCTTATCATATGAGGCAACTGTTGTGATGTTGTACATCATCAGTCATCATCATTTTCCTTTTTTTTGCTCCAGACGGAGCATGGGGCCACCACTGTAGCCAGTCCCCATGAAGCTTGATTGATCAAAGTATTCATGTGCTCTTGCAGTGGTAGTTTCTGTTATAATTTGTGTTACATGCTGAGGTATGTTGTACATGGTGATAGTAAACCAAATAACAAAAATAGGTAAATGGTAGACACTGACAAGAAAGAATGACACTATACAACAGTAAATTGATAGAAGTAATAGGCACCCTAGAGATTCAATCCAGGTCCATCCAATTGTTCCCACTGCATCACTGTGAAAGTGCCGATGTTATGACAGACAAACAGCTAAGCCTTGAAAAAAAATACATCACTAGAGGTAACTATGTTTCTCACAACTGCAGAATTGAAATTGTACAATCCAGACATTTACTTTAATATACACTGTTATTTCTTTAACTTTCTTATTTACAAGCATAGGTCAACGAACACACAAGACTAATGATGGCATCATTCAAATGGATCTGGACTGAATCTCCCCTATAGCTTGTTTGATTTTTCTATGATCAGGTGTCCTCATAGCTTTCTTTCTATCTTGCAAGTGCCAACCATTTTGCCTATTTTCAGTATTTATTTACAACTCATAGGCCTCGAGTTTCCTTAATTGTTTACATCCATTTAAAGCAAAGTGCTGCATTACAAGCACACTAAGTTATTTTATACCACTACAAAAGCACTTAAAGTGCTGTTGTAAACTTAACTGCAAAGGGGCCAAATGTTCTAGCAGCCTATGCTCCTTATGGAACAAATAAGGGATTTTTGTGCTCTAACTATGCTGCTTTAACAAATAAATATTTTGCAGTTCTGAATGTATTTAATCTCACCATAGGTTATTGTGTATTTACTTGGAGTTAGTTATTACCATCAGCATCAATGTCATCTTCATGTCATTATTAGAAGCATGTTGACAGGCATATCTCTCCACACATTTTGATTCTTAATTTTCTCTGTCAGACTTGTTATTGATTTCTAACATGCTGTATTGGTAAGCAATCCTGCATCTTCAATCAATCAATCAATACCCGTTAGCTCCCCAAGGAGCATAGGCCTTCAACAAATACATGCCAAGTCCTCCTGTCACATGTCATCAGCTCAAGGTCTTTCCTTGTCATCCTCATCATTTTCATTTCTGTCTTCAATTCTTTTCTTCTCCATCTGTTCTTTGGTCTGCCTCTACCTCACTTACCCTGGGGATTCCAGAACAAGGACTGCCTGGTAACGCTGTCAAAAGATTTCCTCAGTGTGTGTCCAGTCCATTCACAGATTTAAATTATTTCCTTTACTTGGCTTGTTCATACTTGTTTATTGATGTTTTTGTGGCTTAACTCTTTCATTCCAGAGTTATTTTGCACGCTGTGCCAGACTTTTTTTGGGGCAGAATTTTATAGAGTGAAGTGATCATCTTTCAGTCTAAATTGTTTTGTGAATTTTCCTTTGAACTAGCACATATTATATATCAACATG
Organism: Oreohelix idahoensis; assembly: GCA_024509875.1. Classification (NCBI taxonomy): domain Eukaryota; kingdom Metazoa; phylum Mollusca; class Gastropoda; order Stylommatophora; family Oreohelicidae; genus Oreohelix; species Oreohelix idahoensis. Next base: position 113,534 of record JAMPIV010016194.1, on the reverse strand, counting down.
AAGGGGAATGAAAGGAGAATTGTAATTATTAATTTATTTTGTAGTATTAACAAACATGCTGTTAGTAGACATTAAAACATGATAAATGTTATTTGAAAAACACAAAAATATTGAAAGCAAAATGTGCACTTACCGATGGCCAGCTAATGTTGCAATCATTAAAACTTACCATTCAGTCTTGAAACATCAAGGTAATCCATTTTTGAAATAACACAACACTAGATATAGCAAAATTTAGCACATTTAGTGCATTTATGCAGTGTATTCTGCAGCCACTAAAAACTTCACAACACTGAAAAAAATCCTAGAATATGTATATTACCATATTATGGCTTTTTCCAGCACATAAACTAGAAAAATATCAAATGAAACATTTTCACAATATATTTACTTGATTAATTTATGATTCAAGCTTGCGCTGTGTGTGCCACAACTTGAAGCAGTGAGGATGAAGTCGAGGTTTGCCTTCGCATCCCTCACAAATAAAGACTGTCCTCTTTACATCCTTTGGTGTACTGCACACTCTGCAGCGTCCATCGTTTTTTGCTCTTACAATAACATGCTTCGAGCCCTGAAGTCTTTCTATTGCATTTGACTTAATAGGGTGGCCAATTCTGGATCTCATCATGTCATATGCTTCAGTCATCAAGTCAGCTGCTGCTTCTGTAAGCTGGTTAAATAAAATCAGCTTGAATTTTTTAAGTGACATTTTTGTGTTAGCGCCCTCTGGTCGAGACAAAACATATAGAATATGTGCATTATTGCAGCAAATCTCCACTATCCAGTGGTATATTTTCTTCCACCATTTATTGCTTTTCCTTGTGTGGAGTCCATAATAACTCAACATCTGGTCAGCCTTATCACAGCCATTCATGCTCATATTGTAGCTATGGATAGTGGATGGTTTGGTTTTTTTGCCTGTGTGTAATGTCTTTAGCATTTCCATTTGAAGTGACTATCACCACAGGTTTTTTTGCCTTTTTATCCTTCCATGCAGTGCACACAATTCTTTCATCTTTAGAGACCCAGTGCCGGCTTTCCATATGTTTCAAGGAAAGACCTTTCAGAGCAAGAGGAAAACCTTTTCTATTGGTCTGGAGTGTCCCTGTGAAATAGAATTTGTGTTCAAGAAGGAAATCAACTAAAGCTCTAGTGGTGTAATACCTGTCAGCATATATGTGGTATCCACTTCCAATACAGCTGAGGAGGGTATTGAAGATTTTAATGGCATGGCCACTGTCAGAATCACACTCTGGTTTGTATAATGTATCTGATCCATAATAAGTGAGCAGATTCAGTACATATCCAGTGGCACTGTCTACCAATCCAAAACTTTTTATGTGATACTTTTTGGGCTTGGATGCATTAAACTGCTTATATCTCCAACGCCCCTTGAAACCAATAATCATTTCATCAATTGAAATGTTTTCAAATGGTATAAAGGCACTGTTGAAATTTGAGCATAGCATGTCCACAAAATGCTCAATTTTGCTCTTTCCATCAGCATCTGCATCTCCCACATGAAGTGTGTGATATATAGCCTCAAATCTCTGTCTTTCAAACATTTTGATGTAGAAAGGTGTATACAAGCTTGGCTCTCTTGAAAAGTAGTCTCGTATGCTTGGTCTCTTATCCAACCCCATTGAATTAGTGACTGCAATGAATTTTAAAAATTCATGCCTATTTACAGGTTTCCAGTTGTTATACACTGATTGTTTTTGAGCTGGGGTGTTCATCTGTACACGTCTTGTGGCATATTCATTGATGCTTGTGATTATATATTCCATCACATCATTTCTGACAAGTGCCAAAAAGCAATCCAGTGGTGTTGATGTTTCATCAACATATTCTGGGTTTACACATGGTGCTGTTTTTGTACCTCATGGCTTGGGGATAAATCTAAAGTTGTTTGAAGTTTTTTAACCGTACTTCTAGCATCATCAGCAAACCTGTGACCAGTCATCTAGTGTTGTAAGCCTAGCTTTCTTACCTTTTGATGGGCCAGGCTGGGGCAACGCCCTCTTGTCACCTGAATCCGAAGTGTCTGACATGCCTGAAACACTTCCATCATCTGATAAAAAACTACCAGAGTCCATCAAATCATCTTCACTCTCCATTATATTTTCAAGTAAACTTAATGCTTTAGACGCAGACATTCGTCTAGAAGGCATAGAACTAATAGGAATATGATTTGCCATAACGCTATAGCTACACAAAATTTTTTCACAAAATCGGATCACACCTGACTAGCAAATAAATTCGATAACAAAGAAATAACACATGTGTCCAGCTCTAAATCTTCGATAAAAGGATCGGACAACACTAACGGAAGTTCTGGTTAGGTTTAGAAAACATGGATTTGATTACATGGTTAAGTTTCTGCATTTCTTGGCGAGAATTCTTAAGTCACGCTCAGGGCGTTGCAATGACACAGCGTGTTGCATTTTGCAACGCTCAGAGCGTTGCTCTGGAGTTTAAGAGTTAAAGGTTTTACAGGATGGGGTAGCCTTCCCATGCCGATCACTCCTTAGTCACTTCTTACAACATGCATGCTAGATAAAGGTGTTATTATTCTTTCCTCCCCTTTTGGGCCCCAGTAACACACAGATACCTGCATCTTCACTCTTTGTAATTCCCTAGTTGCCTGTGGAATGGGTCATAACTCATGTTCCTATCAAATAATACGTGGATTTCACTGTGTATTCAGCATCAAGAGAGAACAGATCAGGTCGTAGGACACAGCCTTACTCATCTTCAGGAAATAGCCTGTTTGGTTGTAAAATCTCGTGTAAATTATAAAGGCATCTACTGTAAAGCTGGAAGATGAAGCAAGAAAAAGTGTTTTGTATTTGCTATTTCTGTGCCTGCTGTTTGTTGCCAGACAATAGTTTACAGAGTATGGATGTTTATGCAAGCCTCTCAAAGCTTACCTGTTCTACGCATTCTGTTGCTGATCTTTCAGTGTCTTCACTGTTCTTCCATTCTGTCTATTATTCTCTTATCCTTATGTTTTGATCTTCTGTCATGGAGGCTGGCCTGAATGCAATCTGGATTTACATCTTATAACTACAGAACTTTTGCAGGAGGAAGTGATCATTCCTTACTACTACCATGTAATAGGTGTTGAGATGAGAGCAAGTATTTATCACTTTTTTTGCTCCTTATAGAGCATGTAGCTGCCACTGCAATAAATCCCCTGTCAGGAAGCCTACACCTAAGCATTCATATGTTCTTGCTTTAGTAGTTTCTGTAGTAGTTTCTGTAGTAGTTTCTGTAGCAGTATATTTAACATGAGTAGATTGCCAGCCCCATACACAACCTCATATTAGTTCCCTCTTGCCTGAGGAAGCAGTGATTCTCTTCTTTCTTTGTCTTCCCAGAAACCCCTTGAACCTACATGGGACAGATGAATGCAGTAATATAAGTTGGCATACCTATTTTTTTTTCAGCTCGCATCGAGGTGGTTGTTCGCAGAACAAACATTACTGCAGTTATAGGCCAGAGTGAACAGTTAGTTTGTTATGTGGATGGTGACAGTGGTGTCACTCTTGTTTGGACCAGAGAAGGAGGCCTGCCCCTCGGTATGTGTTCATTAGAATAGTCAGAGTAGAGACACAGTGTGCATTTTGAAATAATGGTGATAAACAAAGGCAAGGTCAGAAATTGCATTTTAAAACAATGCAGATGTAGATAGACATAGTAATAAATGGAAGTTAATATTTTTTAAATTGAGATTAGTAACGAATGTAAGAACAATACTGTAATAAAAACAGAGAAGAGCATTACTGAAGGAAACACAAGAATGGAAGCATAATATTGTACAGGTTTGTTAAGACAAAAATGATTCATGAAAACCATCTAAAAGAAAGTGCTGAAGTTAGAGGAGGAAGGCAGAAGAAATTATGGTTTGAAATTATAAAGGTAGGACAAAAACTGAAGAAAATGTTGTAAACTGTACAGCTAATAAATACCGCAGTAAAACTAATGCAGGGATAAAGACAAAAGTATATGTGTGTCAGGTTTAGAGAAGCATAAGAATAATTATACAGTGTAACGGTTCCTAGAAATGCTGTAGAAGATTTTAAGAGAAAATGGACACAAGTGGCATCCAAAGACAAGAGGACTAGGAGTTTAGTAATTTTAATGATGACGACTGCACCCAAAAAAAAAAAAATTATTTATGGATATCAATTATAGACAGGGTCGGATTATCCATAAAGCTAAGTAGGCTGAAGCCTAGGGGCCCGGAGCTCTTGGGGGCCCGTGCATAAGTTAAAAAGAAATTTTTAATGCACAGATTTATTGATAACAAGAAAATGTTTGCACCTTCCAATAGCATTCATAACATTCTAAACAAATTGTAAAAACACAAATAGCTTAACACATTAACTACCGAATTGAAAAACACACTGTGGCCGAATTAAATTGTTTTCCCATTTTCATCCTGTAGGTGTTTGCACAAAGTAAGCTGTAGTTTTCGTAATTATTTACAGATTTTTATGAATTACATGTTGTTTTAAAGATCAATGAATGTGCTATTACAATAAGCACCATTTGTAACTCTAATAGAGGTTGTTGCTATTTAACGGCTGTCCGATGGTCGAGGACTTGCAATATTTTTACAATTATAACTGCTTGCGCCCCATCTCTATCAAAATCACTATTTCAAGCAATGTGCACACCTTTTTCACTCTTGTCCTCGTCGCTAGATCTATCAGTCAATCATTGAAACAAGTTTCTAGCCTATTCAGCCGTTAGACGAGATGTACGCGCATTTTTTGTGGTCCTATCACTATTTGCCACGGTAAACAGTTTTACACGATTTGGTAACTAACCCAAAACCCTGAAAAGTATGAACGTAATATCAATTTTCCAGTGTTCTACAACAACCATGCTTTGGGAATTTGTTTTCCGGTGGCAACTTAAAATCTCGAACCAGATCAGAAAGTGTTTCAGTACATTTTTCATTCGTTTTATTACTAAAATTAGATTGACGCTCTGAGCGGCTCACGGTCCAAATGATAGGATTTCAAAAGCCGGTCCCACCGGCTTGCGGTAGTTAATGTGTTAAAAGACATAATGCACCCTGGCAAAATCATAAATAATACTAGTATATACCATCACCATGCTAAGGGGTTTGAACAAAAAAAAATATTAAAATTATTGCCCGTTAGGTGAAGGGGGGCCCAAACACCAAAAAAGCCTAGAGGCTCATCTTGGCTTAATCCGGCCCTGACTATAGATTAACTGTTAATGAGACAAAACACTACAGTATAGCTGCATCCTACACTTTACAGTGGTAACATTCTTATACATGGTCTTTAACAATTTTATTACACCTTATAGCAATAATACACTTTTGTCACTGTTCATGTTTGCATAAGAAAAGAAAAATGTGTATATATTTGTTTTGTTTTTTGGTGTTATATAGGTGCAACCCAGGAGAATGGTATTCTAACCCTCACAAACATTCAACCATCATATGCTGGAATATACACTTGTACAGGCACCACTCCTACAGGCATTGTGGGAAGAGCTACCTCACGTATTACTGTCACTGGGACACCATGTAAGTTGTAGAGAGTTAGTAGGTACATAGCTGAAGCATTTAACTCCATGAACTGCGTTACAAAATTTTCATTTATTTTATACACATAAGACTTGTTTTTAAAGCTAGATCAAAATTTATTGCAACAAAATTCAGAATTGTTGATTTATCTCTAAAAGTGATCACATAATAGATGTTACAACATTATTTTAACTGCTAGAATTAAAAATTTTAATGAAAATATATATTAAAAATTCTTCTTCTTCTTCCTCGTTCGCCTTCAGACTTCCACATTTATGACTCTAATAAAGGCAGTAGTCAACCCAAGGCTCCCAACATCTCCAAACAGTTTTTCGTTGACAGAAGTGGGTTGTTGCCATATGCTACTCCGTTCATTACTGTAGGTTGGGCAGTATTGCAGCAGGTGTTTGACTGTCATTGGGCTGGTACCGCAGGTGCAGAGATCTGTTGCACCAATTTTGTATTTGTGGTACAGATGGTATCTCAATCTGTTGTGACCAGTGCGTAGCCGAAAAATGATGACCTGTTCTTTTCTGGATAGTTGATGATATGCATCATTTTTCAAATGTCCCGGGTGCTCTCTTTCCCATTTGGACTTGAATGTAGCCTTTATAGTAGTCTTTGCCGTTGCATAAGTTGTCTCTATATCATTTTGTTGTAAGGCACCTCCTTCCTTAGCAAGTCTATCTGCCTCTTCATTTCCTGGTATGTTGCAATGGGCTGGTATCCACTGGATAATGCACTTCTTGAAGCATTCGGCCAGTCTTTCAAGGGAGATTATCAGATCTTTCAATCCTTTAGTTTGGTGGCTCTTCAGCGCTGATATTATTGAGAGGGCATCTGAAAAGATTACTATCTGTTTTTCTGCCTGTGCTTTGCATTCAATAAGAGTTTCAGCTGCCTGTTTCAGGGCTTCTGCTTCAGCACAGAAGTTATTGCAGTATTTTCCAGTGGCAATTGCCATAGAGTGAATTCTATTCTTTAATTTTATGAGGATGCCGGCACCCCCATTTTCAACTGCATTTGTTGCCGAACCATCAGTATATGCATGTGTCCAAAGTTTTGCTGGAAATGTTTGGTCAATATACTTGGTTGCTATACACTTTCTTTGTGTTTCTGTCTGTGTTCCCTTACCTTCAATGCCTGGAATATCAGATTTTAACTTAGGAAAGCATCTTATTTTCCATAGTGGGATAGTTGAGCTTGTTGGGATTTTCTTTGCAACTGAGCTTGCTAGTATAGTATTAAAAATGAAATATATTATAGTGGAAAAGAATTGTTGAAATGTTAAAATTTGTTTGACAGTTAAATAGTTATAGTCTTTTTAGTTTTGTATCAAGACTTACTGCTATATCAAACTTCACAGAAAGAAGAGTTCTTTAATAATACCATCCTATTTATAGACAGTGTGTTATTCATGTCTTTTTGTTGTTGTATTTCTAGACACAGCCCCAACTGTTAGAATTGAACCAGACAGGCAAACTGTTGGTGCTGGCACAACAGGAAGCTTGCGCTGCATTGTTACTGGAGAGCCCCAGCCCACTATTACATGGTCTAGAGCTAGTGGACAGTTGTCCTCTAATCATCAGGTAATAGTGGAGAGACTGATAGGTATAGTTTTACATGTCCACAGTCCCTTATCTGAAACCCTAGAGGCCATTGATGACATAATTTAAGAGGCAAATAGAGGAGATTGTTTGTAGCAAGAGAAAGGACATGTATAGTAAAAGAGCAATGATTTTTGGAAGATTGTTGCAAGTTTACTTATTAATCAGTAACATTCTACAGGTGAGTGGTGAAATTCTGAGAATCATTCAAGCAACCATGGAAGACCGTGGTATCTATGTGTGCACAGCTTCAAATGTTGCAGGAAGTGCCCAGGACTCAGCTATTGTAGACATTGAGCGTAAGTTTTACCAACATTTTGTTTATTGAATGTGTGTAAATTATACAGTATTTGTTTAGTGGATACATTTTATACATAGTTTTGCTTTAAGAAACGTTTGTTATACTAGTTTATATTTAACAAATGCAAGTTTTATCTAGTTTATATCCTTATTTTCTTCTGTAAGTCTTATCTAGTTTATATCCTTATTTTCTTCTGTAAGTCTTATCTAGTTTATTTTCTTATACAACCATATATTTAAATGATAGCCTGTCAGCTTTATTCCTAAGTCTCCTTTTGCCAGCTCTTCTCTTTCTCTCCTTCCTCTTCTCTCCCCAACCTCTTCTTCTGCATCCATTTTTATTCTTGTCATTAGCTCATACATGCCACACCTCGGAGATGAAAAACCTGTACAAAAAATTCAAAAACCCGTTACAAAGACTGAAAAAATGTATCAAAAGAGTTATTTTGTATAAAAAAATTTTCAATTACAGCTGCATTATAATTAAGGCACAAGGACTTTGCCTTTTAAAGAGGGTTCTTCACTTATTTTAAAACTCAAATAATAAATGTCTGAGTTTATTTTACACTGTAAAAATGATGTGATCATGTCATTATTTTGTATATTTCTGCACTTAATTATCACTAACAGACTGGGAAATCCTGTGTTCGATAGGACCTTATAAAAGAATTCCGAGACACAGTAATAAGGGGTATAGGTTAGAAATCCTAAACCAAACCTTAATTTTAAATCTAACGACATTTGCCACATAGGCCTACAAGGATGACATTGAAAAAGACGTTCCACTGTTCCCACAACTAATTTTACTACTTCGCTATTATTATTATTATTGCAAAGAGAAAATTGAACTAAACTATATTATCCTGTTATATGAAATGGGCGGTTTAGAATTAGTTCAATAAATATTTGATGTAATTTTAAAAATAATAATATCTCGTTATGTAAATTTTAAAAAAGTAAAAAGCTCTTAATTTGCTACGAAAATATAAGCTGGCGCTAGCGTAATTTATTCTCTACCGAATTTAAAAAATGAAAATAGCCGTTTTAGCCTAATTGGCAGTTTTAAATACCCATATGATTAGCTTCAACCGTCAACATGACAACCATTGATAGTAATTAATTATTTAATAAAATAACTCACTGGATGATCGTAATAATGATATATCCACCAAAGAAAAATCAGAAGGATTTTAAAGAAAAGAAATTAAAACTTAGAAGAGAAGTAACTCCAAAAAAACTTTTCCAGGTGTTCTGATCGGGTTAAGGTACAAATTTGCCTTGCTTTTGTGATTTTTTTTTCCAGTTTCATATTTCTTTTTATATTATTATTAAAATGTACATTTCTTACGCAGATTCTACAAGTTTTAGTGAAATCAAGTAATATGTAGTGTTATCCACTTTTTGTTGTTGCTTATAAATCGCCGTAAATAATAAATTATGCACAATGCTGCGTAATCGTTAAAATAATCAGTAACATGCAGGCTGCCATCAGCATTAGCGAAAAATGATGAATGAACGACACCACGCGGACTCTCGCAAATCCTGCATCAACTGAAAAATAGGCAGCTTGGTTTTATTGGTTGATTTTTTATTCACGTGGCCTAACATCTCGCCGAATCTCATGACGCAAATATCGGCTAACTTGTAGTGTAAGATGATTAATTTATATATATTTAATAATTAGACGAAAAAACCTGTACAGAAATTATGTATGGGGCGTACACATAGAAAAATGTTAACACCTCGTACAGATTATGTGTAAACCGTAGTGTGTGGCATGTATGCATTAGCTGAAGTTACCGGCCACAGAGCACGTTCCCAGTAGCTGAGGGAGACTGAGCACCTATGGGTTAGCCCAGAGTGCAGTGACATCGATTCTGATCAACAATAACAATTGTACAAGTCTTATCTAGTTTATATCCTCATTTTCTTATACAAGTCTTATCTAGTTTATATCCTCATTTTCTTATACAAGTCTTATCTAGTTTATATCCTCATTTTCTTATACAAGTCTTATCTAGTTTATATCCTTATTTTCTTATTACATAATTTTCATTTAAGGCATTGAAGCTACACTTATTTTCTTTTTTTAATTTGTTAAGTTGCACTAATTTTGTTTCTTTTGGCAAGTTTAAGTTGTCTCTAGTCTTACAAATAGTACCAGATCACTAGGTCATATATATGTGGACAGATGTCTTGTATAACCAACAGACCTTGTGTCTAGGCTGAAAAGAGAATGTCGCATTAAATCAAGGCAAAACAAATTTTAAAGATATTTTTAAAACTAATGTTTCAGTGATTTATGAAATATGCATATATCTAATAAAAACTTTAAGCACATATTATTTAGATGTCATCTAACTGGAAATTTGATAATACATGTGCAAATTTGGTTCTTACTACATTGGAGTGGAGGGAGAAGAAAAATAATAAAAGGTAATATGTCTTACTAAGATGATGAAAAACCTACGCTGCGGTTAAAAAAAATACACATGGCTGACTGGAATTTGCTGCTGCCACTACCGAAAGTAGAGAGAAAATACTAAGTATGAAAAAAACCAAAAAACTAAGTGAGGGAAAAGTATAAAACAAGAAAAAGAAGGGAGAGAGAAAAAATAATAAATATTTTTTTTTAAAGGGAGGGAGAAAAATAAATATTAAAAAAAAATGGGAGTGAGAGTGAAAGGGAAAAATATGTAAATAAAAATAGGTACTGGTCTAGAAAGCGGGCCCCAGACTTTTTCCGAGAAACGAAACACAATTTACGAAATGGTAAACGAAATATGTATCGTATGAGGGGGAGATAACCCAACCGTCTTGCCGTTGTTTTGCGGCAGCCGTAGCTGGCATAAAAATGCAATGTCTATTCTGGAGGCCAGTAAAGTGAAATGTCCTCAAGGATAGCTTCAAATACATTTCTAGTTGTAGGTACTCTCGACCTCCACATAAACTCGGCTAGGTAGGTTTTCAGATGTTGTCTAGCTGTACCTCGATGTTTTTTATTTCTCCACTTAGCGCTGCCCCACATTCTTTCCACTGTTTGCGTGTGTACTCCCGTGTCTGGATCAATAAAATTGTATCTGTGGTTGACTTGAAAATGAGAAAATCCAGATGCCTCGATGTCAGCGCTTCTGTACCCTCTCCGTGAGTCAGAATAGATGGTTGAACCTTCCTTGATATGTTCAACTATTGCTTTTAAGAGAGTTGCTGTGCTCCTATCTGGGATTGGCACCAAGAAGACTTCACTTGTTTCGCGACACACTCCTCCAAAAATCCATTGTTGCGGTAGGATTCTTCCAGTGTTGTTTTTCCGTTTCGAAAATAAACTCTCATCGATTTCAACAATGTGACCCTCACCTCCAATCTGACAATGTTGCACTTTTGAAAGAGAAAAGACGCATACTTCACGTAAGAACGCATTCCATTCCACAACAGTTGTTTTGGAAATAAGCAGTTCCCTAGCACATACTTTCACTGAGGTTGACTCATGGCTCCAGTAATAGATAAACGAGATAACGTTCACTAGGGATAGTTTCGTGGACTGCAAACACGTGCCACTACGTAGCTCTCTTCTCTCCTTATGCTTCCGTTCCCTGCAGATCCATCTTATTCTGCCAGCGGTGTAACAATGAAGTTTCATTTCATGGCCAAGAGTACAAATTCTTTCAGCCGGCAATATGCCACGCGCTTGTAAAAATTTGACAGCGTCATTTTCAGTGCGTGGCAAGATCGATAAATTGAACAATAAGGTGGATAAGGCATTGATCATTACTCTTATTACATTGCGTGAATATACATTTTATGTAGATTTTATTTGGTTGTTTGACAATACATTTTACTAAGATTCTTATACAGTTGTATGATTTAACATTAAATGAATTTTCAGAGTGCTCTAACTCTTCCAGTCCAAAGTTTAAAGTCTGGTTTGATGTCATATGGTATTTCTTTCATATTTCTGTCATCTCATCATTTGAACTCCTCATAGGTTACCCTGTTTTCTTTGTTCCCTTAATTCAGATGTTATAAACTCATTCTGTTGGCTGGTTACTCTAATCCCATCATAATGTTCCCATTAAATCTTACTTCTTTTGCAAACAACTCAGTTTGCTCATATAAGAAGTTCTTATTCATGTTCCTTGCAAACATTCAGATTTGGCATTGCAGAACAATACTGGTACAAATAAAATGTTTATTAATTGTTTCCTTGTATCAGTAAAGATATTTTGATATTTGAATGTTGTACTTTCTGTACTTTGATTGTTTTAGTCACCCTTTATGCCAGTTTCATTTTTTCCGTGTTTTAATTTTTGTCTTTTATTATCTTGTTTTGTAGCTACACCACACTCAGTGTTCTTTACCCTTGTTGTGGCCTTTATGTACAGATTGTATTCATTCTTAAGAAAGTGTGTTCCTTGTTCTGCTTTTAATGATTTTTGTATTGTTTGGTCAGGTCGTGAACCTCCAGTGATTGAACTATACCCAGATAGCCAACAGGTCAGACCCACTGGCTCCAGTGCTCTCTTTCAATGTAGAGTTGTGGCTGGAATTCCTGCTCCTGTTGTTACTTGGTCAAGGTAATGTTAGTGAATAGAGAAATTGTGCATTATTTATTTCAGTAAACAGCTGAACATTTTAAAAACGAACCCCTTTTATGCTGCCAACATGTACCAAGTGTGGAACTGAAGTAGACATGTTTTGGAAAACAAGCCAGAACTCGCAGACAGTCTTTTTTCTTGATGGAAGAACTCATTTGGATCACTTTAATGAAGTATTCAAGTTGTACCTCACTGAAGGATGATAGGAAACTTTATACAAAGCAATATAACTGGAGACAGTATGACCATCAGAAGTGGTCTCCTATCCTCTACAAGTGTTTTGACCATTTCATCTCCTGTATAGTCTAGCTTGGTTTGACAGGTTAGGAGAAAGGCAGGAGAGAGAGAGAATAGCACAAGTTTCATTTGTTTGTTTATTTTTTTTTCAGCCTGTGATAGTAATAGAATGCACTCCACCTTGGTTGCAGTGTTCAGAGTGGCTATTTACTCCTGGTTTCTGCCAGCTTGAAGCAGTTTTGAACATAGCCTATTGTGGCTGTAGTAGCGCAGTGGTTAGTGCCCTGGCTTCCTAGCTCGGAGGTACATGATTCGATCCCCAGTTGAGGTGGGATTTTTTAGACCGCAAATGGCTCCACGGTCAACCCAGCCCCATGAATTGGGTACCAGAGCAACTCTGGGAAGGTTAAGACAGCCGGTGTGATGCTGATCAAATCACCCCTAGTGTGCCAATGACGAAGAAAATATGGGCCTAACACCATATTCACAATGTGCCTTAATGGGCGTGTAATGGGATCCTTTTCCTTTCCTTACATTGTGGCTGATATATATATATAGAGAGAGAGAGAGAGGGAGAGGGGGGCACTGGACATAAATGTAGCAACCTGGGAGAATAAAGCTGCCAGTCGCACCAAGTGGTGATGCTCTCTTTCAGAATATATATATATATATATATATATGTGGTGTCTCTGATAGATGTTTCTAGAAAGTCTTTTTTTTTTTTAAAGAGAATTATATGGTTTACGTATATATATAATAATAGCCCCTTCAGTCATAACTGACTATGAGAATGGGCCCCAGAGGTGACAGCCATCAATTGCTTTTTTTCCTGGTGTTCCTTTCGATGCTTTCTCCTCTCTTCTGCTTGCCATGAGAGCTTTTTTTCACACAATCTGAGGTGGTGCCTTATATATATATATATTTGGTGTCTCTGATAGATATTTCTAGAATGTCTTTTTTTAAAGAGAATTATATGAATTTGGAACCACCTGCCAGTCTAAGTGTCTGAACAGTTTGTCTATGTTAAGGAAAAATTGATTTAAAAAAAATTATCCTTAGACAAATGTTGATTTTAAGTATTCTCTACAGTTTTTGAAGTGTAGTGTCAGTCATAATTGGATGTTTAGAATGCAAACCAAAGAAATGAACAGAATGTGTGTTTTTTTTTCTAGGCCCATGGGTTTTAACAATATGAAAGTGAATCAGTTAATGCAAATTAAAACATGGGATTAAACAGATGATAAATGTAAGGAAAAAAAGAAAGATCTTTATAACTAAGTAGACACCTGAAATGTATCTATATTATTCCCCATCATACTTTTTTTTAATTAGTGAAAATAGTCCTACTTTTTTTAAGGAAATATATATATATATATTTTTTTTTTTAAATCTCTATGGAGTTTTATAGAATTTACTAACATCAGTATGAATCATTTCTTTTTATTACCTCATTATCTATGCCATTCTTTTACATATCACAATTTCATAATTACATGACACATTCATTCACAACTGTGTGTTTGTTAATTGTGGAGGAAATTGACATCACTAATGTATATGTTTAAACTTATTTTGTACTTTCATCTGAAACATAAGGCCCACCTACTATTGAGATCACTCCAGGTCCCCGCATAACTTCACTTGTTGGAGACAGAGTCAATATTGAGTGTGTTGGTATTGGTGATCCCACTCCTAGTGTGGTCTGGAGGTCAGGGCAGAGGAGGAGGTCAGATGTTCTACCAGAGGCTTATGATACTGTGAGTTATATGTTTCCACTCCTAGTTTTTTGTTAACCTTTCAGATTATGACTTTTTGCATTTTGGTTGGTCTGTACAAAGTAGTAGCGCGCTATTAATTGCTTTAGTTTTAATAACTAGAAGTATAAGACTATAAACTGCTCAACAAATTACTGCAATGGATTACTAATGACACTTCTTCTGCCAGACAGCTATTAGCTTATCTTATACGTTATCCCTGCCTTGGTTGGCAGTACTCTGGCTTTTTTCTGCTTCTTGCCTTGATAGTACACTCAGACTACTCCCTATCCATCGTTTCATGTTTCCCTCCCACTTACTGCCATCCTTTCACTCACATGCCTTTAGCCTTTCAAATCATTCAACAGTACAGAGTGAACCATGAAATGGTCAGAAAATTAGGTACATTGACACTAAACTTTAACATAAGTTTTAGCTTGAGCAGTTACTCATGGAGATAATTAAAGGAAGAAATTGTTATTTATTAAGAGTAAATAGAACGTGACATAAAACATTAAAAATTCATTGCACAGGGCCCAGGAACTGCCAGACTTCTATTTGAGTCAATTCAAAAAGGTGATGAAGGCCAGTACATATGTGTGGCTACTAATGAGAAAGGCAGGACAGAGGAGACTGTGGATGTAACTGGTAAGGTTTTTTTCTCAAGTATTACATGTTTTCTGATTCATTCATTCCCTTCAGCTATCCAAGGAGCCCAGGCTTTCAACAAACTCATGCCAAGCCCCTCTTGTCCTGTGCCATTAGCTGAATGTCTTTCATCTTGTCCTGTGCTATTAGCTGAATGTCTGTCCATGTCATCTTTATCCCTGTTATTTGTGTCTCCAGTTCTTGTCTTCATGTCTATTTTCATCTCCTATCTCTCTTACCCTGGGCATTCCAAAATAATGATTACTTTGTCATGCTATCAGCAGGCTTCCTGTGTATGTGTGGGTGGGTCTGGGTCTGGTCTTGTCATCTGTCTGTCTGTCTCCTATCCATCACCAGTCTTCTTTTCATCTCATCTTCCATCTCATCCAGTTCTTGTCATGAGTTCTGCATTGATGATCTTGTCATACCATTTCAGTCCTTCTATTCTAACCCTTTGTCATTCCTGGAGGGTCTGTGAGGAGACATAGACAGAATAAGGTTGCTGCTCACTCAGGCATGCCATCGAAGGCAACTAATATAAGGTTGTGCATGAGACTAGCAACCTCATCTCATGAAACCAGTTGTTAAAGTAACCACAACTGCATGAGCTTATGCTTTGACATAGGCTTCCTCAAGGAGGCCATTTGCAGTGGTGGGTCCATGCCTTTAAGAAGCAAAGAAAAAGATAATCATTATTGATGATGACGAACGATGATGTTGAACTAACAATGATGATGCTGAAGAGAAAGAGGATGATGATGATGAGGAGGAGGATTATTATAATTATTCTATGCAGGCACCTTTTTGTGAAAGTGTAACATCTTGGTTGCAGTTTTTTGTTGTTCTCTGTGTTTTTGAGCCATACCATAGGACTGACTTGATTACACACATTATTATGTAATTAATATAGAGCAAATATGATGTGGGTAAATGGGACATGATCATAAGCAAACATGTTACATTAGATATTCAAGTTTTTTCATCAAAGTGAGAAAGAACATACAGTGGATTGTCAGACATGAGCATATAAAAAAGAAATAAATGAATGAGAAACTGCCAGACATCTAGGCCTTTAAATGACTGACTCTATGTATAAGAAACTGTCATAATATAAATAAGCATTTTTTAATATAATTTATAATGCTTTGGTTATGTTGAGGTATGTAGTCTTAGCTAGGATTGTTGATGGTAGACATATTGAGCACAGGTACAGAAAATGAGAGGACATTGTCATGGTGGACTTTTGCAGTTTTGAAAAAAATAACGTTATATGCATCCAGCTGCCATTGTGAAGAAAATTCAGATAATTAAATTTATTAAGATGAAAACATTCTGAATTATTCTTACAGTTCTTGACCGTGAGGGTGGTGATCGTCCAGGAGTATCCATTATTGGCCCTGAGCGTCTTAGCTTGATCACAGGCCAGTCTGTAGAGCTGACCTGCTCATCTCAAGGTCTGTCAGATGCAAGGTTCCGTTGGCGACGACGTGGAAATCAACCCCTGCCTCCAGGTCACAGTGTCAGGAATGGAGTGTTGTATATTCCAAGGGTTGAGCCTGATTATGCTGGAGAGTACATTTGCTCTGTAGTTAGTGAAACTACTGGTACAGAGTTCTCAGCTTCCATTTACATCATTGTTAATGGTAAGGTTTTTGTGCAGCCTAGTTTAATGCTTCTTAATGTAAGGCAGCTTTTGACACATTAAGAAGACTATCAAAACCCCAATAGCCCAGGGTAACTGTCAAAGAAGATAGCAATGGGGCTCTGCTCAATGAAAAAACAGCTGTAATGAGAAGGTGGACAGAATATTGTAAAGAATTATATAACTGTAAACTTGACACTGACTTAGGCATATTAAACAACATTAAGTGCGAAAACAGGGAACTCGGAAATGCAGCAATACTACGGAAAGAAGTGGAAGAGGCTATATGTTCGATGAAAGGAGGGAAGTCACCGGGTGTGGATAATATACCAGCAGAGCTCTTGAAATATGGAGGACCAGATATAGTAAAAATCATGACAACAATTTGCCAGAAGATATGGAGTACAAAAAAATGGCCAAAACAATGGACGCAGTCATTAGTAATACCGCTTCCAAAGAAAGGAAATCTAAAAATGTGCAAGAACTACAGAACCATTAGCCTTATTAGTCATCCAAGTAAGGTGATGTTAAGGATACTTTTGAACAGAATAAAACAGAAATCAGAAGAAATCTTGTCAGAGGAACAGGCTGGCTTTAGACCAAAAAGAAGTACCTCAGAACAAATCTTCAATATTAGATTACTGATCGAAAAACATCTCCAGCATCAACATGATTTATACCATAACTTCATCGATTTCACAAAAGCCTTCGATCGAGTCTGGCATGAAGGCTTATGGCAAATAATGAGAAAATTCAATTTTGATACCAACATCATAGATATCATTGAAGCACTATACAAGGACGCAAGCAGTGCTGTTTTTGCAAGCAACGACGTTGGAGAATTTTTCAAAACAACTGTAGGAGTTCGCCAGGGATGTATCCTGTTACCAGTGCTCTTTAATATATATCTAGAACATATTATGCAGGAGGCTCTCTACGATTATAAATCAACCATATCGATTGGAGGTCGACCTCTGTGTAATCTACGTTTTGCTGATGATATTGATCTGATAGCTGGAACAGAATCAGAACTTCAAGACCTTACCTCTAGACTGGAGAAAGTAACAAAAACGTATGGGATGGAAATTAATATAGAAAAAAGCAAGATATTGGTGAATAGCCATAAGAAACATGTTCCAACCAACATTACGTTAAATGGGCAAATGTTAGAAGAAGTTAACACCTTTAAATATCTCGGGTCCACTATATGTAGTGATGGAAGATCAAGTAAAGAAATCAAGACAAGACTTGAGATGGCCTCAGCTGCCATGACAAGGTTGAATGTGATCTGGAAAAGTAACATCAGTTTTCCTGTGAAGATCAAATTATACAAATCACTTGTATTATCTCTTCTCTTGTATGGGTGGTCTATGTTAGAGAGAAGATAAACACCTATGCAGGCCACCAAGAACCACTTTTGTCAATAGTGAAACGTCGAAAGCTTGCCTGGTTTGGGCATATAACTCGTCATGACTCCCTTTCGAAAACAATTCTCCAGGGAACAGTCGAAGGTAAATGGAGAAGAGGAAGGCAAAGAAAATCCTGGGCTGATAACATCAAAGAATGGGCAGGACACGGTTTTTCCACACTTGTACGCATTGCTGAGAATAGAGAGCAGTGGAGGACCCTGTCTGCTGATGCTTCCACCATGGCACCCCTACGACCCATGATGGGTTATGGGTTGAGATGATGATGAATGTAAAACACATTTTTGTAGTTGATTTTGTAAAACAGGCATGATTTATCTTCATATAGCAGACTTCTATAACTGTCTTTGTGTCACGAAGTGGTTTTAAGTTTATAGAGTGTGCCTGAATGAAAGCAAGACCCTAGTATGAGAAAGTCTGAGAAGATAGAATTTAGATGGAAAATAACATGCCTGTGGACAGGTGAGACTATTGGCTCAAGAGATAGACCCAGGATTTGAATCTCCCCCTGCCGCTTCGTGACTAAAAAAAATGGCTATAGTCTCCCCACCTCTGACTGCCTTGAAACACAAGGAGATAAGGTGTATAATTACGACCACAAACACCACTATACAGACAACATAGAGTAAGTATAGTAAAGACTACAAGCTGATCCAGTAAATAATCTATGTATAGATTTATTCACATACAACAAAACCATAAAATGGCATCATACGTCATCAAGTCAGTCAATAGTGTGCACTGTTGCACGGCCTGGAAAACCCAAGGTAACAATTAAATTGAGAGACACTCAACAAAAAAAAACCTCAATCACATTCACTCTTCCTGTCACCCTGCTGAGGAACAATAAAAAGGGTTAGTGCTTTAAACCAAATCTAATTTGGTGGGGCTGTCAACTTTTAGCCTCCACTCTCTAACACTAATAAATTTTATACTGTCTCATTCCTGGTGACTCTTCCTCAATTTGAACGGCTACACATTTCTACTAGTTGGGCTAGGCTATAGGGCCGAACTACACCACACGAAACTGAAAACGTACTGAACCTGGTTTCTTTTTCGAACGCAGAGGTGATACGATGCTGTCCCTGTATCCAGGATTTTTACATATTGCAAATATTCTTCTACCACAGTGATACCTAGACTGACCATCACACCATCACGGGTTGTTTCCAACCCTGGTCAGCCAATTCAGTTGCAGTGCCAGCCTAGTGGACAGGGCCCATTCAACATTGAGTGGACCAAGCTGGATGGACAACTTTCCCCTCAGGCCCGAGAAGACAATGGAGTGCTGGAAATCAGACAAGTAACACGGGCAGATGCTGGAAGATACAGGTGTGTTGCTACAAATGCTGCTGGTTCATCTGAAGGATTTGCTGATGTTGTGGTCTTAGGTGAGTTAAGCAAAATGAGTGTAAGTGATGGTTCGTAAATGATTAATTAAAATGATAAAATAGGACGCTTATAATGTTCAAAGGACATTTAATTAAAGATCTTTCAGAATTTAATAAATCCTGTGGCATTCATTTTCTTTTGATGCCAT
This sequence comes from Oreohelix idahoensis, assembly GCA_024509875.1. Lineage (NCBI taxonomy): Eukaryota > Metazoa > Mollusca > Gastropoda > Stylommatophora > Oreohelicidae > Oreohelix > Oreohelix idahoensis. The sequence goes on along the minus strand of JAMPIV010016194.1, from coordinate 94,215 downwards.
TTAAGAATTGTAGTGACATACTGCAGTCTACCCAATTGTAAATGTTTACTTGACTCTGCTCAAGGAAGCTGGTCACCCCCACCCCCCCACACCCCCACCTTATAAAAGCTGGACCTAGTATAGTGAAGTCTCTAAAACTTCATTCCTCTGTGGCAGTACCTCCTATTGGACTACCTTTACCTCCTATTGGACTACCTTTACCTTTAAGAAGCAGGGGGCCAGCGAAGCAGTTGGCCCTCTTGGGAAAAAAGTCTGCATGACAGTACATGTACTCTTGGCAGTAGTGGCTTCAGTAGCATATTTTTTTACCTGATGAGGTCCCCAAACACAGCATCAAATTATCCACTTCTTACAACATGACAGAGGCAGCAATGGTACTGTTTTCCTGTTGTCTCAACAGAGATTCCCAGTAACCACATGGGATATATATCCAGTATCAGCTTTGTCATAATGGACATTGCACATGGAAAAGGTGATACTCATAAGCATATAAAACTCTGGAAGTCATCTTGATGGGGAGTCCTTCTTCTTGTTTCTTTTTATTACAGGCTGCGTCAGGCTGGCTCATTCTAGATATTTAGATTGCTGTGAAACTGATATGACAGATGTGGTTCCTTAATTTAAGAAAGGTCCTCAGGAACAGAGATGCAGAAAGATGTAGTTCGCAGCAAAATTCCTTAGTCTCATTGCTGTGAAAAAAGTAGTAGTAATCCTAAAAGTGTCATCATCATGACACAAGAATGAAGGTGTCCTTCCACTAGGAATTGATAAATCTGTATGACATAAATTTTAATAGCAATAAAAAATAAAACTACAAACCTGGTGTGTTTGTCAGTTTTACAGAGACACAAGATCATACATAATGTTATTATGGTTCTCATGCCTTCATCATAGACACAAACAGAAAAACAAAATACTTTGACCCCCCCAAAAAAAACGTTTAATTAAAAACGGTAATATAGCAGTAAAAGTTTGAGTATTCAAAAGTTTTATCTGTCATGCTCAACATACTATGCCCACTCTTTTCAAAGCCAACATGTGCCTGCATCTTTTATGTATGTATACCAATTTGAAGTGTTAAAAGAAAAATTTTTTATTTCAGAGAACTTTCCAAAGAAGTCTTTACCTGTACCATTTCATTCATAACCCTCCACTCCCAAAGGAGCATAGGCCTTCAACAAACACATGCCAAGTCCTCCTGTCACGTGCTATCATTTCAAGTTCTTTCCACGTTCTCCTCATCATTTTCACCTCTGTTTCCCAGCTCTCTTCTCCATGTGCTTTTTGGTCTACCTCTGCCTCTCTTGCCAACTCCTCAATATACTTCCTCTTGTACTGTTTGCTTTAGTAGAAAGAAATTTGAATGTTCACATTTTCATTTTAAAAAGACCAAATGTGTATTTTAAAATAATGGTAGAAAAATCACATGCTTTTTAAATAATATATTGGAAATGGGGTGAGTAGGGATGCTGTTGGAACTGATAATGACTGCTTGAACAATGTGCTGTGGGTAAAATAAGATTTATTGTAAACTCTTCCGTGTCATAGAGTATACATACATGCCACATGCTATAGTTTACCCATAATCTGTACAAGGTGTTTTCGTTTTCAGATGTGTACACCCTGTACATAATTTTTGTACAGGTTTTCTAACCCATTCCCCATATTACCGTGTCTCAGAGTTCTTTTATAAGGTCCTATTGAACACAGGATTTCCCAGTCTGTTAGTGATAATTAAGCACAGAAATAGACTAAATGGTGACACCATCACATTATTTTTACAGTGTAAAATAAACTCAGACATTAATTGTTTGGGTTTTAAAATAAGTGAAGACCTGCTTTAAAAGGCAAAGTCCCTGTGCCTCATTTATAATGCAGCCCACTGTAATTGAAAATATTTTTATACGAATTAACTCTTTTGATATGCTTTTTTTCAGTCTTTGTACAGGTTTTGTGGGTCTTTGTACAGGGTTTTCAATTTTTTGTACAGGTTTTTCATCTCCGAGGTGTGGCATGTATGAGTATAGATGATGTGCATCGTGTTCAAAAATACACTTGTCAGTCCAGCTACGGGACAAGCACTGATTGTTATGACGTGATGGAAGTCTTTGAGATGATACAGTGTAGAAGTTAATTATCTTATGGCATTAAGACTAAAATTGCTAAAGAGCAATATGATCATTGTCATCATCATCTTCATCTTTCTTATCATCATTGCAGTTATTATCAGCGTATATATGTATTCTAACTGCAGTCTTGATACAGATATGTAATTTCAAGTAGAAAATAAGATGCAGATTTAACCTCATGTAAATTTCTCTTGCTTAAATTACTCATCAGCTCCACCTGTTGTTACTGTGACACAAAAACAGACCGAAACAGCTCAAGGTGGCACTGTTGAGATAAGATGTATTGCGCAGGGAGACCCAGCCCCTACCATACAGTGGGAGAGAGAAAGGGGGGGACCCTTACCACTACAGCATCAGATCAGAAATGGCATTCTCACGTGTGTAGATTTTATATACCTATGATAAAATATAGAGAATATATTTCAGAAAGTTTCCGCAAATTGCATTTTAAAAAAGCTTATTTTGTTTGTTAGCTGCAAGATTCGATTTATAAGAAGTGGAGAAAAAAATATTGGTTGATTAGGTATGATCATATTCCCAAAGCTATATGTGTTGGGCTAACTTGTTATATAGTTTTTCCTATATCTGTTTTCAAACAAATTCAGAAGAACTTTATAATACAGAAAAATCTGCATGATGGGTGTAAGACATTTCATCTGGAATGGTTCTTTCAGATTTTATGTGCAGGACTGACTGATGATAAAATTTTTCCACCCACTTTCATTTTTTTTTTTTAAACATGCTTAGATATTTGTGGATACCTCATTTCCTTGACCTTTCCTTCAGTAAGTCTTCTAATTTTACCTTTATCCTACTGTGTGGCCAGGATTTTTCAACCATCTATATACACCTGTGTAACATCATAATGTTCTTTTGTGTTAGTTTATTTTAATAGCTTTTAAGATGACATAGCTTCAAGTGGTATATCTTTAGGAAAGCCACATTTGATTGTGTATAATTTTATATAAATGATAACTTAACCATTATGCAGAAGAAATCTTCCCAATCTTCACATGTAGTTACGAACAGAATAATATCATTATATGACTGGTGATAATTACTGTCACTTCCATTGTGTGAGACATACCTTTCCTCGTTACAGGATCTACAATGCACAGCCAGGTGATTCTGACAGATATATTTGTAGAGCAACCAATGATGCTGGCACTGCTGTGGATTCCGGTGTCCTTATAGTTCAAGGTGAGTATGTTCTGTTGCAGATGTCAGGTGAGCAACTTTGGTTTGTTTATGCTATCTTTGAGTGGGTTTATGTTTTTAAAAGTGTAACTTTGAGTTGATCAAGTGGAGAGAACAAATTTTACCAGTTGAAAAAAATAAATCAGAGTCTGTCTGAAAAATCACTAAAATATGAACTTATGTGTCCGGAAATGCCAAGGAATGTGATTTGCAAATGTTCATCATGTTCAAAACCTGGAACTCTGCAAACCTAGATGTAAGCACAACCACAATTTTTTTAAAGTAAAATATTGAAAAGAATGAATGAATCAGTAAAAAATATACAAATACAGTTGACATTCAAAAATCCGGCCATCGATAATCCGGTTCCTTCAGATTTCCGGCATGGATTTCGGAGCGCATCTTTTAATTTACCGCGAGGGCGTGCCTCTGTTTTCTGGAACCGTTTATGTTTTGATGCAGCTGTTGGGTCTTGCTTGCACGTGTTAACAGGCATTCCTGCTCATTCCTTCTCATTTTATCATTAAAATTCTGTAGAACTGTTTTATTTAGTTGATGAACATTAAAATTTCATTTGCTTTCTTTAAAGGACTGTACAGGTAGTCATTTTCTGTTAAATATATACAGCATATATAACCATAAAAAATCCGGCATTTTCAACAATCCGGCACACCTCAGGTCCAGAGGTTGCCGGATTTTTGAATGTCAACTGTATATAAAAAATAAGAATAAAGAAATGAAAACATATGTGAGTACTCATAATTATATCAACATCAGGAATGAGACTGAGATAACTGGGCCACATCAGGATTATGGCACCTGGTGAAGAATTGAACAGGTTTACATAGAACATGTTTGAGATGAAAAAAGAAAGATGACATACACAAAGAAGATGAGTGGATCTGGAAGAGCTAGAAATTAGAAAGACAGAAAGAAAGATTGTCAGGGTCAAAGTAATATGGAAGATTTGTTTTTGATGCTAGAATTTTTGTAGGAAAATTGGTCCTCTTGTTGTATACCTGGTCAGACCAGTCCATCCAACAGATCTGAAATATTGTCATTAGTTTCCTTCATTATTTTGTGTGTGTGTCGTCTGTAGACTGAACCGTGCCATATTGTTCTATGTAATGTCTGGTGCATCATCAGAGATAATGTAGTATATTGCTGTATCAAACAGTATACTGTATTGTATTATATAATCTAGTATACTGTCATAGATGATGTAGTCTATCATTGCATAAAGGCAAAGCATAACCTTATGCAAATTTGTACTTTGTTTCATTTGTCTCCAGAGAGAAATTCTTTTTGGTTTCTCTAAATATGTGCTCCTCTTCAGTTTCTTCCAGAGCTTTGTCACCTTTATTTATTTCTTACTTACATCCATACTGGAGATCTTTCCAGGCCCGCATCGGGCTCATCAGTCACCTTCGTACCCATAGACTAACCTAACATATTCCTAAATAATTGGATGAACAGAGTGGTCTTCATCACCCGTGATGGACGAACAACACTTACATCCAAGCAGTGGGAGTTAAATCCAATAATTTTTGTGTGAAGCATATGTTTAGTTCATGTAATTTCTGCTAGCTTGTTTTTAAAAGCCTTTTGTGTGTGTGTGTGTGAATATCTAAATGTTTTCTTTTCCCTCTTTCCCTACACAGGTAGCACTATCCCCATAGTAACGTGGACCAAACTAGAAGGACCTCTACCACAGTCAGCCATCATAGGAGAAGGTATTCTCATCATTCCTGAAGTCAGACCAGAGGATGCTGGTACCTATCAGTGCACTGCAAGCAATGTTGCTGGCACGGTGCGGTCCAGAGTTCAGCTTGTTGTTTCTAGTAAGTTCAGATTGTCATTTATTCATTCTTTCATTTGTCAAGTTATTTCCAAAATGTATAGTTTGGTTTGGTTTGGTTTGGTTTGAATGACCATCTTCATTGCTCATGGGCAACTCCATCAGTGCTTCAATCTCTTCCCTTAGATCACACAAGGAGGATCTCAGCACAGTGCACAAACTCCTTAGCACTGGCAAGAATCCTGTGTGTATATAGGAATCACACATTCTATAAATATATTTGTGGTGGGTAGGTTTCTAATTTTTAAATTTTGTCCGGGCAGAGGCCTTATGGCCTACTTTCCAACTGCCGTGGGATTTTTAACGTGCGCAACTTGCACACAGGACCTCCTATTTTTTTCGCCCATATCTGAGAAGGCTAGGCACCTGATCTCACTACCCAGGAGATCAGGAGGGAGTATGACATCAATCGGACCACTGGTTCTGAAAAAAATTTCCATAAATTATATTCCCTCTACTGGGAATCGAACCCCAGTACCTTTAGAATTTTAGGCGGACACCATCAAGTATGAGTGCACATCTGGTAGGGATGTTTCTCCACATGCAGTCTGGCTATCTGTGCCACATTTATTCTCATAATGTTTGCCATTTATTGTATAATTTATGGTTATCACTACAGTTCAGTGTTGGTCTGTAGAATGCATCTTCATTCATTTCATCATCTATCAGTTTCCTGTAGAGCATATGTGGCCGGGTAGGGTAGTGGGGATTGCTGTTCAAATCGAGAGTATTAGATTTTGATGACTAGCTAGCCTGCTAGAGGTGATGATTTCTCTCTACAGTCTTACAGGACTTAACCAGGTTCGGGGATAATCCTCTATGATGTTTTATTTTTAGAGCAGATGGTTATTATTTGTGTTGCACCTGCAGCGATTAGCTTTGGTATGATCCCTTAATAATTGGTATGATAGCCGACTGCAAACATATGATTCGTCAACAGCATTTGTGTTCAATGAAACAAATGTTTATTCAATTTTCAACAAGAACTGGGTTAAGTCAAATGGTAACCACACCAAATTGCATAATAGCATGTTGACATTTAATAAACAAGCATAAAAAGTCAATGCATTATTTTAATGATGCAATATTCCTTATTGCATCTCGTGATCTTTCCAACTTGCAAAAACATGGCGTGGCTCCTCTATCCTTCTAGCGTTCCTTCGTTTATTTGTTAATGTAGTCTAGATTTCACGACGTTTTTCTTATCTCTTCATTTCAATGAAGAGCCAAACTTTCTCTTATTCATTAGTATTCCTTAGTTTGACGTTCTCTCAGCTTAAGGACCTTCATCCTTGGTAAAAGGTTCTGATATATGCCTGGGTTTACAATTCTTTACCCAGTTTTCGAGCGTAGCTCTGTTTCAGTTATGACTGTGGGCTCTAACAGTTATTGTATGCAATTTTTGGCACTACTTACGTTTCTCGTGAATTCACAAAATATTAACATTCTACATTTCGAAATTACACAGTTGCATTAATTGTATGAAGTCAATCTCCTCTAATAGAATATCACTGAGCAAGAAGAATTATGTCTTCTCTCGACCGCTCTAAATTCATGACTGCTCAAAAAAATGGCTTCGTCTCTCGTTCATTCCGGGGAAAGAAGGACTGAGCCTAACCATTGGTGGGAAATCACGTGACCAACGCACTTATACACGCAAAGCTTAGCCTAAATAGATGCGTGGCGTTTCGAAGCTAAACTGGCCTAATTAAACATCTGCATGAAGATTTTTTTATCTTGTTTCTATAAAAATTTATTTTATATGTTAAAATAGTCTGCATCTAAAGACTCACGGTATACGCGGTTACATACAGTCCTTCAGAAAATACTTGTCAGACCCTTCTGTCCTGTGTCATCCTGTCTTGGATCCTAATGGCCTCCTTATTCCCTTTATGACTGTGTCTACTTCCCACCTCCTTATTCCCTTTATGACTGTGTCTACTTCCCATCTTCATGTGTTTTTTAGGTCTCCCTCTTTGCACCTTTTCTTGGGGATTTCAGAACAGGATCTTGCCTGTTAATGTTATCAGCAGGTTTTCTCAATGTTTATTGCATCCAATGCCAGTGTCTTCTGTCCACAACTTGTTCCACTAGTGTATTTTCATGTTCCTTTCATCAGTTCCACACTGGGGATCATGTCATACCATTTCAATCCTTCTGTTCTGCACAAGCGCCCATTTATGAAAGTCTGTAACTTCCTGAGAAGGCTTTTTTGCAATCAGTGAATCAAGACTAAGGCTGTTGGAGTTTGGCATTATATGTAAGACTAGTTTGGATGGACTTATAAGAGGATGCATCCGTCGTGTATGCGATGAGCGCTACAGGAACAATTAGCATTCATACCCTTTCACATTTGCTGAGGGAAACTGAGTACCTATGGGTTTGCCTGGAGTGCAGTGAAGTCAATTTGATCAACAATAACGATAACATTTTTTGCATCTGTCCATGTCTGACATTTGTCATGAAGTGGATTTAAGTTTAAAGAGTTTGCCTGAATGAAAGCAAGACCCTAGTATGAGAAAGTCTGAGAAGATAGAATTTATATGAAAAATGACATGCCTGTGGAAAGATGAGACTATTGGCTCAAGGGCTAGAACCAGGATTTGACTCTCCCCTTGCTGCTTCGTGACTTCAGAAAAAGCTATAGAATCACCCCCCTCTAACTACCTTTAAACACAAGGAGATAAGGTGTATAAAATGATCACAGACATCACTATACAGACCACATATAGGTATAGTATAGAGTAGAAGCTGATCCAGTATATATTATAGATATATTTATTTACACACAGAAATCATTAAAATTCATCATACATCAATCAAATAAATAGCGTGCACTGTTGCACGGCCTGAAAAACAAAGTAACAATTAAATTAGATAGACACTAGAAAAACCCCACTCACATTCACTCTTTCTGTCACCCTGCTGGGGAACAATAAAATGGTTAGTGATTTAAACAAATCTAATTTGGTGGGGCTGTCAACTTTAGCCTCCACTCTCTAACCCTAATAAGATTTCTACTGTTGCCGTCCTGTTGCCTCTTCCTAAAAGAACGTCTACACAGCTTCCAACTTGGTAGGCGATATGAACCGCTACCTAACACCACTGGAAATGCTAAAATAATAGACTTGGCTTACAACAATGGCTCAGTGTCTATCTGTCAAATGGATAATGAACAGACCCTACTGGTCCTGTCTATTTCCTCCCTCCTCTCTCTCTCTCTCTCTCTCTTGGTCTCGGTGTCTCTCTAACACTCGACTGATGATGCAGCATCTCTGTTACGCTCTTCTCTCGTTACTTTCAGGACCCAGGTATTGTAACCCTATCACCTGCTCCTGAATGTGGTAATGATGATGATATTCGTGGAATCAAGCATGAGGTACTTGATTAGCTGTCGAAAACTTCTCTGCGGCTGAATAGCTTCTATAACTTTCCACTTTTAACCCGCTCCAGATTTAGAGGAAAAACACAGCCTTGATTTCTGGCTGTATACCATTACACCAATCTCCCGGGCCACGTGCCGGTGCTGGAGACTATAATAGCAATGAGCTCAGGCTGTATGATAAAAAAACCTGTTCCCGCTCCTCACTGCAAAAAAAGAGCCGTTTTGGTCTCGCTGAAGAGTTGAACTTCACTGAAATAGACCGTTTAGGTTATTTTCTTTTTGCTGCTGGCAATACCTCGAGTCCTCTGACCCCTGAGATATTTCCTTTTGCCGTCGATAATTTGTATTGGCAAATTATGCTCCCCACTGTTCGCCGGGATTCGCTGAAATTAAAAGGAAATGCGTCTAATGTACACCAACTCAAACATAACGCATCTCTAACACATATAGCTCCCATAATCTTTACAACTCCCCTACTCAATACCTCACTCATTGTGTACAACAATACATAAATAATACTACCCACGTGGCACTAAATCTCACTCCTCCTACTCCCCTTCTCTCGTTCTGAACAACGATACATAAAATAATACTAGCCCACGTGTCTCTTCAATCTCACTCCTTCTACTCCCCTTCTCTCGTTCTGCACAACGATACATAAAATATTTCTACCCACGTGTCTCTCTATCTCACTCTTTCTCCTCAACTTAAATCTGCCAGGTAAGTAAACAAAGCCCCAGACACTGTCTGACGGGTTACGTGGTTGTTACGCATGGCTAACCACGTGTCCAAACATTTCGACTAGGGAAATCCTTTGTCCGACATTCCCATTACACCTTGGGTTCCCAACTTAAGCCCCAATTTAAATTAAACCTCGTGCTTTAGGAATAATTTACTCCCCTAAGCCTTATAATTCACTGATAACATAAATCTGTACCCTCCGACTGCATTTCTTACATTTGAGACACAATAAAATTTACATACACACAATTGATTTCCCAATAAAATTACATTGGTAACTACACAGGAATAAATGGTGGTTTTACACAACACTCTACAACTACAGAGCACACGTGTATCTCATAACTTCACCCGCGCCTATCTTACTGCCAAAAATCCTAGAAAAACTTATGCACACTTTTACATTTACATCATTCTACAAAGAAAGTAATGGATGGCGCTTTACGTTTTAAAACTATAAGTTAATGTCCCCGAAGAAATTTTACTTACGGGCCTAGACTCTTATCAAAGAACCAACTAATAAGTAAAACGATAATAAAATTCCTACATACCAATTACCGCTGTTTTTCCCCGCAATGGAGACGATAATATGAAGTAGACCGGCAGGCAATTATTTTTTCATATAGAGACAGATCCCCTCTAAACGATTCTATATATAAACAGGGAACCACTCCCGCTGATCGCCTACGTAACTGCTTAACTCATTCATTCCAGAGTTATTTTGCACGCTGTGCCAGACTTTTTTTGTGAGCAGAATTTTATAGAGTGAAGTGTTCATCTTTCAGTCTAAATTTGTTTGTGAATTTTCCTTTGAACATGTACTTATTATATACCAAACTGTAGGGAAATGGATAGAGAATTCAAACATATAATGTCTGTGGTAGTATTAACACAAGTATGTTCGGTATAATTTAATCATTTTGCATGTAAAATTGAAAAACGCTAAAAAGTTGACTGTAGAATACGATCTTACCAAAGACAAATTACTGTCGTAGACAATAAAACTTTCTTTTTAGTCTTCAAACGTCAAGTTAATCCATATACAAAGTAAAAAAAACATGCTTATGGCCAAAATTAGTACATTTAGTGTTATTCGCCCCAGTTTTTCCGTGGTTCTTTGTAAGAAAAAAATAAATTATGCAATCGTGCATTACGTAATTTTCAAACAAATAAATAAGAATAACGTCATATAAATACTTTTTTACTCTTGTTTAATGTTTTAATAGTATCTCTAGCTTTATCTTCTACCAAGAACTAGTGATTAGATGTTACGGTAGGTCTAGTTTTGTTGCTTTTTGATCGGCCAGAATATGACTACGCCCACTCATCAACTAAATCTAGTGTGTCTAGCTTTTCTGCATATATTCCGTATTTTGACAACAAACTGTGACTACCAAACAATCATCATCAATGTCAGCAATGTTTCAAAGTAGTTTGACACAATTATTTGCTTAGGAGACTTAGAAAATGTAAATATAAAGCGTGACATATTTCTCTAGCAAAAACAACGAAAAACGTAAACACGCGAATCTTCACAAAAATTGTGATAATAACATCAAAACACGCACATGTGCTGATTAACTAAAGTCAAGTTAGTTGTTTAAATAGTAGCGGAAGTCATTCTACGAGTTTTAATATATGAACTGCATTAAGCGGACGATTTTTAGGGTTTATTCGTGATAAACTAAAAACCACGCTCTGAGCGTTGCTCTGGCACGGCGTGTTGAATTTTGCAACGCTCAGAGCGTTGGTCTGGACTCAAAGAGTTAAGCTATCCACTCGGACCAATGGAAATGCTTAGAAAATAAAATACCTTCGACCTACGCCAATCAGATTTGAAAACGCGCAGACCGCGTGTCCAAAAATGACATCACGTTACGTGACGTTTCTGACGCGTCATACAGGCGTGCGCGAAAATAGCGATTTTCGTAAACAACGAAAATCTACGTGATCGCGGAAAATCAGAAGAAAGTAAAACTGGTGGGAGTAAGAAATAAACCTACCGTCATAAAACGAACCCGTTTAAATTACCAACACAAAAATACCAAACATGATATATATTCAAATGGGAAGAAACATGGCAAACACATATAATTACAAAGAGAAGAAGAATAGTGAAAATTCAAATTAGAAGAACAGAATTGGGCCTGTTGAAGGCCAGAATTACAGTGCAGCATCACAACGTTCATAAATATAGTAAAATAAACTAGAAACTATTCTCAAAAGATAGCTGTTTAAGATTTTAGAAATTCCTTTAACTCATTCGCTCATCAAAGCCATTTTTTTCTGCCTGAAGGTGTTTCAACACATTATTTGGCCAACCAAATGGCTTGCGTAGAATAGAGGGATTAAAATGGTATGACAAGGTTACCAACGTGGAACTGATGACAAGAACTAGACAAGTGCCAGTGGAACAAGAGATGAGAAGAAGACGATGGCGATGGATAGGACACACACTGAGGAAACCTGTTGATAGCATAACAAGGCAGCCCTTGTTCTGGAACCCCCAGGGCAAGAGAGGCAGAGGTAGACCAAGAAGCACATGGAGAAGAGAGCTGGAAACAGAGGTGAAAATGATGAGGAGAACGTGGAAAGAACTTGAGATGATGGCACGTGACAGGAGGACTTGGCATGTATTTGTTGAAGGCCTATGAGCCTTTGGGAGTGGAGGGTTATGAATGAATGAAATGGCTTGTTGGATGTTGTTCATGTTTAGTGTGACTTATATTGCCCGTTTGCAGTTATAATGAGTGGCAGCTTTTTAAAATAAGCACTTCCTTTCTTTAAAACACATTCTAGTTCTAGCAGATGTTTTGTTTGTGTTTATTTCATTGCTTTTTAATCCTTTGAGCCAGATGCACCTGTTTCACCTGAACTCTTCTCCCCATGGCTCCTGTATTAAAATATGTTTTTTCTGAACATGCACTTTGACACCAGTTAACACTGCACTGACCATAGTGTTTATATACGTGAAGAAAGATGAAAACTAACATTTGCTCAGGTACATAGCTGCCATCATCATCATATTCCCTGCTGATAAATTATGACTGTCAATTAACACTTTTACTTGAAGTAACACTGATTGACAATGGAAATATGAATTTGAAGCTTAAAGTCTAGTTTCAACTGCCTTTATATCATGTGTTGATCTTTTGTTATTATGTTTTCTTAACTCTTAGTATCCGGCAAGCCCCGTGAAGTGGCGCGGGTTTAGTACCAAATTTACGGCTCGCCAGTTCAAGTGGCGCGCGACGGTAACGATAGCTAAACTAGCGCGTAAAAACGCGGTTTTAGCTCCCGTATAGTAAGAGTTAATATGAGTACATTTGTCATTGCCAAAGCATTAAAAGCTACTGATGGAAATTATTATTATTTTGTTAAAAGTTATTTTATAATGCATTCAAGAACAACTGTAATTATGCATTGTCATATATTAATTTGTTATTTCTAGTGTTTTTCAACTGATAATTGAAAAGAATAAATTGTTAAATTTTCGTAATCAAATTTCTATAATAATTTGTTCAATAATTTTTACTAACAACCTTCTTTTACGTAACATTTCAGTACTAAAATAATTTTATTTTCCCAGAAAGTACTCTCATACTCATAGAACCATAAGATTCTACATGCATAAACCTTCAGTTTCTTGTGTAACAACATAAATATTCCTGTTTTGTGAACATCACAAATGGTATGGTATAGTAGCCTCCTTCAGTCATAACTGACAATGGGAACATCACAAATATTAGTATATTAAAGACTACTGTTATTGCACACGCAGCCATTTCTGCCCTTACTGAAAGAGTTCAATAAACATTATTCCTCTCTAGAGCTTGAAAACCCAATGATCTGTTCATTGATTTGTGGTCAGTCTTTCCACTCCCCTCTTTCCAAAGATAGACAGGGTCACCTCTTTTACTGTGTGAAGATTATTGCATTGCTTAATTTGTACATAAACACTGTGAATTGTGACAATATCAAAGGAATATATTTAGATGTTAGTATTGAAAATTAGAGCTTCGGGGGAGACATTTCTTAAAACCTGGTATTTTTCAGTGATTTTTTTGTTTTGCTCCTCTCAAGGTCGACCTGTAATCTCAGTTCAGCAAGACTACACAACTGCTGCGTTGGGCACACCAGCACAGCTAAGGTGTGATGCTTCAGGTTTTCCAGCACCAAGAATTTCCTGGATAAAGGAGGAGGGTGATCTGCCTTAGTATGTTACTGTTTTTGTGCATTATGTTGAGTCATTGATTAAGTCTGAGGAAAGAAAGGACATACTGATAATGCTGCTAGTTTGTGTGTGTGCATATATATGGCCATGATCCTCAACGTCTGATGCTAACAATTTCATAGTCCATGTTTCTCATGAATGTAAACAGCATGTTGATTAAAACTGCTATTTCCTCACTGCGTACATTAATCCATTTAAAGCTACTGTTGTGTCTGAGACCTGAACTTAATTCTTTTCCTTTTCATCCCTAGTATTACAGTTCATTACATAAAAGTTCACCTAGCATATTGCTCCTAAGTTTGATGTCTTTTATTGTAAAAATGGAAGTTATCACCTTCATTTAATTTATTTCAGATAACTGTATCTTTGGGAAGGAGGCATAGTTAAGTCCTTACCTTCTTAGAGTATTTGAACAGACTCATATCCACTTCCATTAATCTGGTTATTTTGCCATTCTCACCACATCTTTTTGTGTGTATTCTCACCACATCTGTTTGTGTGTATTCTCACCACATCTGTTTGTGTGTATTCTCACCACATCTGTTTGTGTGTATTCTCACCACATCTGTGTGTATTCTCACCACATCTGTTTGTGTGTATTCTCACCACATCTGTTTGTGTGTATTCTCACCACATCTGTTTGTGTGTATTCTCACCACATCTGTTTGTGTGTATTCTCACCACATCTGTTTGTGTGTATTCTCACCACATCTGTGTGCGTGTATTCTCACCACATCTGTTTGTGTGTATTCTCTTTCATTCATGTCTATCATAGTCTTTATTCTCTGTTGTTTCTTGATTTCCCCATTTTCGCAGTACTCTTAGTGATCAGAAATGTTTTCAGTGATAACTGTTTTTACAGCGTGGCATAAAATTGTTTATTTGTATACTTCTTTCCTTTCATAAGATATAATCATTAGTAAATGTATTTGTTATAAATTAGTAATTGTATCTATTTACACTAATTGGAAAGGCAAAATGAAACCATCAAAATTATTATCTGAAATTACTATACATCCTAACCATCTGAGGTTGAATGGGATATTTTTTATTCATAAATTAAAAATCAAAATATTAGTAAATATAATCACTGTTTATAACTTATGTATTTTTTAAAATGAAGATTGTGGTTAACTTGTCCTCAGACTTCATGATTCTTCTCATGAGGTCCCAGATGAAAGATGTCAGAATGACACACAGACAGATAACAGGATTAGAATAACAGTGAGCTAGACACGTTGCAAAATGAAAACAAAAATGAAGACTTTGTAGTTGATCCCCAGTGAGAAAATAAAAATGAATGAAGTTATCAATAATTCATCGTGTATACTGTTCTGTTCTTCAGTGATCACTCAGTACTAGAAACTGGTGACTTGTACATCCCTAAAGTAAGACAAGATGATGGTGGTACATACAAATGTCTGGCAGCAAATGAGTATGGAACTACCACGTATCCAGTGGTGCTGATTATTGGTGGTGAGTAAATTTCTTGACTTTTGCCACAGAACAACCTATTTTCATTATTGATGATGTCTTTACGGCTAAGAAAGTTGTCATAAAATGGCTAGCTTTTGGCATAATCATTTGCAGTATATTTGTTTTCTCGTTTATTGTTATGTGAATATTTTTTCTATACAATCGAGATGTTGTTATATTAAACTTGTAACTCTGTTTTTTTAAACTTTATTCGATAAATGTGTTTTCATGTAATTGCCAATATTATTTTGTTTGTTACTGTATGTAGTTACTGAGGGTCTCAGAGGAAGCAAAGAAAACATTTGACTGCTGCTATCTCAAGGACGTCATATGAGGGACTAAAATGAGGTTGTGCATGGGGCTGGCAACCTCATTATATAAAACTAATAGCTGCAGAAACCACAGCTGTAATGGCAAGTGAATTCTTTGATGCAGGTTTCCTGCCAAAGGTTATCGGCTGCCATGGTAGCCCAAAGCTCCAGAAAGCGTGAAAGGGGAAAAGAAGAAGAAACATTTGGTTTATTACCCTTAGAATGCACATTTATTTTGTTTATCTTGCTTAAGAAACATATGTTCTGCTTATTATCTGAATATTTGTTTTGTTGCTCGATCTGTTATATACTTTTATTAGTTCTGTCCACATTTGCTATTAAGTGCTGTGAGGAAAAGCAGTCTTTCTTCGTGACTTCCTTAGTATTGTCTCTCTACCTGCCTCTCAGACTGCTGTTGAAGGCTTGTGCTGGTAGCTGGTTAGGCTGTAATCTGATGAGGTGGTCATGCCATTTTATATTATGTCACTCTGTGTAGCTTATGTATGGTGTTGTTCCCATCAGCTTTCCAATGTCTCTGCTTCGCCTCTCTTTTTTTTTTTTTGCATTGTGACTTCTCATCTCGCTTGTTGAGATCATCTCCTATGTTCTAATCATAATTCTGTAAAATTAGTAACTTGAAGATTTAGATTTTTATTTGATAAAATTTGAATGTTTTTATTTTGTTTCTTCTTTACAGCATTTGTTCCATACTTCCAGCAAAACCCAGTTTCATACATGAGTTTTGCTCCTTTGAATGATGTGTATCTTGACCTTGACATTCTATTGTCATTCCGACCTGAGGCAACTGATGGCCTACTATTGTACAATGGTCAATACAATACTGGCTCTGGAGACTTTGTTTGCTTTGGTTTGCAAGGACAGTACCCAGAGTTTAGGTCTGTGGACAGAGTAGACGTGCTGTATTTGATAGTTTCACAATGAACAGTTGAATGAGATTAGTAAGTGTGCCCATTGAATTCAGTGAGGGACCTCAAGACGCAGCAATAGAGACCGCAGTCAGCGACTCATAGCTTGACTGCCTGCATCAGGACCAGCGAACCAGAGCTGGTCAAGACCACACTCCACCTCCACGTGGTGGTCCTGGAAACAGTCTGCAGCTGTGCAGTCTGGCTGAGCGAGTGTGGATCAAAATGGGAAGGCAAACCCGGTCCTAAAAAATGCCGTGCAGAAGTCGGATGTGTCGACCGAAAGGTGCAGATATCACAGCTTAGGCGTAAACAGACACAACGCAACCACCGTCCTTTTCAGGACGAACGAAGAAGAAGAAGAAGAAGAAATCAGTGAGTAAATAATAGCTCAGGAAGCAAAGAAGAGTTGTATTCTAAGGAGACTAGAGTTGGACACTTATGTGGAAACCTATGTCCAAATCTGCATATAACACACAGGAAGGAGAAAAAGGACATGTCAGTAAAAACTGGAGAACTGACCTGGTTGACAGGACCACAATAGGTCATTCTGGGAGGGATCTACAGAAGATTGTACAGTACAGGACATGCTAGATAGTGGTCATTATTTGTGTACATTTCAGGTTATTGATGGACTAGAGAAAATATGGGTTAGAATGATGGTGGTAGAAGCAGTTGTTTAAACACAAGGCTAGAGGAAACATCTATCCTTCATATGCAGAACTGAACTTAGAAAAATAAGAAAAGTTATTTTTGAATAGTGGTGGAGTAGTAGTAGTAGTAGTTGATGTAAGAGCAAAAGTAGTTATGTAGCAGTTGTGATTGTTGAAAATGGTAATAGTAGTATCACAGTTATAGTAGTACATGTCATAGAATTAGGATTGGTAAGGGTGTTAGTAGTAGTAGTAATTGCAGCACCTAAAATCAAAATTTATACAGTAATTACAAAAGTATGTACTTGGCATTTAATTAATACTAAAATTAAACACTAATTTTAGGAGAGGAATATTCACAATGGATGAATATCCTTTACTTACCTGTAGTTTAGTGCCATTATGTTATATGTGCTAAAAGAACACAGTGTAATTTTCACTGTTTTTAGGTTTGATGTGGGTTCTGGTGCTGCTACAATCCGAGGTACTCAACCCCTTGAACTGAACAAATGGCATACGGTACATCTGAAACGAAATAGAAAGAATGGTAAGACTGTCTTATTGGTCACCTCTATCACTGGCAGTAACTGTTATACTAATAGCTGTTCTTTTGACAGCCCTGTATAGTTTCTGGGAGTGTCTGAGGAGACAAAGAAATAAAAGGACTACAGCTGTCTTAGGCATGGACTTAAAAACGCCATTTATATGAATTGTGCAAGGGGATGGCAACCTCATCATGTTAAAAAATTTCTACAGAAACTGCAAAAGCAAGGCCAGCCAAAAACCACCTGGCAACTTTGGAAGCAGAGATGTTAAGCATGAGCCAGAGCTGGAGCACCACACGAAGGATAGCTGCCTACTGAACGAACTTTATTTATTTTATTTTCAAAGGGTTGAGAATTGGGCACGCAGGCCCGTCTGACATTCTGCCCTTCCTTTCTCTCACCTTTCATACTGAATTCATTTATTCTCATATGCATTTTACATATCAAATTCAAGGAATTCAACGTTGTAAAGTAAATAATAATATAGCACACTCATATTAACATTAATTACTTATAAGCATGACATAACATATGTTGAAAAGTACAAACATTATCAGAGATAGATAGATAGATAGATAGATAGATAGATAGATAGATAGATAGATAGATAGATAGATAGATAGATAGATAGATAGATAGATAGATAGATAGATAGATAGATAGATAGATAGATAGATATATAGATAGATAGATAGATAGTTATATAGATGGATAGATAGATAGATAGATAGATAGATAGATAGATAGATAGATAGATAGATAGATAGATAGATAGATAGATAGATAGATAGATAGATAGATAGATAGATAGATAGATAGATAGATAGATAGATAGATAGATAGATAGAACGAACAAACTTTATTTTCAAAGGGTTTAGAATTGGTCACGCAGGCCCGTCTAACATTCTGCCCTTCCTTTCTCTCTTCTTCCATAGTTAAATCCATTTATTCTCACACGTATCCTAAATGTTACTTAAATAATAAAATAACAAGAAAGTACAATAAAATAAAATCCCAACATTGTAACAGTACAATAACAGTTACACAAATTTACAGATATCATAATTTATACGTATCATAATTTATACTAAAACAGGACAAAATTAACTTTAAAACCAGTACTGACTATGATGTTATGCGTAATTATTTAAGAACATAACGAAATTAGGGTGGCATATAATCTGCACTCATGATGTATTTGAAAAGTCTGTGATTGAATGAATATGGACTAAGAGTATTTTTTAAGTCGTGTGGAAGAGTATTCCACAGATGAGCAGCAGAAAAAGCTAAACTTTTCTTGAATAAGTCGAG
This sequence comes from Oreohelix idahoensis, assembly GCA_024509875.1. Lineage (NCBI taxonomy): Eukaryota > Metazoa > Mollusca > Gastropoda > Stylommatophora > Oreohelicidae > Oreohelix > Oreohelix idahoensis. The sequence continues at coordinate 75,449 of JAMPIV010016194.1, read as the reverse complement.
CCTAGGCTTGGGCATGTGTAATTTATTTAAGCGTTGACTGCGTCTTCCGCTGTATTTGAAAATAGGCCACAGATACGTTGGAGCATTCTGTGACAAGATTTTGTGAATAAATTTGGCTTTGTTGAAGAGAAGGCGCTTTCTTAGTGGTAATATGTTAAGATATGTATATGCGTCTACACACTGTGTGAGGTTTTTGTCTGAAATTAGGCGCACTGCACGTTTTTGTAATGAAAAGAGTCTTTTAGTGTTGGACATGGTGCAGCCATCCCAAATTGTGGAACAATAGTCTAGATGTGTTTGTATCTGGGATGTATAGAACATTTTTCGTGTCTCCTCATCTAGGAAATGTTTGATTTTAGCTAACTGGTAAACTTTTTGTGCCGTTTGTTTGGTCAGTGCTTGTACATGCGAATTCCAACTTAAATGTTGGTCAATTATGAGTCCTAGTGTTTTATATTCATTTACATTTTCAATTAAAGAGGTTCCAATGTAGAGCTGAAGTGTTGTTTTCGGCGAGTTTTGTAATTTTTGTCTAGTTGATATTATCATACATTTTGTTTTAGTGATATTTATTTGCATGCAGTTTTCATTGCTCCACTTAATAAGATTGTCTGTGTCGCTTTGTAATAATATTTCTAGCGTGTTGCAACTTTTATCACTAGTATAAATGGTACAGTCATCGGCAAATAGGTCGCAGGATGAGTGCTCGATGTGTAGTGGAAGGTCATTTATGTAAATGGAAAAAAGTAGAGGGCCGAGAATAGAACCCTGAGGAACACCAGTGTCAATAATAGTTGGGCTTGACAAGGAGTTATTGTACCACACTACTTGCTGTCTGTCGGACAGGAATGATTTAAGTAATGTCACTAGTTTAAAGTTAACTTTCATTGTTTCTAATTTTCTTATTAAAACAGCGTGATCTAACATATCAAATGCTTTCCTAAAGTCTACAAAGATTGCTCCACATATGTTATCGTTATTTATGTTTAGGTGCAAGTTGTCTATCATCTTAGTTAGAGCTGTGTGGCATGAATGCTTTTGTCGAAACCCTGACTGACTGTCAATTAGCAAGTCATTGCTAACTAGGTAATGTAGTGTTGCTTTATGTATGTGTTTTTCTAGTGGTTTAGAAAGCGATGATAAAAGAGAAATTGGTCTATAGTTACCAAGATTACTGTTATCTGACGAGCCAGGTTTGAAGAGAGGATATACTTTGGCAATCTTAAAGGCTGAAGGAAAATAACTTTTAGCAATACATTGATTATATATAAAAGTTAGTGAATCACTAATAGCTGGTGCGGCGTAACGCAGTATTCGATTACTAATTCCGTCAAGCCCTGATGAGCTATTATCCTTAAGGCCAATAAGATAGTTATACACTTTATTAACTGTCATAAAAGGAATGTCGGGTGGAACTGAGTTTGTACATTTGTTCTTACAGAATGCTGAAAGTTTGTCTAAGTCACTACAGGAAGGTGGTATTGTGGATTTCAGACCGTTTATTTCTGCTTGAAAGTGATTGCTGAAGTCGGTGCAAGTAAATGAAGTGTTGGAAGAGAATGAGTCTGGTGCATTACGTTTTTTTTCGCTAAGGTGTTAATTGCCTTCCATATTTCCTTACTATTTGATTTGTTCTGAACCATATTTCTAAAATGATTTTTCTTTTCTTTCCGAATTAAATATTGAACTTTGTTCCTGTATACCCTGTATGTGTTGAGGTCCTTATTTTTGTGCGCTTGATCTCTCTGCCTCATAGCCTCCAACACTTCCTGCGTGATCCACGGAGATTTTAATTGTCGTTTGACGCGAATTTCCTTAGCTGGTACGTGCGTGTCAAAAACATTATAAAAAATTTTTGTCCAGTATTCAATAGCGTCATCCGGATCAGGAAGTTGGTAAACACGGGCGAGAGGTGCAGTTAGCAAGTCATTTAAAAATAATTCCTTACTGAATGTTTGAAACTTCTAAATTTGATACTTACATGTTTATTTTTTGGAACTTTACATTTATTCTTTGACCATGTACAGCATACTGGATAGTGGTCACTCATTGCAATATTAGGGACAGAGCATTCTATGATGTTTTCTGGGCAAGTTACGTAGATGTGGTCGATTAGTGTGGTTGATGCTTGTGTTACTCTTGTAGGCTGGTTAACTATTTGTTTTAAGTTGTACGATAATATTATATTTTTCCATGTTAGATTTGAATTGTGTATATCAATGTTGAAATCACCAAGAAGAACAACCTCCTTGACTGTGGCAAATACATTGTCCATCATTATAGTGAAATCTTCGTACCATATAGGTCCTGCACTAGGATTTCGATAAAGATATCCCACCAGAAATGGGCCCGATTCGGTAGCTTTATTTCCAACCATACACATTCTATCTCTGCTGTCTCTAAGTCGTTTCTGCGGCGAAAATTAAGGGAAGTGGAAATATAAACTGTTATACCTGTCTCTTGTTTTTTGCTTGCGTCTCGCCGAATAGTTTTAAAACCATTTAACGCAATTTAACGCAATGAAAGTCCAAAAATCATCGGGGAGTCTGTTATTCTGTCATTTAGGCGACTTTCTGAAAGTCCAAAAATGTGAAAATTATTACTTAGAATGTATGTAAGTTCGGGGAGTTTACCTAGAAGATGGTAAATATTCAGATGACCAAGTCTGTGACAACTTGCCCAATCTTCTCTTCATTTTTATTATTATTTACGTGACATCGTTTTTTCTCATCCTCAATGCATGATCGCAAAGTCCCGGGAATTGTCACTTGCGGAAAATCTCCTAGCGTTCGGTATTTTCTCCTCGCTATTTTTAGATACGACGTCATTGTTGACCAATGACCTCGGTAGCGAGAAATCCGTTTTAATTTAGAACTGCTTGAACTTGGGAGAACCAGTTTAGGCCATTTAGGAAGACATCACGTGACTTTTAACATTATTGATTGGAGCGTCTAAAACGAGGCTAAGGTCACATGATGCACGCTACGGATCACGTGTCCAAGCGGAAATGACCCGCTAAAAGGCGGCAAAGCCAGCATTTTGTCACTTGCCCAGGAACCCTCAAGAAAGCTAGGTCTAAGCCAGATCGGCGAATTCTCGCATTAAAAGCACTGAAGCCACGTGTCTAATTGCGGGTTAGCGTCCATCTTTGAGTAGGTAAGTGAAATCTCGCTAGAATATAATGTGATGAAATGTGTAGTACCTTGCAAAATCGACGCAAGATTGGTATGTTTACTTTATTCATATTTCTGTTGTACGATCACATCCAGCCACATGTGATCGGGTATATTTTATGATCCCACGGGATATGTACAACATGTTCATAATAATGTATAACGGGAATATATATATATATAGCTATTAATTTCCATATTATTTGATTAATTTCGACCCGACGTTTAAACTAACGGAAATTAATATTAACGATAATGTTGACAGACCGTGACATATATTCATTATAAATTATATGACGATGCGACCAGACATGAAGTGTGTGATAATGTTGTCAGACAATTCTAAAACACGGATGTCCAATTAATTGTTAAATTCATCATAATGACATGACGATTAGGCTAGAGGCACAGAACTAGAATACTGTTGCCGACATTTCTATGATAAAAGTTGGTGGGTTTAACTGACATTTATAATAATTCATCGGGTTAAGCTGACAATAAATCAGTCTAAAGAATTATAATACTGCCACTGGGGCAGAGAAATATAATAAAGGACAGACAGGAGAAACTTGAATTCAAGATTAGACTCTAGACATATGATGTTAGAGACTAAAATCTGAGATGACTGGCAGAGGGACGGCTTAGGGAAAGACTGCTTTCTAAAGCTAGTAAATTAATGAAGCCGTCGTATTTGTCTTCAGTCTATGGTGGAGCCTTGCACGACAGTCCAATCTCAGCGCAGAATACGGAGTCGAGCACAGAGAAGGCAAATCCGAACCATTCAAGACCTACCGGGGGGCAACGTCAGGAGACCGGAGAACTAACCACACTTCACTATCAGCCGGGGGCTGAAAAGCTAAGTCCACGAAAAAGGGAACTCACTACATCAATGCCTAGTTTAGTCATCCATGATGAAAAACACTTGAATTGTGAGACACATAATACATACAGCAGACACTAATTCCATCGACAATACTATCATTCACCATCTATTCATTTTATTGCAATAAACCAATTGGGTGTATATACTGTACCCCACGCTTTGTTCCTTCCATTAGATGTTGAATATTGTCTATGTTTATCTTCCTTTATAAGGGAGGGGGGGGGGGGGGCTCGTAAAATATAATATAAATTAAAAGATAATAATAATAGATAACTGAGAAGGGGACGACGGTAGCGAGAGACCAAATATCTCCTTACAATCTTTTCCAGACCTGTCGAGTTAGGAGAATTTACCCTCTTCGTCACCCTTCGGAAGTGGGAAAACCCAGCAGGGATTCCTTGAGCCAAATCTTCCACATCAGATCTATTATTTCCTCTAAATAATTCTCTTATCCTTTAAACGCTACGTGACACTGGTGTCTCGGTCCGGGATTTGAACTTATGTATTTTATCATACCTCTGGGATAGTATCATCCATTCAGTCATTACAGTATACCATTTTAACACATGTATTTTCACACAGTGAGCTCTAGAAAGACAGAAAACATTTTTTCTAGAAATTCAGGCATTGATTGGTGAATCCCTTTATATATGTTGTGTTTAATTAAGTTAGTTCTTGATTTTGTATTTCATTGAATTACAGACCTTAAGTCTCCATAACTGTAGTAATTTCATTCTACAGCAGTCTGATAAATAATTAGTATTTACTTGTTGTTAGAAATACTATTGGAAGGTAGCACTAGCTTACTCAGTGTGGACTTTAACTGCAAAAGATGGCTGAAATAGTTAAGCTTAAGGCAGCACTAGGGGAGGCCGGTCGAGATCTAGGTTATAGTGGGGTGGACCTTGCAAATTATGTCAGTGTTGAGACTGATAAGTATTACGCTCGAGAAACAGCGAAAGCTGAAAGAGAAGAGCGAATAAAGTTAGCAGAAATAGATGAGAGGATAAAAGCTGTAGACGCTAGAGAAAGAAGCGAGAGAGATGAACGCGAGCATGCATTGAAGATGAAGCAGTTAGAGATGCAGGGACAAGCTCAAAGAGTTGAACCGGTAGCCGGTGCGACCGCATCTACCTCCTCAGGCAACCTATCGCCACGGTCAGATGATATGCCCTCCTTGCATGCAGTGGGCACAGGACCTTTGCCATCCTCACCCATGTCAAACTTGGGACCCTTGACGTTTCCATTCGAAGCTTTCTCGGAACGAGTTGACTCGGTCGATGTGTATCTGGACAAATTTGAGAAGTTTGCCACCACGTTTGGTTTGGAGAAGAGCAAATGGAACCTGAAACTGTCGCAAGGGCTTAGAGGAACTGCTTATGACGTGTATAGCAAGCTTCCTCCAGGTTTACAGGATGACTACGACTCTTTGAAAAAGGCACTATTGGTTCGTTATGAGCTACATGCTGACGCCTATAGGAAGAGGTTCCGTAACTCTAGGAGGGAAGTTGGCGAGAGCGTTGCTCAGTTTGCTGCGAGACTGGATTCCTACGTGGAGAAGTGGGGTGCCCTAGGGAATTTTACTCATGATTGGGAAGGCCTGAAGGAAATGGTCATGATCGAACAACTGAAGGACACCATGACTTCCGACATGAGAAGATTCCTGACAGAGAATGGGGCCAGCACTTTAGAATCCATAGTCCAGTTAGCGGAACGATATCAGGCAGCACTATCAGAGAATCCACCACCCAGACGGAAACAACCAGATTACGTACCTAGACAGACAGCTCAGTCACACATGGACCCCCAAGTGAAACCACCGTATACTAACTTCAAAAAGCATGACAAGCCAGACTACAAGACTACTCAGAGATCTAATTTCCAGCAGCAGAGGCAAGGGGAAAAATGGTGTCAGCACTGTAGAACCATCACCCACAATACGCAGGAGTGCAACCGGAAAAACCCACCTCATCATGCTGCCTGCTTACGTAAAAGTGCCGCAAGGGGAAATGGACCGGAAGAACCTCTGGACAAACCCCGACATCCCCCGGTCGTTGAGACAGTCCTCGTAAATGACCAAGAGGTGACCTGCCTTTATGATACAGGCCTTGCATTCGACGCAGTTGTCTGTGCATCCCTAGTCAAGCCTGACCAGATGACAGAAGACACTATAGAAATACAAGGACCTACTAAAAGTGCAGCACCTATGCGTTTGGCCATAGCCAAGATTAAGGTCAAATCAAAATATGTGACTGGGGAAATCAGTGCAGCGATCTTGGACGACCCTATTTATCCCTTGATCTTAGGGTGTAGGTATGTGTTCTTGGGAGAACCCATTCACCCTCTGGTTGTGGCGGCTGTCACCACTAGAGGACAGGCCAAACGGAATACGGAGTTGGAATCCCCACCCAACATCCTTCCTGAGGAATTAAAAAAGGCACAAACGGAGGATCAATCTCTAGCACCCTGCTACAAAAAACTACCGAGAGCGCACACTCCTCTCCAAAAGGGAGACTTCTACAAGAAAAATGGACTGTTGCATCGGAAAGCAGGAAATGGAGGACAGGAACATGGGCAACTTGTGGTTCCATCAGCATACCGAGCCCAGGTCCTAGAAATGGGCCATGCCCTTCCGTTTAGTGGCCACATGGGCATAAGTGCCACGATTCAGCGTATTTCATGTCATTATTATTGGCCAGGTATCAACGCCGATATCCAGAGATATGTGAAATCATGCCCGCAGTGCCAGAGGACAGCGCCGAAACACTGGACGGCCCCAGCCACTCTGGGAGAAATGCCAATCTTGGGCACACCCTTCGAACGAGTAGCGGTGGATATTGTGGGTCCACTTACTCGTAGCAAAAAGAGAAACAGTTATATACTCACGTTAGTGGATTGTTGCTCCATGTGGGCAGAGGCTATCACTATGCCCGCCTGTGATTCTAAGCATGTTGCTGAGGCTCTGCTCACCATATTTACTCGGCTAGGGTTTCCGTCACAGATCCTGACAGATAATGGTTCCCAATTCCGAGGAAAACTCACCGAGGAAGTGTTTAGGATATTTCAGGCCCGACATATCCACACCTCTCCCTACCACCCCCAGGCAAATGGCCAGGTGGAGCGGTTTAACGGGACCCTTATTTCCATCCTTCGGAAACTTGCGCAGGAAAAACCAGAGAGCTGGGATCAATACTTACCCGCAGCACTATTTGCTTACCGCGAAGTACCCCACAATTCTACTGGGATGCCTCCTGCCACATTGCTGTTTGGTAGACCTATAAAAGGACCTTTAGAGGCACTGTTACGTACTTGGACAGATGATAAAGCTGATGAGACGGTCACCTCTGCATCCCAATACGTGAATGAGTTGACCCAACGCCTTAAAACAGGATGGGAACTGGCAAAGGAAAATGTACGCCGTGCCCGTCGTAAACATGCGCGTTACTACAACCGCACTGCGAAGGATAGGGAGCTAGAAGTAGGAGAACAGGTATTATTACTCCTGCCCAGTAGCAATAATAAATTGCAAATCGGGTGGAGAGGTCCATATAAAATCATTGAGAAAATGTCGCGCACCAATTACAAGATTGCCATAAAGGGGAAGCAGAAAATTTACCACATAAACCTGCTGAAGCGATATTATGAAAGACCAGGTGCAGAACCAGCACATTTCCTGACACTGGCTATTGCGACGGAAACTGAGGCAGAACCCCTGACCTCCTGTGAATACCCTCTTCGTCAGTGCGAAACTCATCAAGATGTTCAGATTAGTTCAACTTTAACGGAGGATCAGCAGGCACAGGTTCAACAGTTGTTGAGAAAACACACTAGTACACTCACGGATAAACCTGGCATGACCAACCTGATAGAATTTGATATGAAGCTAACAGACCTCGCCCCGGTACGAGTTAAGAACTATCCTGTTCCTTATGCTAAAACAAAGGCATTGGGTGAGGAAATCGAGTACCTGCTTAAGGAAAATATTATCTCAAAATCAGAGTCGCCTTATAGTGCGAGTGTGGTGTTGCTTAGAAAATCCACAGGAGAACATCGCCTCTGCATAGACTACCGAAGGCTCAACGCTGCAACGGAATTTCAAGCGGAGCCCTTACCGGATCAGAATCAGCTTTTCACCAAGCTGAGTAGAGCACGATACTTTTCGAAGATAGACCTTAGCAAAGGGTACTACCAGATCCCGGTAAAAGAGGAAATTCGACATATGTTAGCATTTAGTACTTCTGAAGGCCATTACGAGTTTAATGTATTGCCATTTGGGCTAAGCAACGCCCCAAGCGTCTTTACTCGTATGATGAGGAAGCTACTGGAACCCCTGAACCACCCTGGGATAAGTAATTTCATGGACGACATACTTATTGCCACGAACACCTTTGAGGAGCACCTGGACGCAGTTTCCCTACTCTTCGAAAGACTTAGAGAAACAGGACTCACCGCTCGCCCTACAAAATGTCAAATTGCCTGCGAGCAACTAGAATTCCTGGGACACACTATCTCGCATGGATGCATGTTCCCAGATGCACGTAATATTGAGAAGTTACAGCGGGCCCCACGACCCCAGACTAAAAAGGATGTAAGGTCATTTGTGTCTCTATGTGGCTTCTACCAGAGATATATTAAAGATTTTAATACCCTGAGTGCGCCACTGACCGCATTAACCAAGAATGGAAACCCGGACAAAGTAACCTGGACAGCGGAGTGCGAAAATGCCTACACACTGCTGAAGGAGAAACTCACCACTAGGCCAATTCTGCGACTGCCTGACTTAACTCTGAACTTTACGCTGCGAACAGATGCTAGCAATATAGGGATAGGAGCCACTCTCCTGCAGCCTAGTGATAGACCTTCTGCAACTCTATTCCCCATTGCATATGCTAGTAGGAAATTGAACCCTGCTGAACAGAACTACTCTACCATCGAACGAGAATGTCTGTCGCTAATATGGGCTGTGCAGAAGTTTCAACCATATTTATACGGGAAAAAGTTCACGGTGCAGTGTGATCACCAACCGTTGATATTTCTTGCAGCGTCGAAGAACCTTAATGCCCGGCTTATGAGATGGTCACTACTGTTGCAGCCATATTCATTTCACATAGAATACATACCTGGGAAGAACAACGTAGGGGCAGATTTTTTGAGCAGACATCCGGACGCAACCTAGGAGATATGAGAAACTGAAAAAGAAGAGGAAGACAGGACCAGAGGAGTTGGACGGAACGTCAAACTTGAGGAGGGGCTTGTGTGACAACTTGCCCAATCTTCTCTTCATTTTTATTATTATTTACGTGACATCGTTTTTTCTCATCCTCAATGCATGATCACAAAGTCCCGGGAATTGTCACTTGCGGAAAATCTCCTAGCGTTCGGTATTTTCTCCTCGCTATTTTTAGATACGACGTCATTGTTGACCAATGACCTCGGTAGCGAGAAATCCGTTTTAATTTAGAACTGCTTGAACTTGGGAGAACCAGTTTAGGCCATTTAGGAAGACATCACGTGACTTTTAACATTATTGATTGGAGCGTCTAAAACGAGGCTAAGGTCACATGATGCACGCTACGGATCACGTGTCCAAGCGGAAATGACCCGCTAAAAGGCGGCAAAGCCAGCATTTTGTCACTTGCCCAGGAACCCTCAAGAAAGCTAGGTCTAAGCCAGATCGGCGAATTCTCGCATTAAAAGCACTGAAGCCACGTGTCTAATTGCGGGTTAGCGTCCATCTTTGAGTAGGTAAGTGAAATCTCGCTAGAATATAATGTGATGAAATGTGTAGTACCTTGCAAAATCGACGCAAGATTGGTATGTTTACTTTATTCATATTTCTGTTGTACGATCACATCCAGCCACATGTGATCGGGTATATTTTATGATCCCACGGGATATGTACAACATGTTCATAATAATGTATAACGGGAATATATATATATATAGCTATTAATTTCCATATTATTTGATTAATTTCGACCCGACGTTTAAACTAACGGAAATTAATATTAACGATAATGTTGACAGACCGTGACATATATTCATTATAAATTATATGACGATGCGACCAGACATGAAGTGTGTGATAATGTTGTCAGACAATTCTAAAACACGGATGTCCAATTAATTGTTAAATTCATCATAATGACATGACGATTAGGCTAGAGGCACAGAACTAGAATACTGTTGCCGACATTTCTATGATAAAAGTTGGTGGGTTTAACTGACATTTATAATAATTCATCGGGTTAAGCTGACGATAAATCAGTCTAAAGAATTATAATACTGCCACTGGGGCAGAGAAATATAATAAAGGACAGACAGGAGAAACTTGAATTCAAGATTAGACTCTAGACATATGATGTTAGAGACTAAAATCTGAGATGACTGGCAGAGGGACGGCTTAGGGAAAGACTGCTTTCTAAAGCTAGTAAATTAATGAAGCCGTCGTATTTGTCTTCAGTCTATGGTGGAGCCTTGCACGACAGTCCAATCTCAGCGCAGAATACGGAGTCGAGCACAGAGAAGGCAAATCCGAACCATTCAAGACCTACCGGGGGCAACGTCAGGAGACCGGAGAACTAACCACACTTCACTATCAGCCGGGGGCTGAAAAGCTAAGTCCACGAAAAAGGGAACTCACTACATCAATGCCTAGTTTAGTCATCCATGATGAAAAACACTTGAATTGTGAGACACATAATACATACAGCAGACACTAATTCCATCGACAATACTATCATTCACCATCTATTCATTTTATTGCAATAAACCAATTGGGTGTATATACTGTACCCCACGCTTTGTTCCTTCCATTAGATGTTGAATATTGTCTATGTTTATCTTCCTTTATAAGGGAGGGGGGGGCTCGTAAAATATAATATAAATTAAAAGATAATAATAATAGATAACTGAGAAGGGAACGACGGTAGCGAGAGACCAAATATCTCCTTACAATCTTTTCCAGACTTGTCGAGTTAGGAGAATTTACCCTCTTCGTCACCCTTCGGAAGTGGGAAAACCCAGCAGGGATTCCTTGAGCCAAATCTTCCACATCAGATCTATTATTTCCTCTAAATAATTCTCTTATCCTTTAAACGCTACGTGACAAAGTCGTAGACCATCCTTGTGAAGCCACGGTACATAATTACCAGCCATGCTTGTATAGTAAAAAGAAAGATATATTTTAAAAAAATATAAAAAAAATATTTAAAAAAATTACAAGTTAAAAAACAGTTAGGCTATGCACACAAAAAGCGCAAAATATTTTTACGAATTAATACTTCACCAAGGAAGTGGAATTCAAGAAATGAGAAATTGCAGAAAATACAATATTAAAATAATTAATACAACTAATAAAAAACAATTTCAACTGAGTATATGAAAATTGTCACAAAACAATCAGGCATACAACATATCACACCAGAACTGCTCAACGCAACAAAGTGAAGTTAAACGAGAGATGGAAGAAATTAATAATAGTCACAAGTCAGACAAGTATACAACACTTCACACCTTAACACCGAAAATTCTAACAAATTGAAGCTACGCTTGATAATAAGAAATTTAAATTGTAACGAAATAAGTAATCAAAGAACATTTTTTTAGAGGATATTAACCAATAAACTATTAAAAGTTCTGATTATTACCGTTGTATTAAAAAATCAACAAATGTTCAAATGGAGTGAAGGCTGTAGTAACAGAGATTTAGTGAAGCAAAGTGTTTGTTCGTCAATAACTGACGTCTCTGCCGGGCATATAATAGGGATGACTTTGGGCAGACATCATTAATGCTTGTCTAAGTGACGCAGGGCTGAATTGCATCAGATAGACAAGTTCAGGGTTCCACTGAGGACGATAATAAGAACTAGGGGAGGAAGCATGGTGATCTCTGATTTCTTCCGTCCTTGTTGTAGTTTTGGTAGGAGTATTCTGCGCCTGGGACATTGGAATACTGTTGGTAGAGGTACCTGAGTGGGGCTGCCTTGTGACTAATGGGGGAAACATGGTATCATAAGATTCGGCTTCCTGATTGAAAGTGGCGTTGTGATAGCTGGAAGGCTGCCTGCTTGCAATAGGTGTGCTTCTTTGAGGGGTAGGTGGGGTTTGTGATGTGTTGTAATTTATATGTTGATGTCTCAGTAGATTTCGTTGCATTCTCTATATGGGTTGAGCTGTCTTGTTGTGTCCTTTCTGGATATTTTATGTTTTTGGCCAGGATACTGCTTCCCAGTGTGGATGTGTGAATTTGATCTCTGTAGAGTCGTTTCTTAGGTGCTCCTGAGTTAGATGTAAAGAATGGAATATTGTTGATGAAGCCAAGGCCGTTTTGTTTACAATAGTTCTGTAGTTTTGTGTTGTAAGTGTCCGCTGTGCGACGCTGAAACCCATAGCATGGTGGTATGATTGATGAAATAAAGATGGAGGCTTTGGGAAATTTTTGTTTTATTGTAGCCACCAATCCTGAGGGGTTTAGGCTCTGCTCATTCATGATATCATTAATTCCTACGTGTAGTGTTGTTTTTGTTATCTTGTGATTAATATCGAATTTATTAATTATGTCCAGTAGTCTTTTAATACCAGCCCCCGGCACTGTCATAACTGAAACGATGTCTTCTCTTGTAGTGGACATTCTTTCACAATAAATACCCTTCAAGAGGGAGTCACCAATTACAATATGTGTAACGTCACTACGTATTTCTTCACTTTGTTTTCTATTAGATTGATGCTGCTGCCTTTTGTGGTGTTCTTTCTGTGGACTGTCGTGATGGTTCTGAGATTTGTGAATTTGGTTTTCGGGCACTGGAACGTTGTCTGGTAGGGATGCTGATACCTGCTCATTTTCTGTTGAACAATCCTCAAGAACTTGAAATCTGTTGGTAATTTTGACTCCAATGGGATATGTTGTGTTTGTGAGTGTCTCTTCGTGTTTTTTGTGTACAGTTTGGTGGTGACCTTTTTGCTGATTTGGCGTATTTTTATGTATGGATTCTTCGCAATCTTCTACTATTGTTTGAGGATGATCTGGTTGTCTTATCTTATAGAGTGAGAAGTCTCTCTGCAGTTTTTTGATGATGTCCTTCATGCTAGAATTGTCTTCCCTCAGAGATACTATCTCCCTTTTAAGAAGTTCGTTTTCGGCCTTGAGCGATGTCTGTATACTAGACATGAGATCACCAATTAAACTTCGTAGCGTGTCCTCCATACTTTGCATTAGCTCCTGGCAGCACGACACAGGTAACTTCGTGGTGTCTTCTTTTTGTTGCTCAAGAGATACAGTTTCAGCTTTTCGTATATTTTCATGGTCCATGGGGTATTCGATGGCCAACATAGGTTTAGAAATTGTAGGGGTGTCTGTTATTGTATCCAATACTGCAGAAGGTAGAATTTCTGATTCACTGTGAGAAATTGGGTTGCAGCTGATGTTGAGAATGTCGTTGTCGGTAGTAAAGTCACTTATGCCTGGAATCATTGTGTCTACTGCCAAGTGGGGCATAGAAACAGCGGAGTCCATTTTAGTGTTTTCTAACTCAACATCAGTTACAATTTTTGCAGATTCTTTTAATTCTTCAAATTCTGTTTCTAGCCATGATTCGATAGCTGCGGCAGTCCCCTGGGCCATAATTTTGTTCTTAGTGTGATAAAGGTGAATTTTGAGAAGTGGTGTTGTTATAACGTCTTCTACTAGTGCACCATTTATGTCTGTTCTTGACTCTACAAGTCCTGTTTCGTAGAATTTAATGACAATGAAACGAAATGCCTCGTACTGAAAGGTGTTCTGGAATGTTATAGTTACACATTTTCCATGACTTGATAGCTTCAAGGTTATACCGGACCCGGTTCTACAACCTTTAAGTTTTACGTGAATAGCCCTCTCTTTGTTCAACGCATAGTTCTTTATGGTCGTTGGTCTTAAACGAGCGTTCCTGGGGCCCACTGTTAGCTGCGAACTAACGCCTTCTTCCAAGCATGACATTGTTACATTCCACCGGGGGTTTTGTTATCGGTGAGGAACATTGTATACCGGGAAAATTTTATGATGCTTGACAGCAACGCTTGACCAACAACTGACCTCTTGCTTTGGCGAAGGTCACATTCGGATGAGTCATGTAGTCATTGTTAAAAATATCCTCCAATAACATAGAGAAAAAACTGATACACATTTCAACGGTATTCTATAAAATGTTACACATTACATTAACACAATATCATGTTTAAAAATTTCACCATCTAATAACCAATATACTGATATAAAAATCCACGGAATGTGACTTAAACTTCCTGCGTTAATGCTGCGAAATGTGAGAGCAGATCAAAAACACGTCCGTCCATGACGAGAAGAAAGAAGTCGGAATGAGCAAAGTGGAGACAGTTTGTTGCTGCCCTACAAGACACCACCAGGTGTGAATGCTTTGTCAGTCAGCGGCGGGGGGGGAGCACATTTGCACTGGTGGCTCCATGCTGCAGAAGGAGAAGAAAAGGAAATGATGTTCCCATGAAAGTATCATAAGTTTGGCATGCAAAGAAATACTCAGGTACAGTACATAATGTATGTCCAGTTTCTTAACATTTTGTCAGAGATTGTTCTAGACAATAGGTAATCAAACTGCTGAAATGCATGATGATATATTCAGTTTCATATGTGAATACACAATAATGAATGAATTCTTCAGGTACCTTGCTTGTCAATGATGAACCCATATACTATGGAGAGTCTGCTGGTGATTTTCAGGGCTTGGATCTTGCAGAACCATTATATCTTGGTAATGTTCCTGACATGAGAACCATACCCCCAAGTGCCAGATTTGCATCAGGTTTTGTTGGTAAGGTTGCATGCCATTTTTTTAAATTTTGCATCGTAAGAGTTTTTGTTTTCAAATCTTCATTGAATTAAAGATCAGCTTGATACTTGTTGCTTTAGTATTTACATCCTGGTCAGAGAGACTTTTTTTGCGTAAATAAGAATGTTTAGATATAATTTATTTTTTCTTAGTTTTAATATTGCCACAATACTTGCTCTGAATAGTGGCTACCAATCATGTACATTCCTCCTTGTTTAATTAAGTTCTGTAATATTGTATATAGTTTAGAGCTCTCCATTCTCTCACATTGTCCATTTATTTCTGTCTATAGCTGTATATTTCTGTTTAGCTTCTGAACACTCCATTTAGAAATAATTCTAAACTGGTTTTTTTTTCAAATACAAGTCCAAAATTTGCAGCTTTTTCTCAAAACAGTGATCACTGTCTATCAATTCTAACAGTATGTTCTGTTATCTTTGAATTCTTGAGATTCTGAGCCCTTAAAGTCCACATAATTGTGTCTGTTGTTCTGTCCATGACTGAACTAAATGGTATTCATATTCATACTTTACATGTGATTGTGGATTAGTCCTGGAACTTGACTGGCTAGACTGTTTGGATGAGTAAGTCAAAATATTTGTGTACAGTGAAGCCGTTACTACCATAAAAGTAAATACAGAATAATAGAGATTTCAATTTTATAGAATCTCTATAATGGGCATACAACATACAGCTCTTGCACTTCTAGCTTGAGCTTGTCCTGCTGAATATTTTGAAGTATTTGAAATAGCTGTCTTCTGTAACAACAACAACAACAAAATATATATTTATACATATTCTTTAGATAAACATATCATGATTATAGAATTAAATAATTTAGAACAGCATTAAATATCACCTAATCAAAAACAAAAATCACAAAAGCAGCAATAATGTGACAGAAATCATAAATAAAAATCAGCTCATCAAAAGAAGCTGTCCCATATAATAAAATATTAAAAGCAAAAATAAAGTTACATTTAAACAAAACAAAAAAAACCACACCCACATTGTTGCTTCAAGGCATGAATGTAACAAGAAATTGCTAACAAAATTACAACTGATGCTATGCTCATTTATAAAATTGCATTGCAGATACTTTTGTGCCAGGATCAAGAGATCAACAAAGTTAGATCATTTTGGAGAGAATCATTGGCAGAGTGCGTCATAAAAGGATCTGTATATGTCAACATGGGTCATTTTGCTTAAATTACAGGTGGTGTCAGTGAGATCAAGATCAAAGGTGTAAGTCTCAACATTGGTGCTGAAGCTCGAGAAATTGTGTCAGTGGACCAATACCAGGTCTGTCGTGATAGGCCTTGCCAGAATGGAGGTTCATGCCGACCTGAAAACAGCCGCTTTGGTTTTGCCTGTGACTGTCCTCAAGGCTTTACTGGACTGAGGTGTGAGCTGGTTGGACAAAGATGTTACCCAGGTATGAATACACAGTATCTCTTTGTCTGTACTTATCACATTGTTTTCTGTAGTCAGGCTTGCTCTGTTGTCTTTATCATCTTGCTATTGTTATTTATGATCAGAATCAACGTCATCACACTCGGGCAAACCCATAGGTATAAATGGTCAGTCTCCCTCAGCAAATGTTAAAGGCTGTGAATGCTAATTGTTCCTGTTGCGTGCTGGCTGTATACATGCCGGATGCATCCTCTCATACGTCCATCCCTGCTGGTCTTATGTTTGATGTCAAATTGCAGCAACCTTAGCCTTGATGATTCATTAATTGCAGTGTCATTCTCTAACAGGTGATCATTAATTGCCCTCAGTATGTCTCCCTTATCCATAACCAGGGCACCTCCTATTGGTGCTCTTGAAGCTACTATGTCAGCTCTTTCATTGCCGCATACACCTGCATGACCAGGACATTAGATGCACACTAGTTCCTGAAGATTTGAGGCTTTTAAGGAAGATTTCCATTCATGCTGGAGCCATCTACTTGGGACCTTTTGAAGCATGGATTGTGAGTCTCAGACAATAACTTCCCTTGGTAATGAAGTCACTTTAAGGCTGCACTAGCTGCCTCTACCTCCATTCTCATGCTGGAGGTTGTTATCATGTAAGCTACGCTATGCTCAGCGATGATTCTGTCATTTACTTTAGCAGAGAAGCCTCATCTTGATTTCTCACCATGGATTACAGACCCATCGGTGAACACAATGGCATCATCATCCCCAGCATGATCATTTATCAGCTGATCAATTTCCAGCTCAGCCCTCCTCTTGGCCCAAGTTCTGCATTGTCTGCCAAGACTGCCATTGTCTTGTATCACTATTGACTCAACTGTGGGAATACACTACTAATGACAGTTTGATAATATATTTGAAACAGCATCACTCTTTATCTCTTTGTGATAATAGCCTTCAACCAATCCACTTCAGGCCATTCTGTCCTATGTATCCTTCTAAATAAATCCAATAAAATGGACAGTATCTTTAAACTTATAGACCTACACTTTGTGTGGGTGTACACAATCTGCAGTATTCCAAGTTTAACTGTAAAAAGGTAAAGGATCACATTACACGCCCACTGAGGCATATTGGGAATATGGTGTTAAAGTTTAACTGTGTCAGACCCAAAATACACTGTAAGACCTGTCATGTTACATGTATTTGTAAAGATCTGAGATGTCTCCTGTTAAATTATTGTAGACCTTTGATTCATAGGTGCGCATGATCTGTAATGTAACCTGTTAAATTGTAGTAAATCAGTGGCTTGGGTATGCTGGTGTATGATAATGTGAGCAAGTGAAAGAAAAAGTAAGTAGTTTCACAGGCATTTAACTTATGTGAAGTCTGCTAAATATGCTCACACACAAAAATTTTGGAAAAAAGTTTGATACCATTTTTTGTATTGCCTAAGTGATTCTTCACTAAGCTGGTAAATTAAAAACAGCATAGAATGACTAGCTTCAATGTAAATTACCATTTGTGCGTTAAAGTGTATATTCTATGTGGTGTTTAATGTACATCACACAGCATTAAATACCAGTGTTGTTTGTTTGAGTGTACACAAATTTTATACAGCAGTTTCCAAATTCAAGCTGACTACTTCATCAAGGGTTCAAACAAAGGGACTTGACCTGTTTTATCACTGCAGGAAAAACTGACCATCTTGGTCTTTTCGAGAGAGAGCAATATGGCATCATGGAAGAAGATACATTACAAACACCATAGCCATTAAACATTGCTACAGTAAACAGCAGATAAATTACAGCCTGGAAGAGCCAACACGCAAGAAAAACAACAAAGTAATACACTATATGGAATGATGAACACTCTATACTAGGGTTCCCATAATGTTTTGTTTAAAAACCGGGACATTTCCAACTTTTTACCTAAAAAACCCGGGACATTTTGTAAAAAAACGGGACATGTTAAAAATTAAGGTAAAGCACAAATAAATCTATTATATATTATATGTTGCACTTAAAATAAGATACTAGTATAAAAATACACACATTAACTAACACAACTTCCACTTTAAAAACGAATTCTAAATTACAAACATACTTAATTAGAAAAATCGCACCTTTAAAAAATACATAATAGTCAAGTTTATATTTCAGATTCATCAGAATATTTATCAGATTTATGGGCCTGTTCAAGAAGTTTTTTTTCTTCTGATATTTGGACATAGAACTCAGCACAAGAGAAATCCTTAAAATGAGTCTTTATAATGGTTAAAGCTTTCACTGTCTCAATTTTAAGTCTGATTTTTTCGTCTGTCCAAAGCGCATTTATTAATGAAAAAATACGTTCAACAGCTGCATTGGATCCTGGCAGTGCCAAACAAAAACTAACTAGGCATTTCAGGTTCTCGGCATTTATATCCTGCTTTGTAAAATAAGCGAACATCTCACACCATTTTTCACTGACACTTTGATCCTTCAGTTCACTCCACACATCAAATTTGCTTTCACAATATTTTTTCACACATGCAAACTCATCAAATAAGTCCTCTTCATTCACAGTAAAATTTGGTGACACTGACTTCATGAATATGTAGCTTTCTTGGATGTTCTTCCAAGTCACAGACTCCTTTCCCTTCAAATTGATCCAATCCAGAGACTGAAGAGGCGTAAGAAATGGTGTACACCATTCCTGGATATATTCAATGCAGGTGTCATAGAAATCTACTGCATAGCTTTGAAACTTTTCAACTGTTATGTTCCACATTTTCATCTACACCTTTAATGAAGGGAAATTCTCTTGTATTGTTATCATTTATACTGCACTTACGTTTCGGCATTACGCGGATGAAAAACGATAAAAATACTGTATAATAATGCTAATACGCATTAAATCATTTGGTAGATGCTCACTGAACACTATTTTGGTCGACTTTCGAATTTTTGTTCGAGATTCAAACCGAGGGTCCACTGTAACCGGAAATTGATAAAGTAACACTACTAAAACACGGAATAAAATCCGTTACCCAAAGATTTTTTTTTCAGGAAGGACCCTTAAAAAGCGGGACATTTGGAATAAATTCGGGACACCGGGAAATTTTATCAAAAAACGGGACTGTCCCGGGAAAAACGGGACGAATGGGAACCCTACTCTATACCCACATAGGGTTGAACCAGGTATCCCTTGCACACAGAAAACACAGAGTTTTCAAGTGCGGGGTTAAAAAACCAAACCAATCTTGGTCTTTTTTTAAAGATAGTGTGTCATGAGTTAGTTAGGAGCAAATATGGCTGTGGAAAACACCTAATATGTGCAGTCAAAATGCAAAGACAGAAATTTATCAAGCTGTAGCTAAGGTGACAAATTCATCTTAGTTGAATATTCTTTATTAGATGCTTTCATTCTGTCATTTTTATCCATTTCTTGTAATCAAATGAAATTAAAACATAATTTTTTGTGTGTATGGCATTCTATTTATAAATATGTGGGGTATATACAAAATGATATTCCTTATGTGCATTTGAGGGAAATTGCAAAAGTAGTAAAATAGTCTTAACTGCACAATTTTGGCTTTACACACCATCTTGAGATTTAACCCCTTCTCTCTCTCTATCCCCTCTCTCCTTCCCTCCCTCCTTCCTTCCTCCCTTTTCTGCATAAGATTTGAGACAACTGAAATTAAGATTTACCATGTCCTGTGTTGAACTGAAGATATCTAACTTGTATAAGAATTACTTTATCCTATGTTAAACTGTTGTAGACTCATTTATTTGTTTCTAAAGTTCTGTGGTGATTGAAAGACTGTTTCTATAAATAGATGTGATAGTACCCACTATTTTACCTAATCTCCCAAAAGTGAAATTTCCATTTTTTTTATCAATCAAGGAGCTTGCGGACCTCAAGGCAGATGCTTCAATTGGCCATCCTACTCGGGATTCAGCTGTATTTGCCCTATTGGCTACGCAGGAGAAGGCTGCATTCAGAGTAAGACTTATCTTGTCGTATTAACATATGGTCAACTTATAATACATAGCAGTATTGTGCCATATAAAGGCACTGTGCACAAATTAACATGAGTTGTATAGAGGATTATTACATAATGTGCAGTATATTAGCTTCAAACACTATTCGTTCGTTCGTCGTCAACGTTTTCGTCCATCACAGGTGATGAAGACCACTCTGTTCATCCAATTATTAGGAATATGTTAAGTTAGTCTTTGGGTACGAAGGTGACTGATGAGCCCGATGCGGGCCTGGAAAGATCTTGGACAGTGTGGGCAGGGAATGTTTGCTTCAAGTGAAGGTTTTATTTCATGGGCTTTTCTAGCCTGTCTCCGCTATTTCGCTGCTGCTTTTCTGGATGCCTCGCATGCCGCTGCACCTTTACGAAGAGATGTGCACCAAGCTGTTTGGTCTTGCGTAGCAGCTTCCCATGTGTCAGGGTTTATGCAAAGGTTTTTAATGAAGTCTTAAGCGTGTCTTTGAAGCGCTTCTTTTGGCCACCATGGGAGCTTTTACCCTTCTGCATCTCACCATAAAAGAGTATATTTTGCAGCCGATGGTCTGGCATGCGGACTACATGACCTGCCCAGCAAATCTGTGACTGCATCAGAATAGTATCGATGCTAGGGATACCAGCTCTGTCAAGAATGGCGGTATCTGGGATCTTGTCTTGCCATTTGATGTTCATCACCTTTCTGAGACAGACTGTATGGAAGTGGTTAAGCTTCTTTTCATGGCACCTGTATACATTCCATGTTTCACATGCATACAGCAGCACTGTAAGCACCGCAGCTCTGTACGCACCGCAGCTTTGTACACCTTCAGCTTTGTCTGTAGACTAATGCCACTTTGATGCCAAATGTTGGTATGTAGTCTGCCAAATGTGCTGCTGGCTTTGGAGATCCTGGTGTTCACCTCATCATCAATGATGATGTTCTGGATAGTGTGCTACCAAGGTATGTGAATCTGTTCACAACTTTCAGTTTCTCACCATTTACCTTGATGATTGGCTCAGTATAAATTGTGCCAGGAGCTGGTTGGTACATGATTTCTGTTTTCTCTGTGTTGATGGTAAGCCCAAAGTTGGAACAGGCTTCGGAGAATCTATCCACGCTATTCTGCAGATCAGCCTCTGAGCCAGAATTGAGGGCACAATCGTCAACAAACAGAAGATCTCTGATGGTGTGTGATTTGACCTTGGTTTTTGCTTGAAGCCTCCTAAGGTTAAACAATTTTCCATCAAAACGATATCTGATGTCGATTCCTATGTCCCTGTCTCTGAAAGCATCAGTCAGCATAGCAGAGAACATGATACTGAACAGAGTCAGTGCAAGTACACACCCTTGTTTAACTCCATTTGAGATGGGGAAGGGGTCCGATAGCTTACCGTTTTCCTGAACTCTAGCCTGCATTCCATCATGCAGTTGCTGCACTATTGTGATAAATTTCTTTGGGGAGCATTATACACTATAGGAACATATATACATGTACACTCTACAGAAAAAGAATATTGAAGATAAACGCCTTTTTTTCTAGTTGTTGGCCTGCCAACAATTTTTATGAAAATCTATTACGTCTCAACTTATGCCATGAGAAAGAAGCCAGAAAAATGCATACAGCGCATAAACTTTGTATATTATCACTGAACGTCAACTAGAAGAAAGGAAAATTATGAAACGCTAATCTCTGATATTGACGAACCTTAAAACTTGTATCATTATGTCTTAAGTATTTCTTTCTATATTAGAACATTCTGATATGAACACATTGATCATATTATACATTATTGAATGTGATATATAGCAAAAGATTAAAAGGAGGAAAGAATATAATCTCCACAGTTTTTATAATGCTTTCTAATAGAAGTTTTTCTTTTCCTTGTCTTTTTTTTTTTTTAATGCTTATGTTGTAAAATGTCACAGGGAAGGTTTATTTGTAGTTTCCAATCAAGTATTGGGAGTGATTTGTGGTATGTCATACTATACTTCCATGAATCTTCTGCCATCCCCATGATCCACATCTCCTTGTTCATCATCTTTTCCTGACCACTTCTATACAGAGGTTGTATGTTTGTTACTGGATTTCATATCAGTGTGTCCAGACTACCTACATTTGTATTTTTCTGTGTATTCCTTCACTGCTGATGTTCCATTTAGATCAGAAGTTCTCATTTCAAAATTGTTCTTGTTGTTCAAAATTGACATCAGTGTACTCCAGACACACCCATACATTCTCAGTCTCCCTCAGCAAATGTTTAAAATTATGAATGCTGATTGTTTCTACAGCACATGGCTGTATACACACCTGACCCATACTCACATGCGTCCATTCCTGCGTGTTTTGTTTCTACAGCACATGGCTGTATTCACACCTGACCCATACTCTCATGCGTCCATTCCTGCATGTTTTGCTTCTACAGCACATGGCTGTATACACAACTGACCCATACTTCCCTACGTCCATTCCTGCATGTTTTATGTTTGATGTTAAATTCTAGCAGTCTTAGTCTTGTTGATTCACCAGTGTCGTTCCCTAGTAGGTTATTATTAGTTGTCCTTATTATCTCTCCCATTTCCATATCCAGTGTCCCCACTATGGGTTGTCTTGAGGTTAGTCTGTCAGCTCTCTCATTACTATATACCCGTGCATTACTAGGACAGTAGATCCGCACCAGTTCCTGAAGGTTTGAGGCCTGTATGTACAAGGGGATTGACAAAAGTCTTGGGCCTGACCATGAAGGAGTCACAGGAGGAAGATGAAACTTGGCACATTTAAAGTTCATCATATTTGCATTGAATTTGTGAAGTACGCGTTTGTTTCTTCAATGGGTTTTCCCGCTACGGTGCACTGCGCAATGTACCCTATTGACCGGATCTGCTGCTCCAAAGATTTGACAAAACAATGGAAAAGAAGGAGGCCAGAGCTGTGATGAAATTTCTGATGTTTCAGGGAAAAACACCTACAGAAATACACAGGGAGATGGAACCAGTGTTTCGTGATTCTTGTCCTTCATATACTTCTGTAAAAACTGGTGTCAACAGTTTAAGTGCGGCCGCTCAAATGTTGCTGATCTGCCACGATCTGGTAGACCAGCTTCAGAGAGCAACGATGAAAATGCAACAAGAGTGAAGAAAATCATTGACCAGGATCGAAAAATGACAATTGTGGAGATAGCTAGTAGAGTAAAACTAAATGAAAGAACAGTTTATAGAATTTTACACAACAGACTGAACATGAGAAAAGTGTGTGCACGCTGGGTTCCGCGACTTGACACATGAACAGAAGCAAACGAGGGTAAATTGCTGTCAACAGTTGCTCAAAAAGTGTCAGTCACAAATTTTTTTGGAGACCATGGTGACAGTAGATGAGACTTGGGTACACCATTATGACCCCGAATCCAAAATTGCTAGCATGCAATGGAAAACCACGGGCTTCCCAACACCTGTCAAGCCGAGAGCGCAGAAATCTGCAGGAAAAGTGATGCTGACTGTTTTTTGGGACGGCAAAGGTGTCCTTTTGAAAGATTATCTGCCTCATGGCAACACAGTTAATGGAAAGTACTATGCAGATCTTCTCACCAAACTAAGAAAGGTTGTGACCAGGAAACGAGGGATAACGCGCACTCAAAATCTTCCTTTGCTTCAAGACAACGCGCCCTCTCACAAAGCACGGCTAGTGCAGCTAGCAGCCAACGATTTGAATATTGAAATTCTTCTACACCCACCATATTCTCCAGATTTGGCTCCATCAGACTTTTTTCTATTCCCAGATCTTAAAAAACAGCTAAAAGGAAATCATTTTGACAGCGGTGAAGAGGTTATACTGGCATGTGATGACTGGTTTAGTTTGAAAAATCGGGTGTTTTACTCCCAAGGTCTTTTCAAGGTCAAGCAGAGATGGCAGAAGTGTGTCAATTCAGACGGTGGCTATATTGAAAAGGAATAAACACTATACAAAATTTCAGCTCTCTGTGACATGTCCTTCATGGTCAGGCCCAAGACTTATGTCAATCCCCTTGTATATTGTCCATTCATGTCTTAACATCCTTATATTTTACCTTCCAAAGCATGAATTGAGAGTTTGACACAATAACCTCCCAGGTTAATAGAGTTTTAGACAGCCATCTCAGGGCAGCAGTAGCTCCATTCTCAACCTCTAGGTTGTTGCAATTTGGCTCTTCTCTGTTCAGTGACGGCCCTGTCTCTTACTCTCACTGAGAAGCCCCATCTTGATTTCTCACCACGGGGTACAGATCAGTGCATACTATGGCATCGTCTTCCCAAGCGTGATGACTGATTAGTTGGGGAAAATCAGAACTGGTAATTAATCAACTGACACGTCGAAATACTTTGTAGTAGGAAGCTCGAAAATAGTTATAGTGCATTTTCACTTGCTTTCTGTTAGCATTTAAGAGAATAGTCTTTGTGGATATTAATATTTTCTCTAACAGAAGAACTAGAAATAATTGTTATTGATTACATCATCTCATCATTGTTGTTATTGTTATTGTGCATAAGACATGTGATAGGGACAACAACTCTCCATTCATTCAGTCTAGTTATGGGACAACAGCTCTCCATTCAGTCTAGTTATGGGACAACAGCTCTCCATTCAGTCTAGTTATGGACATCTTTCTCTTTGTTCCATCTTTCATTGTAATTAGCAATACTGTCTCAAAACTGTATCCCCATGTACCCTTGGGTCCACTCTTCCCTACATTGTCACTCAGTTTATTGTTTCTCTTGGTCATCTGTTTCATTACTTTGTACTACATGACTGATTTGCCCTCATCTACCTCCTTTGATATCAAGGTTGTTGTTAGTTATTCCTGTCTGTTTCTTACTTACTTAGTCATTCCTCTTCTACTGTGAGATGTAGAGGTTTGGAAGAGAGAGAGCGCCATACTATCCTATCGGCTGTCTTTCTCCTGGCCTGGTGCCATGCTAGTCCTCGGTCCTGTCTGTTCCTGAGTTTATTTGTTTCACTCTATTGCCCAGGGTACTTCCAGTGTTCTAAAAGCTTGGCCTTTAAATTCTCTGATAATTTTACTTACATCAAGACTTCTAATTTAGCAATATAATGTAGGTGTCTCCACACATGATCTTTAACTTTGTTGCGTGGGTGGTTTACTGGTGTTGGAGGGTCCTTCGTTCGATTATTATAAGTTTAGTTGGTATGCTTGCTTATTTATCATTACACTACTTGTGTCCAAGCAAACCTCGGTTCCGTACGAACTGATCCATTATTACTATAAACTTCCTACAAGAAAGAGTTCATCAGGTCAAAGGACCATCAACAATGCAAGTTGAAGCAATCAACCGTAATCAAAGGAATGTGGGTAAGCCTTCGATTCGAGTCCAATATTTATTACAAGTTGACGCACGAAGACAGTTCACATTTGTATACATTCATATATAGTTCATTAGAAATTACGTGCATAGTATTCATGTCCGTCCGTGTCAAAACAATATGTCAGATGAACATCATGGCTATATACATGCGCTGCTATAGTCAACAGCCAAAAATGAGCGCATGAGTTCTTGACAGCTACAAATTGAATCATAATACGATTCTCCTTCCATTATTTAATTTATTTAATAATCTCCTACTTTAGATTAATCCGAACTGACCCTGAGTTCTACATTGATTCATATATAGGCTATATACTAGGCCTTTCCTTGGAAGAAATACAAGACACGACTTCTCTGCTTGACGGATAGCGTAACAAGGGCAATGTAACCAAGTCACCCAGCGTGACCTTCCCAACGCGAATGCGTCATAATCTTAGCATATATTTCGCGTTCAGTATACCGTAAAATATCGACATATCCTATTAATATTATTGACCCCTAAACGTTGCGCACGGCTAAACCCCAGCAGACACCGTCATTAAAAATAACACCGTAACAAACTTCTGATGATTAAACACACTAGCATTGACTGATTTTGTCTTCAGGAAATAGGAGCATTTAAAAAAATGAATTTTAGAAATGATACAAGATGTGAAATAAAGGTAAAGGATCCCGTTACATGCCTATTGAGGCATATTGGGAATACGGTGTTAGGCCCGTATTTTCTTGACCATCGGCACACTAGGGGTGATGTTGTCAGCATCACGCCGGCCACATTAACCTTCCCAGAGTTGTTCTGGTACCCAATTCATGAGGCTGGGTCAACCCCGGAGCCCTTTGCGGTCTAAAAAAATCCCACCTCATCTGGGGATCGAACCTCGGACCACTGAGCTAGGAAGCCAGTGCACTAACCACTGTGCTACAGCGGCTCCTTTGTGAAATAGTACTATCAAAATAACGTGCATCACAAAGTGCAGAAAATCTTTGAATTCTGAACACTTAGTAGTTAGTTTTTAGCTAAGCTACCTATAGAAAGTTGCCTTCCTTTACATTTCAGCCATTGCTGATTAACTTTTGTTTGTTTCTGAAGGAATCAGGTTTGTTGACCCTGCATTCAACACATCATCATTCATCTCATATCCGACTATAAGTGATGGACTGCTGTCTGTACGTGTGCAACTCTTGTTCAAGCCAAGATCACTTGATGATGGAATTATACTCTACAATGCACAACGGCAGGATGGAAGGCAGGACTTTATTGCTATTATCATCAAAGATCAGTATCTAGAGTTTAGATTTGATACTGGCTCTGGTAAGTATATGTAATGCTTCCAACAAAAACAAAAAAAAAAAAAATTAGGTTTCACCTTTAACTCATTCATTCCAGAGTTATTTTGCACGCTGTGCCAGACTTTTTTTTTTGGGCAGAATTTTATAGAGTGAAGTGTTCATCTTTCAGTCTAAATTTGTTTGTGAATTTTCCTTTGAACATGTACTTATTATATACCAAACTGTAGGGAAATGGATAGAGAATTTAAATATATAATGTCTGTGGTAGTATTAACACAAGTATGTTCGGTATAATTTAATCATTTTGCATGTAAAATTGAAAAACGCTAAAAAGTTGACTGTAGAATACGAACTTACCAAAGATAAATTACTGTCGTAGACAATAAAACTTTCTTTTTAGTCTTCAAACGTCAAGTTAATCCATATACAAAGTAAAAAAAAACATGCTTATGGCCAAAATTAGTACATTTAGTGTTATTCGCACCAGTTTTTCCGTGGTTCTTTGTAAGAAAAAAATAAATTATGCAATCGTGCATTACGTAATTTTCAAACAAATAAATAAGAATAACGTCATATAAATACTTTTTTACTCTTGTTTAATGTTTTAATTGTATCCCTAGCTTTATCTTCTACCAAGAACTAGTGATTAGATGTTACGGTAGGTCTAGTTTTGTTGCTTTTTGATCGGCCAGAATATGACTATGCCCACTCATCAACTAAATCTAGTGTGTCTAGCTTTTCTGCATATATTCCGTATTTTGACAACAAACTGTGACTACCAAACAATCATCATCAATGTCAGCAATGTTTCAAAGTAGTTTGACACAATTATTTGCTTAGGAGACTTAGAAAATGTAAATATAAAGCGTGACATATTTCTCTAGCAAAAACAACAAAAAACGTAAACACGCGAATCTTCACAAAAATTGTGATAATAACATCAAAACCCGCACATGTGCTGATTAACTAAAGTCAAATTAGTTGTTTAAATAGTAGCGGAAGTCATTCTACGAGTTTTAATATATGAACTGCATTAATCGGACGATTTTTAGGGTTTATTCGTGATAAACTAAATACCACGCTCTGAGCGTTGCTCTGGCACGGCGTGTTGAATTTTGCAACGCTCAGAGCGTTGGTCTGGAGTCAAAGAGTTAAGAGGAGGAGCTGCAGTGCAAAAGCTTTTTTGATAAATAATTGCAGGACTTTGATAGAAATGCAATGGATTAACTTACAACAGTTATAGCTAATGTATACCGGCAGATTCCATGTAAAAATGCTATTGGTTGCTATGGAAATGGTGGCCATTTTGGATTTTAATCATATATTTAAATTTACTTAGGTTTTTTTTATTTGTTGAGTACCAAAGTTGCAATAGAAGCTTATTATAGTATTTTATAACTTTTTATTGGATAAGATTTTTGATAACTTTGGTAGATTTTGGTATATAGAACTTAAAAGCAGTATCTAAAAAAAAATTGCATATTTTTCAAAATTTTACATTATTTGCAATAAATTCAAATTTTTATAAAATATCAGAAATCAGATCTTTGTTTTCTTCATCGGATAAGGACAATTTCTAAAGAAAATACAATTTGTATTGTAAAAACACCTACCGTATATACTCAAGTATAAGTTGAGAAATTATTCCTTTTTTGGACCTTAAAAAATTTACCCCTGACTTGATAGCCGAGTCACCAAACACAAAAACAAAAAAGATTCATGAAACCCATCAGTGTTGGCCCCCCCCCTCTCCCCCCCCCCCCCCACCCCCGCCCTTTTCGTCGCGTACGGGTATCCTTCAGATATAAACTTGCTGCTTCATTAAATGTTTTTATCAAAATATCTTAAGTAATACATGTTTGAATCAATCTTATTAGGCTGTTACTTGTGGTAATTATTAAGATAAACACATACACTCGATCCATACAATATAAATAAAAAATGGTCTATCATGCTTTCGTACTTCCTGTTATACGTTCACCAGCATGCGCGGCTGTTTAACACATTAACTACCGCAAGCCGCTGTCAGCGGCTCACAAAATAAACACATTTGGACCGCAAGCCGCTCAGAGCGCCAATCTAATTTTAGTAATAAAACGAATGAAAAATGTACTGAAACACTTTCTGATCTGGTTCGAGATTTTAAGTTGCCACCGGAAAACAAATTCCCAAAGCATGGTTGTTGTAGAACACTGGAAAATTGATATTATGTTAATATTTTTCAGCATTTTGGGTTAGTTACCAAATCGTGCAAAACTGTTTACCGTGGCAACTAGTGATAGGACTACAAAAAATGGAAAAATCTTGTATGAGAGCAAGTTGTGATACATCTCGTTTCTAACGGTCTGAAGGAATGAACTAGGATGGAGCAGAATATCAGAGATATAGGATAGTTCGAAAGTCTCACTCTATTGTTTCAACAATTGACTGATAGATCTAGCGATGAGGACAAGAGTGAAAACGGTGTGCACATTGATTGAAATTGTGATTTTAATAGAGATGGGGTGCAAGCAGTTATAATTGTGAAAATATTGCAAGTCCTCGGCCATCGGAAGGCCGTTAAATAGCAACAACCTCTATTAGAGTTACAAACGGTGCTTATTGTAATAGTACAATTCATTTATCTTTAAAATGACGTGTAATTCATAAAAATCTGTAAACAATTACGAAAACTACAGCTTACTTTGTGCAAACACCTACAGGATGAAAATGGGAAAAAAATTTAATTCGGCCACAGTGTGTTTTTCAATTCGGTAGTTAATGTGTTAAATAAATTGTTGTAAACACAACCACATTCAGTAAAAAAAAAAAAAAATTTGTTCCGAGGTTTTTTCTTGTTTGTATTGAGCACATTTGCTAAAATTCTTTACTTCTGATAAAACATACATGCCACACCTCAGATATGAAAAACCTGTACAAAAAATCCAAAAACCCTGTACAAAGACTCGCAAAACCTGTACAAAGACTAAAAAACGTAACAAAAGTGTTAATTCATGTAAAAATATATTCAATTAGATGGTTCTGCACCATCATAGTGACATGCGCCCTTTGCCTTTTTTTAAGCATGTCTTCACTTGCTTTAAAACCTAAACAACAGGAGTTAGAATTTATTTTGCATTGTAGAAATGCTGTAACTGTATCATCATTTAGTCTATTTCTGCAAAAAAAATTAATAGGCCTACAATTTATGGTGGAAATGAAGAACAGTTTGGTGTCTGTTCTATAGTGCCTAATAAAAGTATAGGTCTAAAGAGACCAGTAATAAGCGTTTTGGGTTAGGTTTACTAATCTTAACCAACGGGCTGATCACCCGTTTGCCAGTCACTTCGATTACGGAAACAACAGCAAATGGATTGATTTGCCGTTGCCCTAAAGACGCCAATAGGCGTGATGGGAAACAATGGCACAGAAAACCTATCTGCTGTTGCCTTAAGACGCCACTAGGCGTAATGGCCACTGACTGCTTTGACGGTCGGTGGCTAAGGACGGAAGAAGAAGAAGTTACTAATCTTAAATCAAATATATAGGCTATATATATATATATATTTTTTTTTAGAAGCTAGCAATGAAAATATAAACTGGCGCAACTAATCTCTATCAAACTTCAATAATTGAAATAGCCGTTAGGCCTATAGCCCAACTGGTAGCTTTAAATAGACCTACCCATACGACTTTTAGTGTCAATCAAACATTGATAGTAATTAATTATTTAATAAATATAGGCCTAGCCTAAATCATTAGTTGACCGTAATGATGATCACCCAAGGCAAAATCGCATTGTTTTTTAAAGAAACGAAATTAAAACTAAGACGAGAAGTAGGCCTAACTCCAAATAGGCTAAACTTTTCTCTGATCGGGTTAAGATGCAAATTTGCCTTGCTTTTGTGTGTGTGTGTTTTTTTTTCCTTCAGTTTCATAATTTGGTAATATCGGACGCCGAACGCTTCGCATGTATTTTCGTACCATTTAGATTTAAGGTACAGCTGATAGAACAGTCTGGCGCTCTCTCTTCCAAACCTCTACACCTCACGGTACAAGGGGAACGACTAAGTAAGTAAGTAGATTTAAGGTTAGTGTTACTAGCCTAAATGGTACGAAAATACATGCAGATCGTTCGGCGACCGTCATTCCGATATTACCCATTATTTGTATTGTATTATTATTCAAATTTACATTTCTTAC
This sequence comes from Oreohelix idahoensis, assembly GCA_024509875.1. Taxonomy (NCBI): domain Eukaryota; kingdom Metazoa; phylum Mollusca; class Gastropoda; order Stylommatophora; family Oreohelicidae; genus Oreohelix; species Oreohelix idahoensis. The sequence goes on along the minus strand of JAMPIV010016194.1, from coordinate 44,303 downwards.
GCACTTTCTACAAGTTTTAGTGAAATCATATAATATGAAGTGGTATCCGCCTTTTTTTTAAGCAGCCGTAAATAATAAATTAGGCTATGCTAAATCTTACGGAAAAAAAAGCATAGCCTAGGCCTAAGTTATCTGACAGTTAAATCTAACTTCATCTAAACAATGTTATTGTAATACTTTTTAAAAAAAAATGAATTACTTACCAATACTAAACTGGAAATTAATCCTAAACAATAGGCTCGACTCAGTGCTGCGTAATCGTTCAAATAATCAGTAACCTCGCGCTAGCTTTAGCGAAAAATTGTGAATGAACACGCCACGCACATCCCGCGGCAATTGAAAAATAGGCAGCTTGATTTTCATTGGTTTTTTTTATCCACTTGCTTAAAATCTCGCCGAATCTCATGACGCAAATTACGGAAAATTGTGTAGTGGCACAAAACGGTCGATTTATATGTATATTTAATAATTAGGCAAAAAAACCCGTACAGACGGTATGTACGGGCCGTACACATCTGAAAACGCAAACACCCTGTACAGATTATGGGTAAACCATAGCGTGTGGCATGTATGGATAAAATGAAGTGATCATAAGATGCAGCATCTAGATCTAGAGTGTGTTTAGCCCCATGGTTTCCTATAAAGTCAGAAATTTCAACTGGAGTACGCTTTGTTGACCAGTCTTCATTTGATCTGTCTTCAATATCATTACTTCTTTCACTACATTCACTTTAGTCACTGTCAGAGTCTAAATCAGGCCCTTATTCATTGTCCACATCTGTTTTGACCATGCCGTTAGCGTCTGATCAAAGAACAAGTCACTTGTCAGATCCCAAAGCAAATAATCGACCGCCCAGAAAGCCATGGCTTTAAGAAATCATGAACAATCCTAATATCAATCAGTTCTAAAAAAAATTCAGAAAACGGAAGATGTACGTGTATTGGAAATCTATTTATAACTCAGGTCTTGCTACATACTGACATCTTGTTGCTACTTGGTAACAACCGATTTTACAGAATTCAGCAGGCGGTTTTGGACGGGAGATTAGACTCTCCGGGTGGGCTGTTTTAGGCATTTTAAACAGGAAATGATTAAGCTGAAAGTGGTAAAATTTGCAGAAAGCCAGGGAAATTACAATGCGATGTGCAACTTATAATTGGGTCATTCATTTTGGAAGTTTGTTTAAGTCCTAACGTCTAGGGGTTGACTTATAGTCAAGTGAACCTATACTCGAGTATATACAGTACTTAGAATATGATCTGACAATTGAATTTGACATATTTAGATTCTGGAGATTATAAATTATGAGACAATAGACTAATCCCAATGTTTATTTTTGTCTTGTTTTGATTAAGGATGCATTGCTGCTCTTCCCCTTAAGATAATGAGATATTTTGTTAGTGAAAATCTGCATACAGTTGAAGGAAAACTGTTTAAATGTGTTGGTAACAATTTGAAAAGGTCAATTTAAACAAAATTTTGTTTGCTGTGCCTCTTAAAAACATGACAGGCCTTGCCTGGTCCAGTGAACCTGGAGTTGAATTCAGTACTAGGCTCTCAGTAGTGCAAGAAATAGCAGGCATTGTTATTTAGAAAACATGATGCAAATTAGCTCCAGGTCCTAATGTCATCCTACACACTATAGATGTCCAAAGGTGGCCCAAGGACTCCATTATATTTTGAAAAACTTATGCCAAAGCCAGCACATAAGCAAGGAATGGGGAAAGGGCTGAACAGGTAAAATTCTACAAATATCAATCAAATCAGGCCAGTTTCATTGCTTAGTGTGGAAGAAAATATATTGTTCTCAGTGATGCCAAAAGGCCACCTATTTACATTGGCACCTCCATTCAGTGAATTTACTCGCATGCAGGAATCACAGTAGGATATGCCATTTCTCGAAAGACTGCACTTGTGATCCCAGTATCGGGTCCTCCCAGTTCATCGGCTAGCGAGGCAGTAGTTTGTGTGTTTGGCTCTTTTGTCCATAAAGCGCAGCCATGGTCGTGATCTGGTTGATCCTGCCAGTAGTCATATGCTTGTCTCAAAGATTAAGCCATGCAAGTCTAAGTTCACATGGTGAAACCGCGAATGGCTCATTAAATCAGTCGAGGTTCCTTAGATGACACGATCCTACTTGGATAACTGTGGCGATTCTAGGGCTAATACATGCTTACCAAGCTCCGACCCTTGCGGAAAGAGCACGTTTATTAGTTGAAAAAGGACACGAGGTATAATGTCAGTAATGACGTGAGGTATTGCATATATATATACGTGTTCTGGTGTCAGACTAATGGCTACGCTGTTCCTCTGATTTCACCAGCAGAGGCATGCTGCATGTGCAACAGCTTGACCTCTTTATTCAAGTGCCCAACCTCGTGTCACCGAGACATCGTTTCAGCAGCACGCTTCTAAAGTTAGAAATGACTGAAAAGGAAGATAGATGCTATTTCATATACACTGTTTGTTCTGTTTATGCAGATAATTATCTAGGTGGCTGACATACTTGTGAGAAGCCAAGAGCATGACAAAGGATGTCACATTCCACCACTTAATGCCTTTATGAATGAAACAACAGTTCTGATTATAGACAGAAATGAAGAATGGAAATTGCTGGGATACCTGAATGAAATAAAAAGTTGGTAAGGCTCCAGGAACTGCCTATGAAATCAAAACAAGAAGTGACCATTTATTCCCAGATTAATGAATGGGCATTAGGCTATGATGCCACCAACTAGAGGTTGCAAGCACTAAATATTATAGAGATGCAGTAGCCCAGGAAATCAGAAACAAAGTATGGCAAGAGGATCCAAAAAGCAACACAAAATATTTGCAGCAAGGTCAGTAGACTACAGGGAAGGAGCTGTGATGAGGTCCCTGACATGGAATGATGTGGGTGTCATTGAGAACATAAGAACTGAAGTTGAATTTTAAGCCTTTTTGAAATTGAGAGTTACTACTTTAAAAGGAAATCTTTGAGGTTTGTAAACTGAACCAGTTGCTACATGCAAGTGGAAAATTATGTTTTGTTACAGATACAGTAACACTTCAAGTTTTACTCTTCATACAGTACAAGGTAAAGTGCGGAATATAAATAAAATGCTCATGTTCCAACTCACAACTCTAGGTCCAGCAGTGTTGAGAAGCCGGCAACCTCTGACTGTCGATGACTGGACAATAGTTATAGCTGACCGAAAGGGCAGGGAGGGGACATTGGTTGTTAATGATGATGAGCCTGTCAATGGTAAGATTTCTTGTATATCACAGTGAGAACTAGCCTGCTTGAAGCAGTGTAGCAATGTTTTAAACTATAATAAAAGTGTGTATTTCTGAGATGTATTGGTAGTGTTCACAATCTTTTTTTGCATAGTTCAACATGTCTTTTAGTTTCAGGTTAAACATTTTGTCTATTTTTAAAAAGAAAATTAGGAGCTGTAGTAGTGCAGTGGTTAGTGCATTGGCTTTCTAGCTCGGTGGTCCATGGTTCGATCCCCAGATGAGGTGGGATTTTTAGACTACAAACTAACCGGGGTCGACCCAGCCTCATGAATTGGGTACCAGAGCAACTCTGGGAAGGTTAAGGCAGCCGGCGTGAAGCTGACCACATCACCCCTAGTGTGCCGATGGTCAAGAAAATATGGGCCTAACACTGTATTCCCAGTATGCCTCAATGGGCGTGTAACGGAATCCTTTACCTTTTTTTTTTTAAAAGAAAATTATAGAGATTGAAAACTTATGTCTCATCAATCACCTTTTATGATCTTTAAAAAATGTGAGACCACCAATACAGTCCACCTCCGTTATCGAACCAAAATACTTCATGTGCTGTTGTAATGGTGGTTTTTGTAGCAGTTTTTGAATATGGTGAGGTTGCCAGCCCTGGGCACAACCTCATGTTTATGACATGCTTGTGTGAGCAGTGTTTCTATGCTTTCTTTGTCTCCTGAGAGGCCCGTGGAAACCACATGAAGCCTGTATGTGTCTGGTTAAGGCCACGTTATGATAAATTGATGAACAAATGTATCAAGTTGGAAAGAAAACATGAAAAATAGTTTGATATAGCATTTCTGGCCAGAATATCATAAATACTTGATAAATGGTTGAACGGGTATGTGTGAAGTTCATATAAAAAATGTTGAATGTTTTAAAATGTAAATACCAAATTGTCCTCAAAGCAATGCTGCTGAATATATAAAGTGCCTGGTTGTGGCAAAAACGTTATCTTACATTTCATGAACTACATCCCATGTGCTAACATTGTAATGAATATCAGTTCTTAAGATGTACAGTCCTTTCAGTGTTTCAAAAATGAATATTACATTAAGCAGGAATCAGTTGAGGAGTGTGACATGCAGACTACATTTTACAATACAAATTGTTGTTGCATTTGGTTTTTACATCTGGCACGTAAATCACAAATTGGTTTGTTTTTAAACTGTTTTCTGTTGTTTCCATCTCACAACAGAAATAAGCAACAACTAATAAATTTTGTTGATGTTATATCCACAGAGTTGAAATCATGGAACACTGTTTTTTTTATTGTTATATATTGATAGCATATCCAGAAACATGGCTGCCTTTCCCCATTAAAACCTTCCTCTTTCATTTTTTAATAATGTCTTATCACTCAGATCTAAATTAATTGATTGGCTTAAAGAGGATCCAGTTAGTGAAATCAGTAGATAAAATTTACATCAGAGAAGGTAAACTGTGAAGAAAAGATTGATGAAACTAAACATAACTTTAAATGGTCATTATCATTTTCCTTTGATGCTCCATGGCAGTCAGCCAGCCCACTTGCAGGGTCTCAGCAACAAAGCACTGTATGTACTCTTGCAGTGATGAGTTCAGTAGTCATTTCTGTTACATGATGAGATTGCCAGCTCTATGCACAGTATCATATTAATTATCTATTATGACATGCCTCTAGGAGCAGTGGTTATGTTCTGTCATTATCTATAACTTTAAATATGTTGTGAAAAATCCATTTGTTTCCTGGCAATTTTATTTTCAATAATCTGCCCATGTTCTTGGAAGTGCACTTTTTTGCAAGATCTGGTTTTTATCAAGTTTTATAATATAGCTACTGTTTATGCATGCTGGTGTCTGTAGACATTATATGCATATCAGATTGTTTATTAATTTCACAATTGACATTTAATTGCTCTATAAAGATGCTTCTATTACAGTCTGGCAAAAAACAAACATTTGTACAAATTCTTCTCTGTTGGACATTATTCAAGGGGACATTATCATTATTCTTGAAGTTTTTCTCTACTTTGTAAAACATTTATATTTTAGCTTTTGTTTAAATCTTCATTAACATAAAATGCTTTTTTCTTCTTCATCTCTGCTCCCCATGGAGCAGAGGATTTCAGTTCATTTCAAGCCTTCCTGTCTTGCACCATCTATTCAAATTCTTTCCATATCTTCATTATCCTTCTTATGACTGTCTGCAGCTGTTTTTTTCATGAGTTTTAGATCTCCCTATGCTTCAACCCTTTGAAAATAAAGTTCATTCGTTTGTTCATTCATTTACCCTGCAGAATCCAAAGCAACGGCTAACTTGTGATGTCATTAGCAGGTTTCCTCAGTGTGCATCCTGTTCCTCACCTCTTGTTCCATATGTTTCTGGGGGGTTTTGTGGAGCTGGTCTATTTAGAAGGTCCTTACAATATTCCGTCCACCTCTTCATTTGCTCTTGTATATTGCTGAGCAGTTTTCCATTCTTGTCTTTTATGAGGCAACTTGTTTGCTTGTATTTCCCTGTTAGCTTCTTTGTGCTGTTATACAGTTCTCTCATATTTCCTCTGGCTGCAGCATCTTCTGCCTCTCTTGCCAACTCCTCAATATACTTCCTCTTGTCTCTTTTCATACTTCTTTGTTTGCTTATGTGTACACTTCTTGAGCCTTGGCTTTGGAACTTCTGGTGTTGCTTGTGTTTAAATCTGCTTTCTTGTTTTTTCTGTCTTTTATCTTATTGATGGTTACTGTTGTTATCTATGCTTTTTGTTGTCGTTCCCTTTTCCCCAGTATTTCTTCACATGTCTCATTCCATACAGTTATAATTTGCTGCCAGTAGTCTTCTGTATTCACTACATCTTCCAGCTGTTGGAGCATTTGGAATTTGTTGGATATTGTGACTGCAAATTTGTCTCTTGTTTCTTGATTTCTTAGATGTCCTACATTAAATTGTTGTCTATAACTTTGCAGTGTTGCATATCTCTTGAGTTTCGTTTTTACTTTGGCTATCAGAAGGTGGTGATCTGATGCCATATCTGCTCCTCTATATACCTTTACATCCTGCAATGATGATCTAAACTTCTTGTTTATGCACATATGATCAATCTCCACTTTCTTACCTTAATTTCTGTTTGTATTGGCTGTTATCCACATCTTTTCCTTAGCTCTATATTTGTTATTACATCTGGCCATCTTATACGGAGGATCAGTTGGAGACATCTATTTACAAATGTCTGTAGCTTGGAGGTAATACTCTTTGAGACATGCCATGTCTACTCTTTGAAACATGCCATGTCTCTGAGCCATACAGCAAGACTGACTTATAATTTGAGTTAAAGATTCTAATTTTCTTCTCTCTGTATATAGCTGAGGAGTTCCATATTGGTCGAAGGGCATTAAAAGCGCATCTGCCTTTATTTATCTTTGAGCAGACGTCACCAGCTGTTCCCCCTCCTTTGTTAATGTTACTCCCCAGATATGTAAAGCTTTCTACTTTTTCAATGGCTTGATCATTGATCTTCATCGAGTCCATCTGCCTATTATTTATTCTCATTTCTTTTGTTTTATTTACATTTATGTGTAGTCCCATCTTTGCTGCTTCTGTTACTAATCTATTTGTTTTCTCCTGCATATCTTGCTGTCTATGTGATAGAAGGTACAAATCATCTGCAAAGTCTAGATCCTCCAGTTGTTTGTTAAATGTCCACTGTATTCCAGTTTTCTCTCCCTCTGTTGTCTGTCTCATAACCCAGTCTATGACCATGAGAAAAGTTGTTGGCGATAGCAGACATCCCTGTCTGACTCCACTTTGTACTTTGAAGGGCTCTGATAGTTTTCCTTTGTGTACTACTTTACATGAGGCCTCCTGGTAGAAATCTTGGATGATTTTAATGAATTTCTCTGGGATTCCATAATGTTTCCGCATTTTCCATATCACAGTATGGTCTATACTGTGGAAAGCCTTTTCAAAGTCCACAAAATTTACCTAACCTGCCACTCATTTGATTGTCCTATGATGATTCTGAGTGTTGCTATCTGGTCTGTACATGATCTTCCTGCACGAAATCCTGCCTGTTCTTCTCTAAGTTTGTCATCCACCGCCTTCTTAATACGGTCCAACAAAACTCTGGTCAAAATTGTTCCATCCACTGCTAGTAGTGTTATACCCCTCCAGTTGCTACATATAGTCAGGTTTCCTTACTTTGGCAGCTTGATAATGTGGCCTTCCTTCCAGCTCTCTGGGATGGCCTCTTTTTCCCAGATTTTCTTGAAGAGCTGGTGAAGCAACTCTGTAGTGTAAGGTATTTCTGCCTTCAGGGTTTCTGGTGGTATTCCATCTGGTTATATTATGAGCAGTTGTGTTTTCTCTTCCGCCTCTTTACAGTTTTTTACTTGCTATTTGATGTCTCTCCTTTCTCTTATGAGGTTCCATGTGTTTTCTGTGAGCTATTTCTTCTGTTGTTTATTTCTTTTGCCACAAACTTCTTCACATGTATTCCTGTATGCTTCCTGAATTGTGCACCAATGGTTATCTATACTTTCCTCTTCAAGGTCCTCCAGTGCTTCAAATCTGTTTCTCAACTTTAGGTTGAACAGAATTCTTGTGTCTTTGTTCATAATGTTCTGAGTATTATATTTCAGGCTTGATCTTTCTGCTCTGTCTTTGTGCACCCTCAATTTTATCCTCAGTGATGCCAGGAGAAGGTGGTGGTCTGACACTATGTCAGCTCCTCTCTTTACTCTAACATCTTGTAGGCAGCGTCTCCATTTTCTTTCTGTGGTGAAGTGGTGTGCTCATCTGGGGAGTTCCATGTAGTCTTGTGTATGTCTTTGTGTGGGAAGATAGTCCCTCCGATGACTAGATCATTCAAATTACAAAAGTTTACAAAAAGCTCTCCATTCTCATTTCTGTTTCATATGCCATTTTTTCTCATGATTAGTTCCCAGTTTTTGTTGTCTACTCCTACTTTTGCATTTAAATCTCCCATTACTATCTTAATGTCTCTCTTGTGTGTTTTGTCCAGTATTCCTTGGAGTCCATCATAGAATTCTTGCTTCTTATCATCTGCATTATTAGTAGGGCACAACACTGCATGATGGTGATTTTTCTTCCTTTTCCCTGAAATCTTGCTGCTATTATCCAGGGTGATTTGGTTCCCATTCTATTAATGCTTTTCTGGCTTCCAGGGACATCATAATAGCAACCCCTTCTGTGTTTATGTGGTCTTCATCCTCGTGTCACCCATATGACATTTTCCACCGTATTCGTCATGAATTCACCAGTTCCATTTATTCTCGTTGTTAGAAGAGGTGTCGGCAGCCTGACTTCCACTGACTGGCTTTCATCAGGTGTCTGCGTCAAACGTCTCTCTTGCAAGGATTCTTTCTGACTGTGGCTTATGTTTCTTTCTTCAACTGTTTCAGTGTCTGTGACAATTTGTTTATTCTGGCAGGGTTGTCAGCCCTGTTCTCCAACCTCCTTTAACCTGGAGGACAGGGTGTGCCCACTTTCCATTTTGACCTGATCAGCTTGATTGAACCTACCAGGAGCAAAACCTCCCGCTGATATAGCTCAAAATTTCCTCAAGGCACTCAAGCCGACCCACCGCTTCAAGGTGAGGCACTTGGGTCAGAGTAAGAAGTATGCTTTTATTTAAATTCAGTGTATTCAGGCTCCTCTCCCTCTCCCTCTCTGTCTCTCACACACCCTCCAACACCCCCCTCCCCCCAAGTTTTATTTAAAATGTTTACTGTCTTAATTAGATGAAGCTGTTTTTTCAGTATGATTATTATTGATTACAAAGTATATTTGTTTTGCTCAAGATTGTGTGTATCTATTTGCATGCATGCCTTTTCCTCTGTATCTATGTAAGTAATTCTACTGATAATCTTTGTCCAGTTTTCTGTTTCAAAATGTACTGTTAAGAAGTTTAAAAGTCAAACCACTTGCTCAACAGAGAGGAGAAAGAACTTATGAGCATTTATCCCTTCTTGTGTCACTGTCCTAGAATCGGCTGCCTATGAACAGTTCAGCTCATTATTTATGAGCATCACTTTTTAGTCTAATCATTTGATACACAGCCTTTTAAGAATGTTCTTTCTTTCACTGACATGCAGATTGACTGTTCACCATTTATTTAGGTTGTTAGTTTTTGTCCCCACAGCTTCATCAGTGTAAAAGTACAAGTTTTTGAAGTTTACTTTTCTTTGAAAGTTCATTAATTTCTTATTTGCATTTTACTTTTCTCTCATACTTATCAGTCACTTTTTTCTTTTTTTAATGCAAAAAAATTTTTTTTTTTCAATTATTAAAAACTTATCAGGGTTTAAATTTGTGTTTACATACCTTGCAGTTCATTAATTGCGTATATATCCTTACTTTTATCGTTCTATAACCCCATACGCTATATTCTTACATCCATTTGTCAAAATATGGTTTCCAAATGATATAAAAAGAAAATCAATAACCCTTTTTTTTTTGAGCTAGCTTAGACTCATTGCTTTCATCGTTCATCTTTTGTTCTATTCCTTTACCTACCATAGAACAAGTGGCACCTAATGATAGGCTCTTGTTCTCTCGCTTGGACAGAGGGGATGTGATCAGAGGTATACAAACGGAATTAGCCCTAACACTCAGCTGATAACATTCTGTTAATTGACCACTCTGATGCCATTTTCAAACACTCAGTTTTTCTGTCTGTCGTGATCACTGTCCATCTTTGACATCTCATCTGTAACATCACCAGTGGAAAATTAATATTTCCAAGTTTATAAGTTTGACAATATTCAGGATACATGATAGTTATCTGGGAGTGAACGGGGGGTTGAATGGTGCGAGGAGAAAAACATAATTTTGCACCTTTTTTTCTCTATTTTTTTTCCAGTTTAATTGAAATTTAGTAGCTTCATATAATAGAGAAAGCATGAAATAGAGACAGCATGAAAATAATGGACATAAATGTTTTCTCTTTCATTTTTTTTCTAGTATGTCCAGTTTATTATTTCTCTTTAAATTTTCTGGTAACTATTATCATAATGTGAAAAGTTATTTATAAGCTTTAATAGTTAATTAATTATTTGCAAAACTTTTACTTACCAGTTAAAGATAACAATGAATCTCAAAAGCACTTTCAGATTCATTTAATATAATTTAAAAGTTTTATAAACCAAACCATGGCAAAAAAAGTATAATATAATACACTTGGTCCTTGATTTATGTGGGGGTTACATACTGCAAAAAACCTTACATAAATTGAAATTGGAATGCATTAACACATAGAGAAAAAAGAGTGTTGCATGTAAAAATGTAAAATATAATGTCTTAAATTTTAAATCATGTTAATACACCAGAAATGAACACAAATATTAATAGAAAGATTATTGTATGCATTATTTGGTGTTAGTTACAAATTAGAGTGATTTGTCAAAATCAGGTGAAAATGTCATAACTGGGAGAATTCTTCATTTTTGTATCTGGTGTAAAGGGACCGTTTTCTTTATTTTCTCCTGTAGCGAGTTTCTAATCTATGTAGTTATCATGGCAGACAGTTGCATAGAAAGAACAACAGCAGTACGAATTTCTAATTTAATTTCTAAAGTTAAGATCCTCTTCCGTTCCAGTAGTAGAAGCGTTCCAGTAGTAGAAGCGCTTGTAGGATGTTTAGATAATAATAAATAAGATGAAAGCAGGATGCAATAAACGGATGGTAAGTGATGCATCATGACAGCACAAATCTGCTCAACGCTTTTCCACAAACCATTAACAGATTCCCACAAAAATACCCACAGAATATTTTCTATGATACCAACACTATCTTGTAGCCTTCCCATGAAGCCATTTTTCCACAATTTTGTGGGAAATTCCCTTGAAGTGGCAGTGCTGCAGTGGGACAATTCCAGCATGAAAGTAGTGTATTGGCCACGTTGTGGTGTAGGCTACATTATGGTGGGAGTGCCCAGTCACTTTGCACTCCACTGCATAAAATTGCATAATGGCAGATTTTTCTCACATATAATGTGCAGCTGGGAGAATTTAGTCTTGTGCATATTAGCAAAATCACATGCTGAATATGTATAAATCCAGGACCGGGTGTATATGTTATAATATTTATGTAATGTAGTATTATTATATTGCTGGAGATGCAGTATCAGTCAGATGCATAGCTGTATAAATATTACATGTTAAATGATAAAACTACAATATATCAACTAAATTAGATTTCTGTCCTTGTCTCTAACTAGTGTAATGTACTTTAAATAATAAATTTCATTGATGAATGCAAACTCTTATTCTTGAGATACATGTAAACTAAAGTTTGAATATGTATCTATTAAATAATGAAAGGTTTGTGTTTTTGAAGGTGGAACATTCTGGCAAAGTTAGTGACTTGATGGATATCTGAAACTGAGGAAACATTTTTTTTTTTTTTTTTTTTTTTAAACTCAGCTGAACAAATAAAATCAAAACAAACTTTACTTGGTTAAAAATATTGAATTTAAGATGTTATTGCTTTATAAAACTTCAAAGTATCTGCTGTCAAATGGTGTAAATTACTTTAGTATAAAATGAGTTAAGATAATATTTAATGTGTATTTAAAAGCATTTACCTGCTGAGAAACTTTAATACAATACTCAACATGAAACTTTTCTCTTAATTTAACATCTACAGCAAATCGTCTTCAAATACCTATTGCTAAATATTCCAGCTTAATATTTTTTTCTGGTCTTTGAATGGCCTTTCTTATGATACTAATATATCAGTCAGTATATGAAATGTTGATATATTATTGATTTTGTGAGAATGATGAATAATGAATCCTTTACATAATGAATGAGGAGTTCATTATATATGTTGGGAAAAGGAAGAGATACCAGCAGAATGGAAGGAAGGATATCTGGTTAAGTTGCCTAAGAAGGGAAATTTACAAGAGTGCACAAATTATAGAGGAATGTTACTATCAGTGCCAGGAAAAGTATTAAACAGGATTATCCTCGAGAGAGATTAAAAGAGTCCATAGACAAGAAACTAAGAGATGAACAAGCAGGTTTTTGACAAAACAGATCATGTATAGACCAGATAGCCACTTTGAGAATAATAGTTGAACAAAGTCTGGAATGGAATTCACCACTATACATTGGATTTGTAAACTACGAAAAGGCATTTGACAGTGTAAACAGAGAATCACTTTGGAAATTGAAGAGGCATTATGGAGTTCCCCTGAAGATCATTAATTTAATAAAGAAAACATATGAAGACATGACATGCAGAGTTCTTCATGAAGGACAGCTTACAGAACCGTTTGGGATAAGAACGGAAGTGCGACAGGGATGCCTCTTGTCTCCATTTCTTTTCTTACTAGCAATAGACTGGGTTATGAGAACATCGACAACACACAACAGAAATGGAATCCAGTGGTCTCTGAATAAGCAGTTGGATGATCTGGATTTTGCTGATGACTTGACTCTTCTGTCCCATAACCGTAACCAGAAGCAGGACAAATTGAAAACACTTGATGATAGGTCATAGCAATTAGGTCTGAAAATACACAGGGAAAAGACAAAGATAATGAGAATAAATGCAGGTAATGATAACAGGGTTGAACTTGAAGAAACACCAATACAAGATGTAGAATCGTACACTTATCTTGGCAGCAATATAGTTAAAGTTGGAGGGACAGACACTGATATCAAAATAAGAATACAAAAAGCAAGAGGAGCTTTCATTGCATTGGGAAATATTTGGAGATCAAGAGAAATCGAATCCAACACGAAAATAAGAATCTTCAACTCAAATGTGAAGTCAGTACTATTATATGGCTCTAAAAATTGGAGAACGACAAAGACAACAACCAGAAAGCTACAGACTTTCATAAATGGGTGCTTGCGTAGAATAGAAGGATTAAAATGGTATGACAAGGTTACCAATGTGGAACTGATGACAAGAACCAGACAAGTGCCAGTGGAACAAGAGATGAGAAGAAGGTGATGGCAATGGACAGGACACACACTGAGGAAACCTGTTGATAGCATTACAAGGCAGTCTGGAACCCCCAGGGCAAGAGAGGCAGAGGTAAACCAAGAAGCACATGGAGAAGAGATCTGGAAATAGAGGTGAAAATGATGAGAACGTGGAAAGAACTTGAGATGATGGCATGTGACAGGAGGACTTGGCATGTGTTTGTTGAAGGCCTATGCTCCTTTGGGAGTGGAGGGTTATGATGATGATGATTACTCATAAACATGCACGCACACACATCCACGTACACACATCCACATGCAGACACTAATAACAGACTGGGATTATCGGATTAAAGTTCCCTACATGCATTGTCTGTCTGTTAATGAATGCTTATATGTATATGTTAGAATGCATTTTTATTATCATTTTTTTATTGTTAGCTTTGCACTTTTTATGTATATGGACATGAGGAACACTTGTGAGAACGTTGTCTTGCAAAATTATTGATGTTGTTGTGCTGCTTTGCTTGATGCTCTAGCACTGTTGTGTTCACACGTTGCATATTATCTTTTATTTACTTCTACAATATTTAACCCTATGCTTATGCTTCAAAAGTGCATCAGTAATTCTTTTTTGTGAGCTGTCGGTATGTATATCATTTCATTACATTTTTACTTGTTATTCGGTGCTTTTTGCAGATAAGTTTATGTCATAATTAGTTCAAGTTCAAACATTCATTTTGTGGTAATGCTGTTTTCAAGGGTTTATACATTACATTATATGTCAGTATCTCAAAAGGAAACTAAAGTATCTCTATGTATTGCTATATGTTTTTATAGTTTAGTATCTCCAAGTATCATTAAAGATCTTCAGGTATCATTAAGTTTCTTAAAACATTGTTTTTAGGATATCATTAAATGCTTTTAAGGACCTTATGTTTCAAGAGGTGTCATTAAGTACCTTCGTGTTATCTTAAGTTTCTAATAAAGTTTAGTAATATCAATAGATTGTGAAGCATCTTCAAGTAAATTTGTCTTTGGAATATCATATAACTTTTCGCAATGTCATTAAGATATCACTGAGTATCTGCAGACTTGTGAAAGGTTAAAATGAAGACTTGATTTAGAAACAGTGAAATCTTTTGATGAAATAACTGTATCCCTTACAAGTGTGTGGTCCTGCACACTTCTAAGCTATGTCTTCACTTTATTACATACATATTTATTGTAAATCAACAACTTCTCATCCCACAGTTATATCATCAGCTGCAAAATTAGGCAACCGAAGACCAAACATATTTGCAACACTGCAAGCTTTACTTGTTTATATGAATGTAACATACATGAACAGTGTGATCCAGTACATTAAGTTTTGCTTATTAAAAGTATTCTCCCTATAAAAAGCCTATGAGCATTTTATAACCTCAGTTACCATCATACGTAATGGTTTCCTGCAACAATTTAGTATGAAGTAGATTTTATGCATATAATTTCATCTATACCTATCCTTGTCTGCTGTTTACTTGCCAGGTACTACAAGTGGTGATAAGACAATTGGCCTCAACCTTGAGCGCCCACTATACCTTGGAGGTGTTGACCCACTGGAAACCATAAATCCTAATACAGGCACTTTCAATGGATTTGTTGGATGTGTTGGAGAGGTACTTTACAGTTATAAATTATCCAAACATGTTACATGTTTAAATCAACAAGGTCATATTCACAAATGTATTTCTGTGTTAAATCATCTTATTGACACAATGCATTCAGCACTCTCTTTACATCTCACTATGGCTTGTTTTCATAGGGGAGGATTGGTTCCTGTAATTGAAAAGAACATTGCCTAAAAATCTGGCTTACGTAGCATATTTGTATAGATAATGGATAACTGATTTGTTGCATAGGAAAGAGATTTTGGCATACACTAACACAAAGATGCTGACAGCTAATGAAGAGGCTAGTTTCTCTCTAGCAGAGTAAAGGACTAAGTGTATTAATTGAAGAAGTAGAGGATGGTAAGATGATATAAAAAGTCGTACAAGTGAAATGAGGCCAGTGGTACTATTGCAGAGATCCTTGATGTGGAATGAGATATGGCAATTCTAAGGCACACCTTCACTAATTAAATCAATTTTTCAAATTGTCTTTAAGGTCAGAACAAGCTTTGAAGTCAGTGTTTAGTTTATACAATGAATCTGGGGTGTCAGAGTGGCTAAGAGGTATGGCATCTGCCTCGAATTCTAAAGGTACCAAGTTTTATTCCCAGTAGAGGGAATATAATTTATGTACATTTTTTTTCAGAACCAGTGGTCCTAATAATGTCATACTCCCTCCTGGTTTCCTAGGTAGTGAGATCGGATACCTAGCCTTCTTGGATAAGGGTGAAAAAAATAGAAGCTCCCTGTTGCGTGATAAATTCTCGCAACATCGTTTTATTACAATATCTATTTTATAACGCAAGGGCAACAACTGCTTGAAATTTATAGTCACTTTTCTCGGTAAGCATTTGTCTTCCCGCGTTGGTATTGAATGCAGTTAAGTTTTGAGCTGTGGTCTTTTTGCGCTGGACTGCGCATGACTGGTCTTGTTTTTTGGTCGATCGGTTTCCGCCCACCACTAGTGGAGTGAGCGATTTGAATGGCGAAAGAGATGCCTCGTTGAAGAGGGGATCTCCGCTATTTTTTGTTCTGTCAGGGATGTGTAGTCCTCTTAATGGATATTTCGTTTATTCGAGATAATACCTCTAGTGTTTCCCACATGTCGGGAGGCGTGATATTTCTGTGTATTTCCTGAAGGCAAGGTAAATTGACTTTTCATTAACTCTATCGATTTTGGGTCGTGAGCGATTTCGATTCATAGCCTGTCTTCGAAAGTCGTCGTCACGAGATGTTTTCCCAGCTCACATGTCGCTGTATTGTACTGCATCGGTTGATGCATGTCCCAAGGACCATTACTTGCTACTTTGTTAAATGAACTAGGTTTGGAAAACCTTTATTATCTAGAGGATATTTTTGAGGACATTATTTATACTTCGGCAGACGTGTCTGTCTTGCTGAAGTCAGACTAAGGAGAGTGAACTGATCTCATACATCTGGTTATCTCCTGGCTGTTATAGAAAAGGATGGAGTTTTTCACCTGACTACATTTACAGCACTATGAAATATAACATGCATCTGACTCATCATTGTAATGCTGTCTACCGTCTATTGCTGTATTGAATGTTGCTGTGATAATGACTGTTTGATGTGCCTACATATTCGCGTAACCATTTTGTCACTGTGGCGTCCACAATAAATAATGAAGAAAAACGTCAACGGCTGTTACAAGAATCATTGACTTTATACGTCGTGAGTTTACTGACGTTCTATGTGGATTGCCCTGTTATTTTTGTATGAACATTGTTTGACTGAACACATCTGCACACTACACAAAACCAGACATGCGGATACCATCCATCATCATATGGCATCACGCATCATTTGGTGGCCATAAGCTGGTTTGATTCTGGTACCAGCAAACACGGGGTCCCTTACCCACTTCATTTTCAACAAGAATTCATCAGCATCCTTCAAGAAATTAACATTCTTCAATACAGTCAACATCTTCAAAATTTTCAAAGTACTCGGCGTTGCCCGGTAAAAGTCAAAATTTCAACTTTTTGACGGAAACAAGAATTTGACAGTACCCGGCGTTGTTACATGTTGCCGGATAACTCGGACTGCTGTTATCTTTTACGCAAGTCAAGCAAGTTGCTGCTGTCAAGGTTCCAGTGCTGTCATTTTTGTGAAGGTCAAGTGCCGGTTGAAACGGGTTGTTTTCTGAAGAAGGCCAAGTACCGATTTCCATCAACTTACTTTTGGATTAGAAGGTCAAGTGCCGAAACAACTCAACACACAGTATTTCAGAAGCTCTTGTACCATCGTGTTAGCAGTGGAAGCAGTTCAGATGTGCCATCATCGTTGGAGCTTCGCTCTTTAGGACGTTGATTGACATCCGTTTTGTCTGCTGTTCTACGATTGGAAGCCTATAAGTTAAGTGGCCTGTTTGTATGTAAACTGTGCCCTTATACTTCTGCTGAGTCTTCTGTGTATCATCTCATTCTATATGTTATATGTCTATATGTTATTTGTATATTTATATGTTTATATTTCAGCGGGTTCTCGGTTGGGTGGTGTCTCCGTTAGATTATGCCACGTCATAGAGGTCGTCTATTGTGAGCGTTTTCTGTAGGGTTTGCAAATTTCCGATACTGGAATTTGCTAAGCGACTTCTGTTGCTATTTATGTTAGCTGTGATGACATGTTTTAATACTGTTTTCGTTATTATTTCGCATTCTTTAGTTTTGTTTTGATTTGTTTGTATTTGTTAGCCTACTCTTGTCTATAATTTAGTTTCATACAACATTTTTGTTTATACACTGTGGTGTCATGTATTTTGTTTAATTATAGCGCAGATATCGTCACATTTTTTGTGATATTTCATTAATTTCTGCTTTATTTTTAGTTGATTTCTGCGAACGTTTTTGTATTGTTGCTGATCTTTGTTATTGTTTACATTGTTATTGTTTACATTGTTTGCATTGTTTACATTTTCAATGTTTACATTCTGCATGTGTTTACATAGTCATTGTTTACAGTTATAGTAATTAGTTAATGGGCTATGCTAATGCACTGTTACTACTACACTGATGATAAATGAATGATGAATAGTGTCGTGCACTATTGAATGAGAAGTGCACTTATGATCAAGAATTGAGTGCTGATATTTCATATACAAGTTCTTTGATTGGAGACTTGTTTCCCACAGAGACTGGGATAATATAATGTGATGTGAATATACAAGTGCTTAATTAAGACTTGTTACACTTAGGTTTGAAATAAATTAGTTAATTATTTCAGGTTTTGGACTCATATGTTAGACAACATGTCTACATTTGAGCACTTTATTGAGCAGGGTAAATTGCTTGGGAAGACTGGTGATAAGTTAGAAGAATTTGCAACTGCTCGATATGATAAAGCAATGGAAGCTGAACAAAAGAAACTGCAGATGCAGGTGGATGAAAAAAGATTCCAAATGGAAATGGAAAAACAAAAAAGGGAATCAGAAGCTGAGGAGAGAAAACTCCAGCTACAGCTAGAGGCTGAAAATAAAAGACTTGAAAAAGAGGCTGAGAATAAAAGACTTGAAAAAGAGGCTGAAAATAAAAGACTTGAAAAAGAGGCTGAAAATAAAAGACTTGAAAAAGAAGCTGAAAATGAAAGACTTCAAAAAGAGGCTCAGGCTGAGGAAAGAAGATTACAGAGAGAGTCTGATGAGAGGAAAGAGAAAGCAAAAATGGAACATGAAGAAAAGGTCTTAGCTTTAGAGTTGGAAAAATTGAAATTGACGAGCATGAGTAATGGTAATGATTCAAACAAGGGTTCATCTTCTGGTAAGGCTAATAATGATACTTTTAAGATTAAGTTACCAACATTTAGTCCTTCCAGTGATGACATAATGTTCTATCTGGACAGATTTGAACAAGCATGTACAGCTCATAACATAGACAAAGCAAAAATATGTTTATCAGTTATCAGGGATACTGACAGGTAAAGCTCTAAGTATATTAAATATGGTGGATGAACCTGACAAGAACAATTATGAGGTTGTCAGGGCCGCTTTGTTAAAGAAATATCAGCTTAACGAAGACGGCTATCGTCTACAATTTAAAAACATGTTACCTGAAAATGGAGTTGAATTCTCCGAGTTTATTGCAAGAATACGCATTACTTTCTCACGATGGGTTGAACTATCTAAGACGGAAAAAAACTTATGAAGGACTTATGGACTTAATACTTAGAGACAAAGTCATGTCGTCTGTCAATGAGTCTTTCCTTGCTTTCCTTCATGAACGTAAACCTAAAACAATAAAAGAAATGGAAGATTTCTGTTGCCAATACGTAACTGCGCACCCACACATAACCATGGGTAACTCTAAGGTGAAAGAAGGTTTACCAGTTGCTTCGGCAGCTCCGTATGGCCAAAACTTTGCTCGTAGATTCCAACAAAATTTTGATAGAAAGAGTAGCGGTAATTTCTGTCAAAATCATGGAAATCAATTTCATGGTGATTCTTCTTCGAAGAATTGGAGACAACCTGATAGTACTCGTTACTATCACCCTAATAATTATAAGCATTTCAAAAGAGGATATGGTAATAGAGGTTATTCCTGCCGAAGACCTCAGAACCAAACAAATAGATGTTCGCATCAATGTGAACATGATAGTAATCGTGGAAACTGGAATTCGAACCAGGATAACAATTACAATAGAGACAATAATAACTGCAGAGATAATAATAACTCTGATAACTTCAGAGGTAATAATAGTCGGGGTAGATCTCAACACAAAAAAAAGAGATATCAGCAGGCTAATGCTGTACAACAGGAAACTGAGGGAGCCTGTAATCATGTTGTTGATAGTAAAAACTTTGACGCTGTCACTGGTTCTGCTTTTGACTTTGAGAGAGCAAACAAATGCCCCCAATGCAGTACTTTATTCGAACCGGGTACCATAACTACTTTGAGTTGTGGTCACCCACTTCCCGCTCTTCCTGCTGCTGTTGCGCATGATGGGAGGGGTTCTTTAATTCTACATAAGGGTCTTGTTAATGATACTCCGGTCTCACTACTTTTCGATTCCGGATGCACCACTATTGGTGTTAGACAATCGCTTGTAGATCCATCTTGTGCTACAGGAAGGGTTATTAAATGTTTCACATTTGGCGGCACTCTAGAAAAATATCCTACTGCTGTAATTCGCATTGCCACTCCTTTCTTTACTGGAGATGTGCATGCTTGTCTCTTACCTAATCCTATTGCGGACCTTATTATTGGTCGTATTCGCGGAGTTAGGGAGTGTACCCCACAGCAGATTGCTGCTTGGGAAGATAATAACATGCAAGCTACAAATGCAGTAGTTACAAGAGCACAAGCTCTACAAACACCCGAAACTTCACTGAATAGTGATAATGAAGTTGATAGCCAAGATAGTCACTTAGTAATTACTCGTGACTCTTTCATAAAATTGCAAGAAGAAGATCCTTCTTTAAAAAAATTCTTCGTTCTTGCAAAGAAAGGTGATCCGAATCAGGATACAAATAGAAAATCTTGGATTGCAATGAGAAACGGCGTACTTGTACGTATGGTACAAGATTCGACTACGTCGGCACATTCGCAAATTCTTGTTCCCAAGAGCATGAGAGTGCAAATATTACAACATGCTCATGACTCGCAATGTGCTGGACATATGGGTTTTTCCCGTACGAAGTCGAGAGTCCTTGCGGCTTTCTTTTGGCCTTTTGTCAATAAGGACATTCGTATTTACTGCCGATCATGCAAGGTATGTCAGGAGGTCAAATCTAGAGGACCACGACATGCTGCGCCTATCCAGGCTGCTGACATTCCTATTCGGCCGTTTCAGAAAATGGCCATAGATATTATTGGCCCTTTTAAGGTCAAGTCGGCCAGAGGACATCAGTTTATCCTTACATGTGTCGATATGTGCACACGTTGGCCAGAGGCTATTCCTCTTAAGAGCATATCTACTACAGATATCGCAGATGCTCTTTGGTTGATATTTTCTCGCTTGGGTTTCCCCAGAGAAATATTGTCAGACCATGGCACTCAACTCATATCTGACACTATGTCACAGGTAATGTCTACCTTACATATTGAACGATCTCTCAGTAGTATCTACCATCCTATGTCTAATGGGTTAGTTGAGCGTCTGAATAGAACGCTCAAGACTTTGCTTGGTAAGATAACTGAAGATCATCCTCAAGATTGGGACAGGGTTTTACCCGCGGCTCTCTTTGCCTATAGAGAAGTCCCTAATGAACACACAGGATTTTCTCCCTTCGAACTTGTCTTTGGCGCGCGTCCACGCGGCCCTATGTCTTTATTACACGATCTCATCACTGCCGATGATATTAGCGATGAAACTCAATCCTCATATGAGTATGTCATTGCTCTTAGACAAAAGATCATTGAGGCATGTAAGCTAGCAACTGCTTCATCAGAAATTGCTAAAGAGAAGGCAAGACAGTTTGCTAACAAGAATAGATGTCTACGACAACTTTGTCCAGGTGACAAAAGCATTCGTCCTACTCCCCAGTAGGGAAAATAGACTTCTTATTGCATGGAAAGGTCCGTATGCAATAGTCTCTCGGATTTCCGATGTTGACTATGTGGTCGATATTGATGGAAAGCATAAAACTTTCCACATAAACATGCTTTCGGAATTTCACGAACGTCCGGACTATTTGCTGCCTATTTTCCAGGCAACGGATGATGCTCCTGCACCTCACGGTCATTATTCATCCCTGTCTGTCATACAGGATGAGGAATCTACCTTCTCTGATGTTAATCTTCCCCTTCCAGTGGTTCCATTACATTCTACGGAATCTTGGAAAAACGTTTCTGTTTCTCCTAATCTTTCTGGTGACGAACATCGACAAGTCTCGTCGATGTTACAAACATTTCAGGATGTTCTCACTGACATTCCTGGACACACAGATGTCATAGAACATGACATAATTCTTACCGACAATAATCCAATTAGGGTTAGGCCTTATCCTATTCCTATACACTTTCAGTCGCAAGTGGAAAAGGAATTGGATGAAATGATTCAATTAAATATAATTGAACCATTGACTTCACCATATTCTTCTTCCATGGTTATTGTCCGGAAGAAGGATAAGAACATACGAATTTGTGTTGATTATCGCAAATTGAATCAGGTCACAAAGTTCGATGCTGAACCGATACCTTTGTTAGAAGATCTACTGATTAGACTTTCTAATTCTAGATTCTTCACTAAACTTGACTTGTCTAAAGGTTATTGGCAAGTGCCTTTAGCAGAGCATGCCAAACCTCTTACTGCTTTTTCTACACCTAGGGGTCTATTTCAATGGAATGTTATGCCTTTTGGTCTCATGAACGCCCCTGCCACTTTCGTTCGCATGATGCGTCGAATTCTGTCACATCGTTCGGATGTCATCGCATACTTAGATGACATCTGTCTCTTCAGTGATACCTGGGAAGATCACTATTTAGGGTTATATGACTTACTGTCCACTCTACGTGAGAATAATTTGACAGCGAAACCTTCTAAAGCTTTTGTTGGTTTTGGTGAAATCTCTTTCCTGGGTCATCGTGTTGGTCATGGTCTCTTGAAGACAGAAGACCACAATACTTCCAAAATGCTGAACATCTCTGTTCCTAAAACGAAGAAACAAGTTAGGAGTCTCTTAGGTTTAATTCAATTTTATGGGAGATTTATTCCAAATTTATCTTCGATCATGGCACCTCTCTCAACATTGTTGAAGAAAGGTTCGCCTAATCTGGTCCGTTGGTCTGAAGAATGCCAATCTTCACTAGACCAAATCAAGAATATATTTTCTTCTCCTCCCATCTTAAGATTACCTACTCTTGATAGGACTTTTGTTCTTCGGAGTGATGCTTCATCCACTGGGATTGGAGCAGCACTGATGCAAGAATATGCAAATACTCTGCATCCTGTTATGTACATTTCTAGAAAACTAAATGCGGCAGAGAGGAACTACTCGGTTTTAGACCGTGAGTTGTTAGCGATGGTTTGGTCAATTCTAAAGCTACAAAGATTCCTCCTGGGCGCACATTTCATTCTAGAGACTGATCAGAAAGCTCTTACAGCTATTCAGACTAAGAATTTGAAGAGTTCGAGATCCACTTGATATGCTATAGCTCTTCAACCTTTTCACTTCACGGTACGAGCTATCCGTGGTGCGGATAATGTGATGGCTGACATTTTGTCTAGATGCCCACATGACTCCAACTAATACTTCTGTCCTATATTTCCATATATTACAGAGTCATAACACACCTATATTTCTACAATAGATTAGCACATCTGTACTTACTTTATATGTAAACACTATCGTGCTTTGTTGTCATCTTCTTCTGTTCGTTTTTTAAGATGATAGAGGAGGACTGAGTAGTTAATATAAGGGCCGTTAGTTTACTAAACAGCCACAATTATTAATAATGTATTGTACCTTATGAAGCATATTAGTTATTAATTAGCATTATATTGCTTGTACTTTCTCAGAATGTCATTGTTGAGCTGAGGACTTACCTTACTAGTATCAAGCATGACGAGTTCTAGATTGTGTACTTACCCTCGGAATACCAGAGCATATGTCCTGGATCGTCATGTAGTTTAACTTTACTATGTATGTCACGTAGCGTTTAAAGGATAAGAGAATTATTTAGAGGAAATAATAGATCTGATGTGGAAGATTTGGCTCAAGGAATCCCTGCTGGGTTTTCCCACTTCCGAAGGGTGACGAAGAGGGTAAATTCTCCTAACTCGACAGGTCTGGAAAAGATTGTAAGGAGATATTTGGTCTCTCGCTACCGTCGTCCCCTTCTCAGTTATCTATTATTATTATTCTTTAAATTATATTATATTTTACGAGCCCCCCCTCCCTTATAAAGGAAGATAAACATAGACAATATTCAACATCTAATGGAAGGAACAAAGCGTGGGGTACAGTATATACACCCAATTGGTTTATTGCAATAAAGTGAATAGATGGTGAATGATAGTATTGTCGATGGAATTAGTGTCTGCTGTATGTATTATGTGTCTCACAATTCAAGTGTTTTTCATCATGGATGACTAAACTAGGCATTGATGTAGTGAGGTTCCTTTTCCGTGGACTTAGCTTTTCAGCCCCTGGCTGATAGTGAAGTGTGGTTAGTTCTCCGGTCTCCTGACGTTGCCCCGGTAGGTCTTGAATGGTTCGGATTTGCCTTCTCTGTGCTCGACTCCGTATTCTGCGCTGAGATTGGACTGTCGTGCAAGGCTCCACCATAGACTACTCAAAGATGGACGCTAACCCGCAATTAGACACGTGGCTTCAGTGCTTTTAATGCGAGAATTCGCCGATCTGGCTTAGACCTAGCTTTCTTGAGGGTTCCTGGGGCGTAAGTGAAAAATGCTGGCTTTGCCGCCTTTTAGCGGGTCATTTCCGCTTGGACACGTGATCCATAGCGGGCATCATGTGACCTTAGCGTCAAATAAACGCTCCAATCAATAGCGTTAAAAGTCACGTGGGGTTTTCCTAAAGTGGCCTATACTGGTTCTCCCAAGTACAAGCAGTTCTAAATTAAAACAGGTTCCTAGCTACCGAGGTCATTGGTCAACAATGACGTCGTATCTAAAAATAGCGAGGGGAAAATACCGAACGCTAGGAGATTTTTCCGCAAGTGACAATTCCCGAGACTTTGCGATCATGCATTGAGGATGAGAAAAAATGATGTCACGTAAATAATAAAAAAAATGAAGAGAAGATTGGGCAAGTTGTCACACAAGCCCCTCCTCAAGTTTGACGTTCCGTCCAACTCCTCTTGTCCTGTCTTCCTCTTCTTTTCCAGTTTCTCATATCTCCTCGGTTGCGTCCGGATGTCTGCTCAAAAAATCTGCCCCTACGTTGTTCTTCCCAGGTATGTATTCTATGTGAAAGGAATATGGCTGCAACAGGAGTGACCATCTCATAAGCCGGGCATTAAGGTTCTTCGACGCTGCAAGAAATATCAACGGTTGGTGATCACACTGCACCGTGAACTTTTTCCCGTATAAATATGGTTGAAACTTCTGCACAGCCCATATTAGCGACAGACATTCTCGTTCGATGGTAGAGTAGTTCTGTTCAGCAGGGTTCAATTTCCTACTAGCATATGCGATGGGGAATAGAGTTGCAGAAGGTCTATCACTAGGCTGCAGGAGAGTGGCTCCTATCCCTATATTGCTAGCATCTGTTCGCAGCGTAAAGTTCAGAGTTAAGTCAGGCAGTCGCAGAATTGGCCTAGCTGTGAGTTTCTCCTTCAGCAGCGTGTAGGCATTTTCGCACTCCGCTGTCCAGGTTACTTTGTCCGGGTTCCCATTCTTGGTTAATGCGGTCAATGGCGCACTCAGGGTATTAAAATCTTTAATATATCTCTGGTAGAAGCCACATAGAGACACAAATGACCTTACATCCTTTTTAGTCTGGGGTCGTGGGGCCCGCTGTAACTTCTCAATATTACGCGCATCTGGGAACATGCATCCATGCGAGATAGTGTGTCCCAGGAATTCTAGTTGCTCGCAGGCAATTTGACATTTTGTAGGGCGAGCGGTGAGTCCTGTTTCTCTAAGTCTTTCGAAGAGTAGGGAAACTGCGTCCAGGTGCTCCTCAAAGGTGTTCGTGGCAATAAGTATGTCGTCCATGAAATTACTTATCCCAGGGTGGTTCAGGGGTTCCAGTAGCTTCCTCATCATACGAGTAAAGACGCTTGGGGCGTTGCTTAGCCCAAATGGCAATACATTAAACTCGTAATGGCCTTCAGAAGTACTAAATGCTAACATATGTCGAATTTCCTCTTTTACCGGGATCTGGTAGTACCCTTTGCTAAGGTCTATCTTCGAAAAGTATCGTGCTCTACTCAGCTTGGTGAAAAGCTGATTCTGATCCGGTAAGGGCTCCGCTTGAAATTCTGTTACAGCGTTGAGCCTTCGGTAGTCTATGCAGAGGCGATGTTCTCCTGTGGATTTTCTAAGCAACACTACACTCGCACTATAAGGCGACTCTGATTTTGAGATAATATTTTCCTTAAGCAGGTACTCGATTTCCTCACTCAATGCCTTTGCTTTAGCATAAGGAACAGGATAGTTCTTAACTCGTACCGGGGCGAGGTCTGTTAGCTTCATATCAAATTCTATCAGGTTGGTCATGCCAGGTTTATCCATGAGTGTACTAGGGTGTTTTCTCAACAACTGTTGAACCCGTGCCTGCTGATCCTCCGTTAAAGTTGAACTAATCTGAACATCTTGATGAGTTTCGCACTGACGAAGAGGGTATTCACAGGAGGTCAGGGGTTCTGCCTCAGTTTCCGTCGCAATAGCCAGTGTCAGGAAATGTGCTGGTTCTGCACCTGGTCTTTCATAATATCGCTTCAGCAGGTTTATGTGGTAAATTTTCTGCTTCCCCTTTATGGCAATCTTGTAATTAGTGCGCGACATTTTCTCAACAATTTTATATGGACCTCTCCACCCGATTTGCAATTTATTATTGCTACTGGGCAGGAGTAATAATACCTGTTCTCCTACTTCTAGCTCCCTATCCTTCGCAGTGCGGTTGTAGTAACGCGCATGTTTACGACGGGCACGGCGTACATTTTCCTTTGCCAGTTCCCATCCTGTTTTAAGGCGTTGGGTCAACTCCTTCACGTATTGGGATGCAGAGGTGACCGTCTCATCAGCTTTATCATCTGTCCAAGTACGTAACAGTGCCTCTAAAGGTCCTTTTATAGGTCTACCAAACAGCAGTGTGGCAGGAGGCATCCCAGTAGAATTGTGGGGTACTTCGCGGTAAGCAAATAGTGCTGCGGGTAAGTATTGATCCCAGCTCTCTGGTTTTTCCTGCGCAAGTTTCCGAAGGATGGAAATAAGGGTCCCGTTAAACCGCTCCACCTGGCCATTTGCCTGGGGGTGGTAGGGAGAGGTGTGGATATGTCGGGCCTGAAATATCCTAAACACTTCCTCGGTGAGTTTTCCTCGGAATTGGGAACCATTATCTGTCAGGATCTGTGACGGAAACCCTAGCCGAGTAAATATGGTGAGCAGAGCCTCAGCAACATGCTTAGAATCACAGGCGGGCATAGCAATTGCCTCTGCCCACATGGAGCAACAATCCACTAACGTGAGTATATAACTGTTTCTCTTTTTGCTACGAGTAAGTGGACCCACAATATCCACCGCTACTCGTTCGAAGGGTGTGCCCAAGATTGGCATTTCTCCCAGAGTGGCTGGGGCCGTCCAGTGTTTCGGCGCTGTCCTCTGGCACTGCGGGCATGATTTCACATATCTCTGGATATCGGCGTTGATACCTGGCCAATAATAATGACATGAAATACGCTGAATCGTGGCACTTATGCCCATGTGGCCACTAAACGGAAGGGCATGGCCCATTTCTAGGACCTGGGCTCGGTATGCTGATGGAACCACAAGTTGCCCATGTTCCTGTCCTCCATTTCCTGCTTTCCGATGCAACAGCCCATTTTTCTTGTAGAAGTCTCCCTTTTGGAGAGGAGTGTGCGCTCTCGGTAGTTTTTTGTAGCAGGGTGCTAGAGATTGATCCTCCGTTTGTGCCTTTTTTAATTCCTCAGGAAGGATGTTGGGTGGGGATTCCAACTCCGTATTCCGTTTGGCCTGTCCTCTAGTGGTGACAGCCGCCACAACCAGAGGGTGAATGGGTTCTCCCAAGAACACATACCTACACCCTAAGATCAAGGGATAAATAGGGTCGTCCAAGATCGCTGCACGGATTTCCCCAGTCACATATTTTGATTTGACCTTAATCTTGGCTATGGCCAAACGCATAGGTGCTGCACTTTTAGTAGGTCCTTGTATTTCTATAGTGTCTTCTGTCATCTGGTCAGGCTTGACTAGGGATGCACAGACAACTGCGTCGAATGCAAGGCCTGTATCATAAAGGCAGGTCACCTCTTGGTCATTTACGAGGACTGTCTCAACGACCGGGGGATGTCGGGGTTTGTCCAGAGGTTCTTCCGGTCCATTTCCCCTTGCGGCACTTTTACGTAAGCAGGCAGCATGATGAGGTGGGTTTTTCCGGTTGCACTCCTGCGTATTGTGGGTGATGGTTCTACAGTGCTTACACCATTTTTCCCCTTGCCTCTGCTGCTGGAAATTAGATCTCTGAGTAGTCTTGTAGTCTGGCTTGTCATGCTTTTTGAAGTTAGTATACGGTGGTTTCACTTGGGGGTCCATGTGTGACTGAGCGGTCTGTCTAGGTACGTAATCTGGTTGTTTCCGTCTGGGTGGTGGATTCTCTGATAGTGCTGCCTGATATCGTTCCGCTAACTGGACTATGGATTCTAAAGTGCTGGCCCCATTCTCTGTCAGGAATCTTCTCATGTCGGAAGTCATGGTGTCCTTCAGTTGTTCGATCATGACCATTTCCTTCAGGCCTTCCCAATCATGAGTAAAATTCCCTAGGGCACCCCACTTCTCCACGTAGGAATCCAGTCTCGCAGCAAACTGAGCAAAGTTCTCTCCGACTTCCCTCCTAGAGTTACGGAACCTCTTCCTATAGGCGTCAGCATGTAGCTCATAACGAACCAATAGTGCCTTTTTCAAAGAGTCGTAGTCATCCTGTAAACCTGGAGGAAGCTTGCTATACACGTCATAAGCAGTTCCTCTAAGCCCTTGCGACAGTTTCAGGTTCCATTTGCTCTTCTCCAAACCAAACGTGGTGGCAAACTTCTCAAATTTGTCCAGATACCTATCGATCGAGTCGGCTTGTTCCGAGAAAGCTTCGAATGGAAACGTCAAGGGTCCCAAAGTTGACATGAGTGAGGATGGCAAAGGTCCTGTGCCCCCTGCGTGCAAGGAAGGCATATCATCTGACCGTGGCGATAGGTTGCCTGAGGAGGTAGATGCGGTCGCACCGGCTACTGGTTCAACTCTTTGAGCTTGTCCCTGCATCTCTAACTGCTTCATCTTCAATGCATGCTCGCGTTCATCTCTCTCGCTTCTTTCTCTAGCGTCTACAGCTTTTATCCTCTCATCTATTTCTGCTAACTTTATTCGCTCTTCTCTTTCAGCTTTCGCTGTTTCTCGAGCGTAATACTTATCAGTCTCAACACTGACATAATTTGCAAGGTCCACCCCACTATAACCTAGATCTCGACCGGCCTCCCCTAGTGCTGCCTTAAGCTTAACTAATTCAGCCATCTTTTGCAGTTAAAGTCCACACTGAGTAAGCTAGTGCTACCTTCCAATAGTATTTCTAACAACAAGTAAATACTAATTATTTATCAGACTGCTGTAGAATGAAATTACTACAGTTATGGAGACTTAAGGTCTGTAATTCAATGAAATACAAATCATGAACTAACTTAATTAAATACAACATAAATAAAGGGATTCACCAATCAATGCCTGAAATTCTAGAAAAAATGTTTTCTGTCTTTCTAGAGCTCACTGTGTGAAAATACATGTGTTAAAATGGTATACTGTAATGACTGAATGAATGATACTATCCCAGAGGTATGATAAAATACATAAGTTCAAATCCCGGACCGAGACACCAGTGTCACGTAGCGTTTAAAGGATAAGAGAATTATTTAGAGGAAATAATAGATCTGATGTGGAAGATTTGGCTCAAGGAATCCCTGCTGGGTTTTCCCACTTCCGAAGGGTGACGAAGAGGGTAAATTCTCCTAACTCGACAGGTCTGGAAAAGATTGTAAGGAGATATTTGGTCTCTCGCTACCGTCGTCCCCTTCTCAGTTATCTATTATTATTATTCTTTAAATTATATTATATTTTACGAGCCCCCCCTCCCTTATAAAGGAAGATAAACATAGACAATATTCAACATCTAATGGAAGGAACAAAGCGTGGGGTACAGTATATACACCCAATTGGTTTATTGCAATAAAGTGAATAGATGGTGAATGATAGTATTGTCGATGGAATTAGTGTCTGCTGTATGTATTATGTGTCTCACAATTCAAGTGTTTTTCATCATGGATGACTAAACTAGGCATTGATGTAGTGAGGTTCCTTTTCCGTGGACTTAGCTTTTCAGCCCCTGGCTGATAGTGAAGTGTGGTTAGTTCTCCGGTCTCCTGACGTTGCCCCGGTAGGTCTTGAATGGTTCGGATTTGCCTTCTCTGTGCTCGACTCCGTATTCTGCGCTGAGATTGGACTGTCGTGCAAGGCTCCACCATAGACTACTCAAAGATGGACGCTAACCCGCAATTAGACACGTGGCTTCAGTGCTTTTAATGCGAGAATTCGCCGATCTGGCTTAGACCTAGCTTTCTTGAGGGTTCCTGGGGCGTAAGTGAAAAATGCTGGCTTTGCCGCCTTTTAGCGGGTCATTTCCGCTTGGACACGTGATCCATAGCGGGCATCATGTGACCTTAGCGTCAAATAAACGCTCCAATCAATAGCGTTAAAAGTCACGTGGGGTTTTCCTAAAGTGGCCTATACTGGTTCTCCCAAGTACAAGCAGTTCTAAATTAAAACAGGTTCCTAGCTACCGAGGTCATTGGTCAACAATGACGTCGTATCTAAAAATAGCGAGGGGAAAATACCGAACGCTAGGAGATTTTTCCGCAAGTGACAATTCCCGAGACTTTGCGATCATGCATTGAGGATGAGAAAAAATGATGTCACGTAAATAATAAAAAAAATGAAGAGAAGATTGGGCAAGTTGTCACAATGTACTTATGTCATTACATGTCAAAGAATGTACTATTTAAATTTTCCTATCAGATTTGTACATCCATTTTTAAAGACAATATTAGAGTATGCTGTTTAATGATGATTATGGTAACTTGCATACGTATATTGTGTTTACATGCTAACGTGATGTGTGTTGGTGACACCTCCCCAATGTGAATATTTTTTGAGACATATTTATTTTTCTGTTGAGGTATATCCTCACCAGACACTCTATATTTAGCCTCATGTTAGGCAATTTAATTAATTATCAGCGCATAATTCGTGTGTTTTGAGCCGCTTATCGCATGCTCTTTGATATTTAAAAAAAAAAAAATATGTTCCACATTTTTTTTTTTATCGGGAGGAGGTGGTGATATGTTGCGTGATAAATTCTCGCAACATCGTTTTATTACAATATCTATTTTATAACGCAAGGGCAACAACTGCTTGAAATTTATAGTCACTTTTCTCGGTAAGCATTTGTCTTCCCGCGTTGGTATTGAATGCAGTTAAGTTTTGAGCTGTGGTCTTTTTGCGCTGGACTGCGCATGACTGGTCTTGTTTTTTGGTCGATCGGTTTCCGCCCACCACTAGTGGAGTGAGCGATTTGAATGGCGAAAGAGATGCCTCGTTGAAGAGGGGATCTCCGCTATTTTTTGTTCTGTCAGGGATGTGTAGTCCTCTTAATGGATATTTCGTTTATTCGAGATAATACCTCTAGTGTTTCCCACATGTCGGGAGGCGTGATATTTCTGTGTATTTCCTGAAGGCAAGGTAAATTGACTTTTCATTAACTCTATCGATTTTGGGTCGTGAGCGATTTCGATTCATAGCCTGTCTTCGAAAGTCGTCGTCACGAGATGTTTTCCCAGCTCACATGTCGCTGTATTGTACTGCATCGGTTGATGCATGTCCCAAGGACCATTACTTGCTACTTTGTTAAATGAACTAGGTTTGGAAAACCTTTATTATCTAGAGGATATTTTTGAGGACATTATTTATACTTCGGCAGACGTGTCTGTCTTGCTGAAGTCAGACTAAGGAGAGTGAACTGATCTCATACATCTGGTTATCTCCTGGCTGTTATAGAAAAGGATGGAGTTTTTCACCTGACTACATTTACAGCACTATGAAATATAACATGCATCTGACTCATCATTGTAATGCTGTCTACCGTCTATTGCTGTATTGAATGTTGCTGTGATAATGACTGTTTGATGTGCCTACATATTCGCGTAACCATTTTGTCACTGTGGCGTCCACAATAAATAATGAAGAAAAACGTCAACGGCTGTTACAAGAATCATTGACTTTATACGTCGTGAGTTTACTGACGTTCTATGTGGATTGCCCTGTTATTTTTGTATGAACATTGTTTGACTGAACACATCTGCACACTACACAAAACCAGACATGCGGATACCATCCATCATCATATGGCATCACGCATCACTCCCATGTGCAAGTTGTGCAGTAGGAAGTTGTCCTACACTGTAAGATGTCTTTACTTGTAGTGGTGAATAAGAAGGGCTATCACCACACCTTTACGCGAATGTTCAATGTCAAAGTTGATATAACTTCTTCAATTCAACACTCCAACAAGAGGCACGCCAAACGGGCCAATACGTTAATACTCAAGTCGTTGGAGGAAAAGTTCATGCAATTTATTGATGTGACACGGTTGACAATACGAAACAGTTACTTCTGACGAATGACGATCAACATGTAATAGGACGGTAAAACATGGCGTAGTATTCATTCTTGAAATAGATATATGGATAGATCCGCAATAGAATTCCATCATCAATTTAGGACTGATCATATTGCATTAATATAAAGTACATCTTGACGATGAGGCAGTTAGATTAAAAGGGTGACATTCAATTGTCCTTTTGACCTTGACAATGACTGTGAGATCCCCATGATGTCTCCTTGCATCTGAGGTCTCTCGCATAAATACGTTCCTGACTTTACTGGCCTCATGATCAATCAGATTATAACAATTTAACATATGTCTATGGATGACATCCTTGACGTATAGACTGATAATAATATTTTATTTGAATCACCTCTGTTACAAACCGAAACTCTCAAGACGGCTGCTATAAATATGCCATAGCGTAGATTCCATTCATAATATAAACAATGTTCATACTTTGAACACTTTCAAAGCTTCCTATGTATAGATGTTGTGACTACAATCCTTTCTAATACTAATATCGTATGGGTACCAGCTGGAGGTCAACGAAAAAAGAAGACGAAATAATTCGCACAAAATTTATCGATTAATAAATCTATTACCTGGCGTGGATGACCTAAGGGCTATTACTTGAATTGCAGTGAGCCAGTCATCAAGCAAGTATAATAAGTCCGAATCAAGGACTAAAAACATCAGACTCACAGTCTGGAAAGGAACCCTGCCTTGTTCCATTCGCGAGATATGTCATCTGGCCTCTCTGGCAACAAAACGCGCTAATTTTCAAATATAAAAAAATCTGCGTTCTCGTGTGCAATAAACTATAATACTCACAACTGAGTTGGTGTGTACATATTTCCAACAGATGTAGGACCTAGGACTACATTTATCTGTTAATGCCTGTTAAGGACATAATATGTACGCAACAGTAGGCCATAAGGCTGTTGCCCTGGCAGAATTTAAAAATTAGAAACCTACCCACCAAATATATTTATAGAATGTGTGATTCCTATATACACACATTGGGATTCTCGCCAGTGCTATGGAGTTTGTGCACTGTGCTGAGATCCTCCTTGTGTGATCTAAGGGATGAGATTGGAGCACTGATGGTTATTCATGTGCAATGAAGATAGTCCTTAAAATGATGAATCTTTGTTTAAGATCTGATCAGAAGTAAATGAATAGATGTAATATGAAAAACACATTATCTCCGCATCGTAATGGCAAAGTTTCTTTTTCATTATGTCTGCATCTAGCAGTCACTATATTTTGCAAGAATACACAAATTTGAAACAGAAAATAGTGGAAGTATTTAGATAATAAGTCATGGTTAAAACTGACACAACTCCGCCTATGCCGGTCCCAAGCCCGGATGAAAAAGGAGGAGGGCGGCCTGCATGGAGGCCGTAAGGAGGCAGCCCCTCCACCATGCAAAGGCACAACAGGCCAATCACCTGTTTGCTTTAAATCATGATTACGCGAACTACAAGAGAGAAAACCGGATTGATTCTAAAGGCGACGAACTGGAACGGACTACGGACTACGACTTATGGAACTTGGAACACAAGAAGTATAAATGGGAAGGAAGAGGAGCTGGTGGAAGAGATGAGGAAAGCAAAACTAGAAATCCTGGCTATAACGGAAACGAAGAAAAAAGGACAAGGAGTCATGGATCTCGATGGCAACACGTTGCTCTACAGTGGTGTACCCATATCTGAAAGAGCTAAAGGGGGCGTGGGTTGCATTGTAGCCCAAAATCAAAAAGATAGTATCAAGGGATGGAACTTTGTCTCGGAGCGCATTATGGTTGTAAAACTAAAAGAAGGAGAAACCATAGTCAACCTGGTCATAGTGTATGGGCCAAATGAGGATGAGAGAGCAGAGGTCAAGGAGGAATTCTTCGAGCTGCTTCAAAGGACAGTGGATGACTGCCTAGATGAAGTTATTATGCTCGGAGATTTTAATGCCAGAGTTAGAAATGACCATGCTAGATGGGGTGGAGTTATCGGAAGATATGGAGAAGATACTCTCAATGACAATGGAAAGCGACTGCTTAGATTCTGCAGTGAGCAGAATCTGATCATTACAAACACAAAGTTCCCCCATAAGCGCATACATGCATACACTAGATGTGAACCAACCAAGAATGAGAAGTCAGTGATCGACTATGCCATTGTTCGGAGAAGCTCATTCAGATATGTCCGAGATGCAAGAGTCTGGAGGGGGCCAGAGATTGGAAGTGATCACTACCTGCTAACAATCAAACGAACAACTGAAAGAGTTGCTCAGCCTAGGAACTGCCCAACATCACGCAAGAAACCAAGTAAACGAGCAGGAGAAATGAGCATTAGGACCTACAAGCTGAGAGAGCCAGAAATTAAGACCAGATATCAGGGGCTTATTGCTACAGCAGTGAGCAACACAGAAGAACAACCTGATGACTTGGAAACCCTCTGGAATAAATTCAAGGATATCATAAAGACAGCTGCTGCAGAAGCATGCGGTGAAGTCCGACTTGGGAACCAGAGAAAGAGGACACCTTGGTGGACAGAGGAAGTCAAAGAGAAAATAAGAGAGAAGAAAATGGCATGGAAACAATACTTAGGAGCTAAAAAACACAACAGGACAAATGGAAAAATATAGAGAATATGTGACACTCAGAACAGAAGCAAAGAACAAAGTGCTAGCAGCAAAACAGAAGTCCTGGGAAGAATTTGGAGAAAAGCTAGAAAAAGATGCACAAGAAAACCAGAAATTGTTCTATAAGACCCTAAAGAACATGAGGAAAGAAAAACAATGCCCTCTCAAATTTATAAAGGACAAGCAAGGCAAATTGCTTACTGCCCCGAAGGAAGTAATGGAAAGATGGAAAGAATATTTCTCAGAACTCCTGGATGGTGAGCATGGTGAAGCATCAGAAATGATAACCACTAGCACAGAAGAGAAAACCAATGATGGTGAAGATGACATAAAGATGGAAGAACTGAGGGCAGCACTAGAGAAAATCAAGATGGGCAAAGCAGCAGGGCATGATGGTATAACACCAGAAATGGTTAAGTACATGGGAGCATCAGGCGACCTATTACTCTTAAAGGTCCTACAGGCAGCATGGTGCAACAAGACCATACCAAAGGATTGGGAGATTGCCATCATAACACCAATTTTCAAAAAGGGTGACAATCGACAATGTGGAAACCATAGAGGCATATCCCTTCTCAGTGTCCCTGGTAAAATCTACTCTAGAATCCTAGAGCAGAGACTCCGACGCCTAGCTGAGCCACAATTGGATGAGGTCCAGTGCGGATTCCGAGCAAACCGAAGTACTCAAGACCTAATCTTCACACTCAGACAGCTGAGTGAAAAGGCCCTTGAGTATAAGAGTGAGATCCATCTTTGTTTCATAGATCTGGAAAAGGCGTTTGACAGGGTCCCCTGGAGCAAACTTTGGGACTGTTTGGCAAGGAAGAATATTCCAGCACCTCTGATTCATGCTATACAGAGCTTCTACAAGTCTTGCAGAAATTATGTGAGGACAGCAAACCATAAGTCAGAAGAGTTCAGGACCACCACTGGTGTAAGACAAGGTGATATCCTATCACCTTACCTCTTCATACTCCTTATGGACGATGTCATCAAGGCATGTAAGGAGAGAACAAGAAAGTATTCAGTGGGGTACTGGAAGATGAGACAGGTCTATATTTCGGAGCTGGCATTTGCTGATATTGTTGCCCTGATTGCTAAATCAGAGGCATATCTCCAATCCAACCTGCAAGTCTGGAAGGAAGAGCTGGAGAAGAGAGGGATGGTCATAAGCAGCTCTAAAACAAAATCCATGGTGATATCACGAGAAGAAAGAAAACATCAGATTAAGTTGGGAGAACAGGTCCTGGAGCAGGTCGACCACTTTAAATATCTCGGAGCTATTATAGACCGAAAGGGAGGCATCAAAGAAGAGTTGGCCACTCGAAAAGCAGTGGCTGGGAGACTTTTTCAGGCCATAAATCGTGGATTCCTCAGCAAGAAAGAGGTTGGTAAGAAAACAAAGATGGCTGTATACCGCTCCACCTATGTCCCAGTCTTGACATATGGATGCGAGTCGTGGGCAATGACTACAACCCACAAAAGCCAGATCCAAACCTCAGAAATGAGGTATCTGAGGAAAGTGGTTGAAGTAACAAGAAGAGACATGGTCCGCAACCAGACGATCCGTCAAGGCCTAAAATCCCATCCGCTGCAGACCCAAATAGAACAGTCCCAACTAAGATGGTTTGGCCATGTCTGCAGAATGGGAGAAGATCGGCTACCACGACAAGCATGGGAAACAAAGAGCCAGGGATCCAGACCTCCAGGACGACCCAGAGTCCGCTGGGAGGACAACATTAGACAATCTTTGAAGGACCGAGGACTAGAATGGAACCAGGCCAGGAAGAAGACAGCTGATAGAATGGTCTGGCGCTCTCTCTTCCAAACCTCTACACCTCACGGTAGAAGGGGAACGACTAAGTAAGTAAAACTGACACAGTCAAGTTTTCCCATGTAAAGCATGAATGTAGGAAATAATTGCTTACAACACTGTTGAGTGCACATCATGGGGTGAGGCAACCTTAATAAAGTTAAACTTAGAATGATTGCTTCGCAACATGAAGTGTCTCACATAAATGCTAACTGTATGACAAAGCACGGTAGCTAATAATGACGGGATAGTGTCCTTGGCTACATGAGGAAAAGAGGATTCCGTTGGTGTCCGCCAATGTGGCAGGGTCCACTTTTGAAAGTGTAAAGAATGATACAGATATACAATGTGTATGAGTCGAGATTGACTCCAAAATATAAGTAACGTTACGAGGATATATGTTAGAATTATATTTCATAAGGATATGAAATTTCTGCATATGGAATTGGCATAATTGCCAGAATTGTATGTGAATATTTCACCAGGTTTGTATAACCTTCGAATAGTATCGACTATAGTTAAATGGTGTTGAGAAATTATAAATGTCAGTAAATGACTATGGAAATATTGCGGACAGAAGCATACAAGGGATTAATGCGGATAAATTATGAATGTCGGTAAAGGACTAAAGAATAATAAAATAAGCGGACTTATATTAAAAATGTGGAGAAAAAAAAGGAACATTGAATTGATGGTTCAAGATTATGAATAAACATTATCGGAATCTGAAGTATCGTGTGGCAATGATATTTGAGGGATCAAATATCCATGTTGTGATATGAAAAATGAAAAGAGCAATGCTTTTCTACATATGATTTGTAGATGTTAAATAAAAGTGAGAGTCGTTTGAAATGATATGGTCTTGGACACCTTTGTGAGAAGTTTTAGAATTCATGGCTTGATGACATTCAGTATTTGCCAGTTTTCTGTGTTTGGGAGTTAGAATTCGGTTTCACACTCAAAGTACAAGATCAAGTATAAAAATACAACCAACCAGATTTTTCTGTTGATAACATGAATCAAAATATAGAAACTTACGTCCAAAAATTAGTACAAACATTAGAGAAAGAAATTGTCGAAAATCACTTCATAGAGCAAATATCAACCTAGACAGAATCCAGAATTGATCAACAGAACAGTATGAAATCTTTCACTTAACAAACACTCACACAGGTTGTTGTCTATGTTTTCAAGCAAGATGCCATGCTGATATACTACTCAACCACACCAAAACATGTGTTTTATTTGATGTAGTCATTGCTTATAATGTGCAAGGCTGAACTTCATGTACTCCAGTCAATGACAATTTCCCACATCTTTTCTTGTCAGCTGACAATAGGAGAGAAAACTATTAGACTTTTTGAGGATGCCCTTGAGAGCCTGAACATTGAAGACTGTGGAGACAGACGTCTGTGTGAGAGGAGACCATGTCAGAACAATGCTCAATGTGTAGACATCTCTTCTACTGAGTACAGATGTTTCTGTACTCCTCAATTTACAGGTGAGTCTGCAAAAACCATTGTGAATACATTTACAGCTATCTGTCACTGCATGTTGCTACTATTCTGTCTTACTCCATCTATCAATTTTCAGGACTTCTTGTGAAGTTCTTTGCCTTAAATTTTCAGCCCCTGTGGAGTACAAAGCTTTAACCACATATTTTCTTTTTGTCATGAACATTCTTCTCTAGATGTTTCCATATCTTCTTTGTTTTACTTTGAATTCATTTTGTTAATTCATGTGTCATAGCAGTCATATGTGTTATTGAGAAAACCTCAATGAAGTAGGCCAGAAGGGAAATTAATAGTGGAAATGACTAAGTTCTTGTTTTCTGGTGACCATAAACAAATCTAAGAGAATATTTTGACACGTGTGGGAGTTACCAATAAAAAAAACTAAAGTAACTGTATTTTGTTAGGCTTTTAAAAAGTCAGTCATCCAAGGTTCCTCACAACGCGGAGTTCTACATGAAATGATGATGAAGCTGAGTGTTCACACCAGTACAGAACAAGGTTAAAGAAAATGCCTTACGATTAATTCCTTATGTCTTCGGACGCTTTACTAGGCCTATGTTAAAAACAGAGAAGTAAGTTTGAAACATAACATCTGCAAAATCAGAATTCCATTTGATACAGCACGTGAGTACCACGTTTGTTACTCTAAGACTCGTTTCGAAAGGACTTTGAGATTTTGTTTGACCTTTATCTGTGACAGTTAATCATGAAACTTGTTCTGAAGATTGGTATTACTGTAATGAATTTGGACCATTCAACCTTGAACTATGTTAAATCTCATGCACATCTTGAGGCATAAGATAATTCTTTTATAACTATTGAATGGCCAACGAAAGTTTCTCCTTTTCTTGGAAAGAAAACGAAAATATGTTTAAAGTGCTAACTGTCGAAGCCTAGAGAAAACTTATTCATATACTCTTACCTACTAAACTTAACCAAACATAAGATGACTTCAACTTTTTCACTGACGTTCGCCTTATTAACAAAACTTCAACCACGAAGCCATCATCATATTGTGACTGTCACAGAATCGTTTCATGTGGGGGAATGATGGAGTGAGTGTAAGAAAGGGTAAATGAGGTTGTGAACACTTGTTTAAGTTGAACTCAGGGACTGAGTTCATGTCCGACTTCATGTCACCATTTTGTGGCTTGTGCGTGCGCATGGAGAAAGCATGTTTGGTGAACACAAGTCTGGGTGAGTTCATGTCCGACTTCATGTCACCATTTTGTGGCTTGTGCGTGCGCATGGAGAAAGCATGTTTGGTGAACACAAGTCTGGGTGACTGAGAGAGTACCCGATTGTGACAAGAGGCAGTTTGTGATTTGTGGTCGAGCTGTGTACTCATATTTTGTGACAGTGGGAAATCACAGTTGTGATAGATATAGGGATTGTGGTATAGGTCTTACCTATTGTTGTATAGGCAATGTCTTCCCGCCTAGTACTGTTCCTGGAGGAACTTTGGTAGTGTTTGTGGAGAATATGTTAAGGCGATGAGTTGGTCTTGCCATGGAGCTACTGTAGAGAATATGTTAAGGCGATGAGTTGATCTTGCCATGGAGCTACTGTAGAGAATATGTTAAGGTGATGAGTTGATCTTGCCATGGAGCTACTGTAGAGAACATGTTAAGGCGATGAGTTGATCTCGCCATGGAGCTACTGTAGAGAATATGTTAAATTTGCTACGGGAGTAATGCGTATCTTATTGTTTCACACTCCACTCCCATTAAGGCGATGAGTTGATCTCGCCATGGAGCTACTGTAGAGAATATGTTAAGGCGATGAGTTGATCTCGCCATGGAGCTACTGTAGAGAATATGTTAAGGTGATGAGTTGATCTTGCCATGGAGCTACTGTAGAGAATATGTTAAGGCGATAAGTTGATCTTGCCATGGAGCAACTGTAGAGAATATGTTAAGGTGATGAGTTGATCTTGCCATGGAGCTACTGTAGAGAACATGTTAAGGCAATGAGTTGATCTTGCCATGGAGCTACTGTAGAGAACATGTTAAGGCAATGAGTTGATCTTGCCATGGAGCTACTGTAGAGAACATGTTAAGGCAATGAGTTGATCTTGCCATGGAGCTACTGTAGAGAACATGTTAAGGCAATGAGTTGATCTTGCCATGGAGCTACTGTAGAGAACATGTTAAGGCGATGAGTTGATCTTGCCATGGAGCTACTGTAGAGAACATGTTAAGGCGATGAGTTGATCTCGCCATGGAGCAACTGTAGAGTAAGGTGTTTTATACTGTCCGCCTTGTGGCTATGTTGGAGTAATGTTGGAGTAAATACAGGTGTTGTCTGGTTCCCGCCTGAGAGCGAATCTTAGAGAATCTCTATGGTGATGGTTCATGCTGCCAATCACTTGTGATAAGTGATTCACACCTGGATGGTGAATGTATTGGTGCAAGGAGTGCATGCCGCACATAAGGGATGTTTTGTGTACTGTCTTTGTAGGTCAGTGAAGCCAGTCCGTGAAAAGTGTAGTTAAGAGTTATTTCCTACATGTAACGTTAGCCTGAGTATTATGTCAGTGTGCTTGACAATGTGAGTGATATTCAGGACTTGTAGAACCATGTAAATAAATATCATGGAACTGTAACCAGTGGCGCCGTGTTAATTCATATGAGTCAGTGTTGTTGTTTACCACCTACACATGCCACACCCATAATATAATTCCTGACAGTGACCAAACAAGAGATCAGGACAATAAAGTTTAAGGAAAAGAGTAAAACTAATTTATTCCCAAGATGTTGAAGCTCAGCTTTTGAAGTTGTCTTCCATCTTGTTACAATTATTTATTAAGAGATGTTTGAGGTCGTCAGAAACCTCTTACATACATTTTATTGACCTTTTGGAAATTTTGCCCAGAAGATCATTGATAGTTATGTTGTTTTTATTTTGGTTAGTCACCCCTAATTGATACCACTACATGAATTACATGGCCCTGGCACTGGAGATCTTTCCACCCAGTGAAGTCAAATGAGAAATCTGAATGTGATGGAGGGTTAACGGTCGTTAGAAAGGACTGTCACCTGTCACACATGCATTATCCTTCAACTTCTGTTTTAATTGTATGTATTGTTCTAAAATTCCAGTTTTCAATTCTAGATATTCTTCTAGATGGATGATTGAGAGAAGGTGATCTAGGTTCCTCTCAGAAGCAGTATAAAGTTAGTTGTAGTGAAATTCTGGCATTAGTATGCCCATGACTGGATGCAAATAGAAAGAGAAGAGCTGGGAAGTTACACATACACAAATGATCCCTGTCAGTTCACCTCAAATTTGGTGAAATGAAACTCATACGACAACCAGAATAGGAACAAACATGTCAACAGCTGAGGATTATCACCTCAGGGGCACATCCTCTTCATAGTTAATTGTGACTGGAAGGACGCTACTGGCCTTGATGGTGCACAAATCTCTTAATACTTCCTAACTAGTTATTATAGCATAATTATCATCATCATACAGCTGTCCTTTTTTTCCAGTATGAAAGATTAAGCTGTATTTTGTTGCTCGCCACGGAATTCCCACTTGTTGCACTGTCGCCAAAATGCACATTTGCTTGGACCTTTCTTTGAATTATGGCATATTTTATTTTCCTTAATTTTGATTTCTTTCATTAATTCTTTTTTGTAATTTTTAGTTTTCGTAGGACCTCCTTATTTGCTTCTATTTTCACTTATGTCTTATAATTTATTTAAAAGAGCCATTTCTTTATGCCAGGATCAGGCACGTTTTTTATTTCTATTTTTTCAGCTATTTCAACATGTAAACAAAGCCAGATTCAAGAATATAGTCTGTGTTGTCCTTTGTTTATTTGTTTTATTTTGCACTTACATTACTGATCTATACTATTGGGCTGTGCTGACTGCAGAAGATTGTAGAAATGTTTATGTTAATGTCTTCTTGGCATACTACAGGAGCGAACTGTGAGACAGAGGTCAACATCTGTGTCACTCGCCAGCCTTGCCAGAATGATGGCAAGTGTATTGTTGTTGGGCCTAGTTACAGGTGTGATTGTCCTCTTCCTTGGACAGGAAACAACTGCGAGCTTCGTGAGTCTGCATGTTGCCAGTTTTGCTAAATGACAGTGTACTTATTTATTTAGTGTTGGAAAATTTATGAAAATATTATCGTGTCCAGCTTTGCAAACGTCACTAGATAAAAATATAAAGTTCTTCTTCTATGTTTATCTAAAAAAATACTGTTTAGTGAAATCATCACCATCATCATTTTCTTTGTGTGCTTACCACTGCAGCTCATCCCCTTTCAGAAAACCTGCATGAAGCATTCATATGCTCTGTTTGTGGTGGTTTCTAGGGCAATTTGTTTACATGATGAGTTTGCTAGCCCTGTGCACAGCCTTATAATAGTCACCTGTTTAATGAAATGTTATACATGTACTATTATATTAACACATTAACTACCGCAAGCCACTGTCAGCGGCTTACAAAATAATCACATTTGGACCGCAAGCCGCTCAGAGCGCCAATCTAATTTTAGTAATAAAACGAATGAAAAATGTACTGAAACACTCTCTGATCTGGTTCGAGATGTTAAGTTGCCACCGGAAAACAAATTCCCAAAGCATGGTTGTTGTAGAACACTGGAAAATTGATATTATGTTCATATTTTTCAGCGTTTTGGGTTACTTACCAAATCGTGTAAAACTGTTTACCGTGGCAACTAGTGATAGGACTACAAAAAATGCGTGTACATCTCGTCTAATGGCTGAATAGGATAGAAACATGTTTCAACAATTGACTGATAGATCTAGCGACGAGGACAAGAGTGAAAATGGTGTGCACGTTGATTGAAATTGTGATTTTGATAGAGATGTGGCGCAAGCAGTTATAATTGTGAAAATATTGCAAGTCCTCGGCCATCAGAGGGCCGTTAAATAGCAACAACCTCTATTAGAGTTACAACCGGTGTTTATTGTAATAGTACATTCATTTATCTTTAAAATGACGTGTAATTCATAAAAATCTGTAAACAATTACGAAAACTACAGCTTACTTTGTGCAAACACCTACAGGATGAAAATGGGAAAAAAATTTAATTCGGCCACAGTGTGTTTTTCAATTCGGTAGTTAATGTGTTAAGCTTAAAAAAAAAAAACACCATTTAGTAGACATTTTATAAATATGGTGTCATCATCTTCACTTTACATGTCACTCCCTATGGGACTTTGAGCCACTACTGCAGCAAGAAGCCTGTACAAAACATTTATATACACTTGTAGCAGTGTTTTCTGTAACAATTAGTTTTATATGATGAGGTTGCCAGCCATATGCACAATCATATATTAGTTGCCTTGTAGGACATGCCTGAGGGAGAAATAATCGTATTTTTTCTATGTCTCATAAGAGACCATTGAGAACTAATGGGGTCAATATATTGCCATGTTCATGTGAAAAGTACTGATAATTAGAAATATTACAAATCTGCTGTGTTTAGCCTGAAAACACATAATTGAATATAAAATGTTATAAATATCATCCCACATTAAGCTTTAAAAACTCCCCATTTAGTAGAATTTGTATCATTTATCATTTTCCTTATCGCTCACATAAGTGTAATGTCATGTTCATTTAAAATAAAAAAAACACCATGTAGTAGAAGTGTTACCAATGTGTTATGTTCAACTTTCAAACATCGCTTAGTTAACATGCTGCAAATATATTACAGTATTAGCAGTTTTTAATACATTAAATATTCAGCTTAAATAATAATTACAAATGGATGTTCTCACAAATGTTATTACTACACTCAGCTAAAAACATCACCTATCATTTTTTTTTTCTCATTCATTGATAGTGTTGTCATTCATTTATAGTGTTGTCATTCATTGATAGTGTTGTCTATTCATTGATAGTGTTGTCTATTCATTGATAGTGTTGTCTATTCATTGATAGTGTTGTCATTCATTGATAGTGTTGTCATTCATTGATAGTGTTGTCATTCATTGATAGTGTTGTCTATTCATTGATAGTGTTGTCATTCATTGACAGTGTTGTCATTCATTGATAGTGTTGTCATTCATTGATAGTGTTGTCTATTCATTGATAGTGTTGTCTATTCATTGATAGTGTTGTCTATTCATTGATAGTG